>MVGT01000424.1:28100-50869 GCA_002174775.1 Macleaya cordata
AGATTGAAATATTTGATTCTCTCTTAATTCCGCATTCGAGAATCAAATAAGTCAATACTTGCTTGTTTCAATTTCTACTTATTATGAATTCATTGTGAATTAAATTTTAAATAGGTAGATATTGATCCCCCTTCCATATACACTTAGATTAGTGTTTATTGGTTCAGAAATTCACCTAGGTGTAGGTGATATTTCACTAGGGTATTTCTTTTGCCCCTAGTTTGGAACTTTGTGAACGTAGAATCTTCTTAGGGGATTTCATTTTACCCCAAATTTGAACTTGAATCCTTTAGAAAATTTCCTTTTACCCCTAGCTTGGGTTTAGAACTTCGACATTTTGGTATTGCATAATTCTTTTTTTTGGATGGGAGAGAGATATTTGGCTTTTGGATATAAATAAAAGTGAAAGGTCCATGAGGTTTCCTCATATTTTTGTTTGTCAAATTTCGTGTCAAAAGTTAAACTCAAGAAGGTCAATATAATTTGAGTTAGAGTTAGCGAGTCTCGTTACGCATCGAATTGATGGAAAGACTCCAAGATGCTCAACTTACCATTGGAAAACATCTTAGGATGGTAAGTGACTTAGATACCTAAGGACTATAGGTGGTTAGTTTCTCTTTGACCAAAGTAAGGTGTTTCCAGAGCTCAAAAGGTCTTAAAAGACATTTTCTGAAAAACAGCTCAGTGATATCGAAACCGCCGTGATGGTTTCGATACCAAAACTCTTCTTGGAACAGATGAGTTTCGGTATCGATACCGCCCCTCATGGTATCGAAACCACTTACTGACTTTCTTCAATAGACACTGCACGGTTTCGATACCACTAAGATGGTATCGATACCGTCGCCAAGATCCGCGAATCTGGGTTGTCATTTTGAGCTGGAAAGTACTTTTATGAGTTGTTTTCTCCATTCATGTTTTAGGGAAGAACATGTCTGTGTGGAAAACAACTTCTAGTGGATTGAGAGGCTCAATAGAATACTCTCTCATCCTCAATAATGGTGTCTAGCATTAAACCCAAAATAACTTATTTATTCCTTATTTAGTGCTAGACATTTCTTTATAAATAGGGTTGTTCTCTTCATTGTTCAATCAACCAATCACCTTATACCTTAACAAGTCTTTGGAGAGCTTCAATTCTATATCCTTAGTTTCCAAACTTGTTAAACTTGGTTCTATTCTTCCCATTTTAAACCAAAAACTCTGTTTTTGTGTGTCAGTGGAGTTCCGGTGGTTGAACTTGGAAGTAACTAGCTCATGGTGAAATACTTGAGGAGTCAAGTATTGGTTCAAGGTGCAGGACTTGCGGAGGTTAAGTTGGAGACGCATTAACGTCTACTAAGAGGCAAATTCGTGGAATTCAAATTTGTGGAAGAACTGTACACCGTAGTTGTTGGAGCGTAGAGGGAGTCGTAATTCGTGTCCATCAAGTGGTAAATCGGTCTGTAAGTTTTCATTAACTTTTACTGGATTCATTTCTGGACTAGATCCCTAGGTTTTTTCCAGTTTGGGTTTCCCTGTAAACAAAATCTATTGTGCATGTTTTCATATTTGTTACGAGATTGAAATATTCGATTTTTGTTCTTAATTCTGCATGTTAAGAATCGAATAAGTCAATACTCTTGTTTAGAGATTTGAGTTTTGTTGTTTATCACCTGTTTAATTTTTATTAGGTGATTGTGTGATCCTTAACCCTAGTCATATTGACATACGGTTAATCTAACTAAACCGTAGGGCATTTAGACTTTCAGAAAGAATTAGGTTCAAAATTTAGCTGCTAGTAACAAGAATTTTTCTTTTTAGGTTCATTATTTGGATAGTTGGTTGTCAAATAGGGCTCTTTTTTTAAATCTTCTTCTGTATACATTGTCCCTTGTTTCAAGGTTGAATAACTTACCTTGGATAATGCATTTCTTGAGTTGTAGTCTCTATTGATCCCGGATGCTTTGATTTTTAAGTTGTCTTTGGCTTTTTTGATCTCCTCTTTTTTTGGACTTAGATTGATGGTTGATTAAGCTACTTTAGATATTGGCCTTTGGAATGGGGTTGGGTCAATTTGGGCTTGGTTATTGAAATAATTTCACGCCGGTTTGGGCTTGGTCTGCTGAGATAATTCTTGGGCTCACCTTTGTGGCTCTATTATAAGGAGGACCCAATTGGGGTGCCTGCAACGTTCTGCACCCAACTGCTTGAGTTCGAGGATCGAGTAGATGCTGATATGGCAAGAAAGAAGAGTGATATCCGAAAATCCCTGAAAACCCCTCATTTTGTCCAGAAGACCCATAGAATCTATGTTTTCAAATATTTGTTAATCAGATCCGGACAATTCCAAATAAGACGAACTTTGAACCACCTTCTTGGAATAGAATTGGGGCTGGTTTAGACTTAGTCCACTGAGATGATTCTTGGGCTCTTCTTTGTGGCTCCATTATAAGAAGGACAAAATTGGGGTATCTACAGATGCCCCTCTTTGGCAAAGGTCTATTTTGTAGATCGTATGCCAAAGTAAAGACACCAGAATTTTGGGTGGTAAGGTCAGCATTTTTCAGTGGGACTTTTTATCTACATTTCGAAACATACTTTCTTTTGATCCTTTAGCTTGATCCTCATTTTCGAGGATGATTTCCGTATCCTGGCCTTTATTTGCCCTTTTTCTCTTTTTAAGGTTTCCCAAGGGTGCGCGTGCCCCTTGGTATATTTTCTAAGGGCAAAGTACCCTAATCTCGAACCGCGCCACTCCTCGTCGATCTTCGCAGTTCTGTTCATTCCTGCCGCACCTTCAAGCTCTCTCTTCACTTTTTTCCTCATCGTACTCTGATCTATCTCCGTCGAACGTCGATTTCACTTGGTTGGAATGGATTTAACTTGGTGTTTCTTCATTCTTATGATTCTGCTCCAACTGTGCATAAATTTCATGATTGCATTCATCGTGCGGGTGATATGAGTTGCTTGATGGCTCGTTGTTGTGGCCGTCGATGAGGCCGTTGGTGGCTTCTAATGTATCACGGTCGTGTGTTTTTTTTTGTAAACCTCCTCCATTTGTAATGGTTTCGTCTTGAATCAATGAAGATCATTTACCTTTTCGAAATTTTGCATATGTTTGTAAGAGAAATGTATGGCCGGAAAAAAAAATGGTCATCGGAAAGCTCGAATGGGTCGAAAAAATGACCGATTATACCAGCTGGTTCGAACCACTGAAGAGATTTTCTTTTTTGAGCAGCTAGTTTGAACCACTCGTTCGAACCAAAAATCATCTGAAGTCAATTTTTTTTATTTGGAGTAGTTGGTTCGAACCAGAAATCAACTAAAGTCATTTTTTTTGTTTGTAGCAGCTGGTTCGAACTACTGATTCGAACTAGAAATCAACTGAAGTCAATTTGTTTTTGATGAGTAACAGCTGTTCGAACTAGATATCAACTGTCGAAAAAAGACTTTTTTATTTTTTTAAATTTTTTTTTGGTTTTTTTATGAGTAGCAACTGGTTTGAACCACCGGTTCAATCCAAAAATCGTCTAAAGTCAAAAAAAAATTATTTTTTTAATTTTTTAATTTCGATTTTTATATTTTTTAAAATTTTTTAAGGACATTGCCTTAGATGTCTAACTTTGAATATTTCATGAAACACTCTAAACATCTTATAACTTTCGTCACAGGTTTTTACAAAAAGTTGTTCTTGTTTTTTTTTTTACAACAACATTCTTTAGATTAAACTCCGCCCCGACTTCTTTGATTCCGGATAAGTTCTGCTGGAAATTTTTCAATGAAAAAGAGACAAAACTAGGTTCAACATTGATCTTCGTCGAACGATGATTTTACCTTTGTACGGGTCTTTGAGTTTCAAGTTGCCCCTAGCCAATGTTTAAGCTGCTTAAATGAGTATTTTTTCTATCACTCTACTATTTGGATTGGTTGGAAGTGGCATTTAGTTATGAGGAAGGGTCCTCAACTTGCATTCCTGTTGACATCACCTTATATAAAATTTAGATGCTTTACAAAGAGTTGAAGATTTTTAATATAATGTGCGCGATCTCTTATTGCATCTTCTATTTGAGTTCTTGACTTTATTAAATATGACATCTGATGGTAGGCTACAAGACTTAAAGGCAACTTATACTCAAGGGTCGCGTTTTTCAAAATCATGGCAATTTGTTCTTCCTCTGTTGGGCGATCAATCATTTTTCGGATTTTTAATTGCCACCTAACTATATAATCTCTGAAAGATTCGTGCTCCTTCTGCTTTAATGTTTCCAACTGCCTCTTCTTGACCATGGTTTCTGAATTTTGCAAAAATTGCTTCATAAAGACATTAGTTAATGCTGGCCATGTGGGTATAACCTTCCGATCTAAAGCCACAAACCATCTTAAAGCAAGTCTGGTGAGACTTTGCTGGAATAGGTGAGCCAATAATTCGTTACTGATTCCTAATGGCTTTAGGTATCCAATATAAGATGTGAGGTGGGCTCTCGGGCACCCGAACCCATCATACTTTTCTATTTTAGGAAACTTGAAGTTTGGGGAGAGTTTCTCTGATGGAGCCTAATACCATGCGTCTGCATCATAGGTTCCAATCTTGGACTTGCAAAATTCCTCCTTTATTTCTTGCAATTCCTGGTACATCAGAGTTCTTTTCCATTTTTCGCTTTCTGAATCCTCACCTTATTGATATTCGGGCTTGTTTGGTACTCGACTCTGAAATGGTACTAGTTCTTTGGTCATGACATGAACCGAACGGATTTGTGTCAATCCCATAATTTCTGGTGTTCCTTCTTTTTGTAGTAAAGCTTCTGCCATGGAAGTCTCCCCCTTCTCCGTATTTTCTGGAATTGTTACAGCTTTTGCCTTTTGTTTGATAGTATGAAGGAGAGTTTATCCATGAGAATTTCATCAATGTAGGCTTCTATGGTCTTCCTAATACTCCTGGGAGTCATTTGTGGCTCAACTACTTCTTCTTGATCAGACATTTTTTCCTTCCAAATTAGTCTCTTTTGTGGTCTGGTCCAGATAGGCTAAGAATCCTTCAAAGATGGTTTCTTTTATCTTCCGTGACTTGTTGTCTCTAGGCTCCTCATACTTCATTTTTGAAGAACTTGTTAGTATGTATGACATATTTGGTGTATTGATACCTTGATCACTTAATGGATGCAAACCTACTGAGTTTTTCCGGAGGTTTTTTTTTTTTTAAAGAGATATTCACGGACTAGGATGTTCCTAGGTTCTTTTTGAGAGCTAAGATTTTCTTAGAGTTTTTCATTTTGATAAATGATTTTCACGAACTAGGATTTTACTAAGGTTTTCTACAGGAAGTTAGGATTTTCCTAGGGTTTTTCATTTTGACGAGTGATATTCACGAACTAGGATTTTCCTAGGGTTTTCCTTTTGAAAGCTAGGATTTTGCTAAGGTTTTTATTTTGACGAGTGTCATTCACGAACTAAGATTTTCCTAGGGTTTTCTGCAGGAAGCTAAGATTTTCCTAGGATTTTTCTTTTGAAAAGTGATATTCGCAAACTAGGATATTCCTAGGATTTTCTTTATGAAAACTAGAATTTTATTTTATTTTTATTTTATTTTTTGAAAAGTGATAATCATGAACTAGGATTTTCCTAAGGTTTTCTTTAGGACACGGTTGTGTGCACTCTTCGTGTACACCAACCCAATTAGAGTTGACAACAAATATTAGAAAAATACCCCTAATTATTTTTTAAGTCGAGTTCTTGGTTTAAGTAGAGTCTTGTGGTTTCTTTTAATTGATTTGGAGTTGCCCCCTGATTTTTAGGGAATCAAGACCCTATAGTTGGAATACTGCTCCTACCTTTTCTTTGAAAAATTCTAATGGTGGTCTTCCTTAGATTGGCCTGCGATTGAGATTCTAAGTAAGAGAACTCTATTACGGGTCAGGAATGTGAGATGCACCTGACAACCGCCTAATCCAAGATCGGTCTCTACTTCAAAATTAGGAGATAATTTTAGGGATATTTGTTGTAAGAATTGATTAAGAAATTTTACCCAGAAACATCTGGGTAATTGATTATTTGTGTATCTCCTTTTGAGATAAAATCGAATTGAACAAATACTCATCTTTGAAGTAATTATACGCCATGCTTTATTTTAAGCATGTATTTTGAATTGTCTCCGTGTTTTTAGAAGATGTTGGATATAGGATGATAATCTTCAATAATGCTATCATTCTAAGAATTTGGAAGGGATTATACAGATTTCTGTATTTGTTGATGAAATTTCCTTTTAAGAAATATTTCCCTTGAAAATATTCATTTTTCAAATGTTTGCTTCCTATGGAATTTCCATGTGTATAGCTTCCATTATGGCATTTAACTTTAGACAGTAATTCAAACTATCGCATTCCTAGTGGTCCATTGCTATGATTTTTCATCAAGGGAAGGTGTGAGGATAATCCATTTTAGACTTTCTTGATGAAATAAGTAAATAACTGTAAATAAATAAAAATTATAAACAAGGGAAATAAATGATTTAACTTTAAATGGTTAAGAATGTTAGAAAATAAGTGTTAGTAACTTGGAAGTAAATGACAAGAAATGTAAATAAAGATGTAAAAGTAAAGAAATTGAAAATAAATACCTAGAAGTAAATGACAAGAAATGTAAGTAAAGAATGTTAGAAAGTTAATGTCAGTAACGTAAAGTAAATGACAAGAAATGTTAATAAAGAATGTTAGAAAATTAGTGCTAGTAACTTATAAGTAAATGACAAGAAATGTAAATGAAGAATGTTAGAAAGTTAATGTTAGTAACTTATACGTAAATGACATGAAATGTAAATAAAGAATGTATAAAAATAAAGAATAGAAAAATTAGTTAGAAGTTAATTGCATAAAATGTAAATAAGATCGATACAAGAATGAATGTTCACTTTGGAACAATATATAAATGTATAAGTAATATTTAAAATTTGCAATGGCCACAAGTATTATGGCCTTCAAGACAATCTAATTTAGATCATCGTGAAGTTTAACTAAGTTTAGAAAATTTCTATACCTGGGTTTGTGGAAGAGATTGAAAGAAAATAGGCCTTGAAATCTCCCACCGAAAAAGGCCACACCGCTCCTAATTTTATAAGAGTGTTGTGGCTAGAAACCGATAGAATTTCGCCTCATTTTGATGATCTTTTAAGCTTTGTAGAAATGGATTTTGAAAGTCTCTAAACCCAAAAAGGACACACTACTCCTAAATTTTATAAAAGTGCTGTGATTAGAATGGGTAAAGCTTTAGATGTTGGAGGAGATGGTTGACACTTAGAGTCCTAAAAAAAGAAAAAAATCTTCTAAGTTTTAGTCTCTTCTTTGTTCTTCAAGTCTTCAAATCTCCAAGTCTTCAAATCTTAAGTGTGAAAGGGAGGTTGATTTAAAAAAGAAAGTAGGTGGAATAGTAAGGAGGTTGGTTTAAAAAATGGATATGAAGTGTGAAAGGGATAAATTTGAAGTGTGAAATGGAGTTGATTTGAAATGTGATAGGGAGATTGATTTAAAAAGAAAGTGGGTGAAATAGTAAGGAGGTTGGAGGAGAAAATAAAGAAAAAGAAAAGAAAAGAAAAAATAGGTTGAATAACTTAAATGGGCCATTTGGGCCTGTTTTGAGCTATTTTTTGGGCTTTGTTTTTTGGATGATTTTGGGCCATTTTTGGGCTTCATTTGGATGAGGTTTTGAGCTATTTTTTAGCAAGGTTTTGAGCTTTGTTTTTTGGGCTATTTTTGGTTTGATTTTGAACTTGTTTGAGAATGGATATTGTTCTCTAATCACATACACACACATGGATCAAAATTATAATAGTTGTGGTGATACTTGTTTGAGAATTAGCAAGGCTATACTAAAATAAGGTCTAGCAAAATCATATTTGCATAAATCCACTGTGATTGTGTTATATTGATGATAGCCTTGGTCAACCAGTTGATCACTCTAAAACATTCATTTTGGCCAAAAATATTTTGCTCCTAAGAAAGTATGTTTTTAAGTGATTTACAAATCATATTCTTACATTGAACATATTAATTAATGATTTGATTAATTCAGATATTAGTTTTAAAGAATTGAAAACTTTTTTATCTCTTTTCTAGGTCCGGTATCGATACCACATAGCTGGTATCGAAACCAGTTGGTTCTAGATCAGTTTCATTTCCAATACCGCCTTCACGGTATCGATACCATCCTGTGGTTCCAAGACAATTTTGGAATCAATACCCCTTCAAAAGGTATCGATAGCAGTTAGCTAAAAGACCAACAAATTACTTTTGGTATCGATACCGCCACAGGCAAAGACATCAACATATGTCTTTTGGTATCGATACCGCTCTCACGGTATCGATACCGCCACGAGTTTTAGGGTTTCCAGTATCGATTTAGGGCTTTTATTTCACATTTTCTCTCCACGGTATCGAAACCTCAACCAAATCTCACCCTTTCTGGTCTAAACCAGCGAAGGAAATCAAACCCTAAGGCTTTTAGTTCTTCAAATCTCATCAATTTCTTGCTTGATCTTGGGTATATTGGGGATCTTCACTCTGTCAATCTTAGTTTTGGAAGAAGATTCTTCGATCTTTTGGATTTTGTCGTCTTTGGTAAGATCTTTTCTTCCTCTTCCTAGTTCTTCTCTTGCTTATCTTATCAAAATGACAAATGGCAAGAGACCTTCGACCGGGAAGCTTCCCAAAATTAAGGGCTACGAAGAAAGCCAAATCGTCTTCCTCCCATGTTGTCGATCTAGATACAAGGGAGAAATTCTCACTCAAAACCTATCATAGGTTTTACATTGAACATTTCAAATCACAAAGCCTAGTTATAGAACGAGAGATTGATTTTGATCATCGAAATGATGTTCTCTCTTCTTTAGATAATCTTTTGGATTTTAGGGATTGGGACAAGTTGTTCCAGGTAGAAGGGAAAGCCTACCCTCGCCTTGTCTAGGTCTTTTATTCTAATTTGCAGAATATTGACACGAGTATTCCCTCGTTTGATACCATGTTTAGTGGGAAGGTTTTCTCGGTGACCCCCACTCTCATAGCTTCTCTTCTAGACATAGTAAAAGATGAAAATGCTATTTCCTGGCCTCATGTGTCATACCCCGATTTTCGGTACTCTAAATCCAACCCGATTTGCCGAGTCCGAAAATCAAGGCGTGATTAGTGTAATATAAGTGTAAGTGAAAATATCGAATAAAACTCATTTACTTTACTAATAAATTTAAAAACATTTTATTAATGGTCTACTTTAGTCAACAATGGTTATCTTAAATTAAGGTCCAAGTCAAAGAAAAATAGAAATGTAATGTTTTAAAAATAATTTTCGTGTTAACTGCATACGGTCGAGTAAAATAGGCGTATCTACTTAACCGTAAATCCAAATTTTACAAATAAACCCATTATGGAAACTAGATTTACAGATCTGCAACTTAACCGGAAATAGCCATAGGTCAATTCCGATCATAAGGGGCCCAAATATGCGTCCGAAGTACTAATATGGACGTGTAAAAATTCAGAAAATATAATTTCAACTTTTTAACAATATTCATAAAATCAGTAACTTTAAAGAGAAATTACTCTCTAACTAGAAATCCAAAATACATGTTGTAATACCTTTTTAAAAAGAAAAATCGAGAGCTATAACTTCGTTAGAAATAGACTCGGCTCAATTTTGACCGGAACATGTCCAAAAACACTATTTTGTAAATCTGACAGAATGAATTACGGGAATTATACAATTTCGTATAAAACCTAATTAATTCAATTATTCATGATGATAATTAAATGTAAATTAATACATAAATTATATAATTTAAAACTTAACATCTAAGTTTATAAAAATGTTAAAACAATAAGAATTAATACAAATAACCCTTATCTCAAGTGATAGAATAGTAGTTTAATTCATCAACAATATTTATACAAATTTGATAACACAAATTATCTGCTTCTTAGTCTGTACATCTTTGAATCATTCACCCTCAACGTAACCTGTGGGGGGAATTTAGGGGTGAGTAAAACTCAGTAGGTACAAACTATCCAAAAATACTAGATTTGAAACATGCAAAAATCACCATATTAATACATCAAAAAGAGATTTTTCTTTTTAAATCTTTCAATAATTAACCATTAACTATTTTAAGTCCATTACATCGGTTTCCACCATCTCCTCAAGTCGGAACTCAACGGTACCTGCAGGTGCTATGGGGGGTCTCCCATTACCGATACCATATAGATTTATTTTTAATCTAGATAACAAGTTATTATTAAGCTTCCTTTAATTCATTTTTCTTATGAATAAAAACTCAACCCTTGCATTAAATAATTAAATGTAGCCATGCAGATAAATACATTTTATATGCATAACAAAAATATAAAATTAGATTTTGTTTATAGTAAGGATCCCACCTACCTTATTCAATAAATCCAAATCCAATGGTGTAGATCATTGAATTTCCATAACCTTGTTGATATTTGTAAAATCAACCTTAAGTAATTAAATAGGGTATAAAATGAAAAATAAAATGGAGACATGTTATTAAGATAGAGATATATGAGAGAAGATGGGAGAAAGAGTTAGTATAAGTGGAAGAGAGAAGGGAAGAAAGGGGATAGGTTTGTGAGGAGAAATGGTAAGGAATTAGGGGTTTATATAGGAAATTTTGTTTATTTTTTTATTATTATTTCTTTTAAAAATATTTTTGTAATTAAATATTTTATTATTATTTTTTTTAAGTGCTGCTACAGTAGAAGCCGTTGGCTACTATAGCAGCAGCCCATGTGCTAATAAAAAATATTTTATTTTTTATTTAATTAATTATTATTTTTTTTGGAGATAATTCTCTTAAAGTACATTATGAGTTTCCATGCATATTACCATGCATATGAGAAATTTATTTTTCAAATCAATATTTACCCAAATGGGCATACTTTTATACTAACTTAATTATGTTGGTCAAGTGTGGAATATTCACACTATGGAATTTCTTGGGGTATTACATCATGTATCTGAAACAGATGAGGAGAACTCTCCTTCCCATGAGGAGATTATCGTTGAGTTATGTGGACGTCAGTTTCCTTGGACAAAGAAATTCCCCACTAAACATTGTCCTTTACACGTCCATCTGTTAGCCAAAATCGCCGCTACTAATCTATTCCTATGCAAAGGGAATACTAGCTTTTACAATGACCGAATGGCGGAGTTCTTGTACCACCTTTGCAGACGAACTCTTATCCTTATGACAGAGTTCATCGTGCTTCAGATGATTTGGATACATAAGGAATCTTCTCAGAACCACTCTCTTCCTTTTCCATACTTAATTTTCCAGATTCTAGAGCATGAGAAGATTAAGGTTTCAGAAACTGAACCTTTTATGGAGTAAATATGTCTGTTTGGAGCTGCAACGGTCAATCGCAGTCGCGGGTAACTCAAGGGCAAGGCTCCCGCTGATCCTTCTTAGGCTCCTCCAGCTTCTCCTCTCGTTACTCCTCTTGCTCCATCATAGAGTTCCTCCTCGAGAGCCACTAGGAGAGAGATTAGGCATTAGGCGCGCCTGGAGTAGGCTAAGGCAGTTGCCACCACCCTGGCTTACATGATAGCATTGGCTCCGGTTATCAATGCCATCACAGTCAAGATAGGAATAGAGGGAGCTACGTTCCCAGTTGAGGAGGAGAGGAGTAAGGCTAGCCATAACCGTCCCCTTGAACCTGAAGATGACGGAGAATCTTCAGAGAGCTCTTCACTTGATGGGGATGATGCGAAGATGCCAGGAGTTGCTGCTAGTGATGATGGTAGTGGTGATAAGAGTGGTGATGATGATGTTGTTTAAACACTTCTTCTGATTAGTCTTTTTCTTTTCTTTTATGGATTGAACTAGTTTCTATTTTTTTATTTATTTAGCTACATTAGTTATCTTATTATCCTTAAACTCATTTGCTAATATTTAGTAAATGGATGATTACATGTCTCTTGCATGGTATTTTTCCCACCTTTGTCCATTTTTGACAAAAAGGGGGAGAAATGATTATTATTCTGAATGATGTATGCATGAGATATATGTTTATGGGGAGAGAACTCATGAGTTCATTCTCATCGGGGGAAAGAGAATGATTTGTGTTTAGAACTTATCTCTTGTGTTGTGTATGAGTTTTTCTGCACGAAACACAAGAAAGATAACTTTAAGTATCAAGCTGCTTATATTATGGGGGAGTTTTGACAGTTGTTTTAGTACTTGAGTTCATTGTAAGAGAAAGTGTTGGGTTTTATTTATTTGTTTTCTTTTATGTATGCTTTTTATCACAAAATTGACAAAGGGGGAGATTGAAAGGTAAGGTCCATGAGGTTTTCTCATCTTTTTGTTTGTCGAATTTCGTGTCGGAAGTTAAACTCAAGAAGGTCAATATAACTTGAGTTAGAGTTAGTGAGCCTCAATACGCATCGAATTAATGGAAAGACTTTAAGAAGCTCAACTCACCACCGGAAAATATCATAGGATGGTAAGTGACTTAGATGCCTAAGGACCATAGGTGGTTAGTATCTCTTAGACCAAATTTAGGTTTTTTCAGAGCTCAAAAGGTCTTAATAGACAAATTTTTTGAAAAACAGCGCAGTGGTATCGAAACTGCCCTGATGGTTTTGATACCAACCCTGCACTTTCTATACAACTTCAGACACTTTTGGTTTCGAAACCAACATTGAGGTATCAATACCATAACTACCTTTGCTGACAAATAACTTTTGGTTTCGATACCATACTAGGTGGTATCGATACCAAAACTCTCCTGGGAACAGATAAGATTTGGTATCGATACCGCCCCTTACGGTATTGAAACTATTTGCTGGCTTTCTTTAACAGATGCTGCACGGTATCGATACCATTATAACGGTATCGATACAGTCGCCCAGATCCGCGAATCTTGGTTGTTATCTTAAGCTGGAAAGTACATTTATGAGTTATTTTCCCTATTCATGTTTTAGGGAAGAACATGTGTGTGTGGGAAACAACTTCTAGTGGATTGAGAGGCTCAATTGAATGCTCTTTCATCCCCAATAATGTTGTCTAGTATTGAACCCAACATAACTTTTTATTCCTTGTTTAGAGCTAGACATTTTATTATAAATAGGGTTGATATCTTCATTGTTCAATCAACCAATCACCCTATACCTTAACAAGTTATTAGAGAGCTCAAACTCAACATCCTTAGTTTTTCCAAACTTGTTAAACTTGGTTCTCTTCTTCCCATTGTAATACAAAAATTTTGTTTTTGTGTGCTGGTGGATTTCTGGTAGTTGAGCTTGGAAGTGACAAGATCGTGGTGATATACTTGAAGAGTCAAGTATTGGTTCAAGGTACGGGACTTGAGGAGGTCAAGTTGGAGACGCATCAACGTCCACTAAAGAGGCTAATTCGTGGAGTTCAAATTTGTGGAAGAACTGTACACCATAGCTGTTGGAGCGTAAAGGGAGTCGTAATTCATGTCCATCGAGTGGTAAATCAGTTTGTAAATTTTCATTAACTTGTAGTGGATTCATTTCTGGACTAGGTCCCGGGGTTTTTCCCAGTTTAGGTTTCCTCATAAACAAAATCTCATGTGTATATTTTCATATCTGTTACGAGATTAAAATATTCGATTCTTGTTCTTAATTCTGTATATTAAGAATCGAATAAGTCAATACTCTTGATTAGAGATTTTAGTTATGTTCTTAACCATCAGTTAAATTTTTATTTGGTGATTGTGTGATCCTTAACCTTAGTTACATTGACATAAGGTTAATCCAACTAAACCGTAGGGCAGTTAGACTTTTAGATATCTCATCTCCAATAATGGTGTCTACCATTAGACCTATACCTAATAGTTTAGTCTAGGATTAGGCTGGATATTTCATTATAAATAGGGGTTGAAACTTCAGTATTCATTTAACCATTCACCCCTCACCTCAACAAGCCCTTGAGAGTCTTCAACTCTAAACCCTTAGTTCTCAAGCTTGTTGAACTTGGTTCAAATCCTTCCCATTTCAAACCAAAAACTCTGTTTTTGTGTACTGGTGGATTTCCGGTGGTGTAGCTTGAAGTTCAAGCTCGTAGTGATATACCTGTGGAGTCGAGTATTGGTTCAAGGTGCGGGACTTGCGGAGGTCAAGTTGGAGACGCATCACAGTCCACTAAGAGGCAAATTCGTGGAGTTCAAATTTGTGGAAGAACTATACATCGTAGTTGTTGGAGCGTAGAAGGAGTTGTAATTCATGTCCATCGAGTGGTAAATTAGTTTGTAAGTTCTCATTAACTTTTAGTGAATTCTTATCTAGGTTAGGTCCCGGGGTTTTTACCAGTTTAGGTTTCCTCGTCAACAAAATCTCTTGAGCACATTTACTTAGTTATTGCAAGATTAAAATATTCGATTCTTGTTCTTAATTCCACAAATTCAGAATCGAATAAGTCAAGCTTCTTATTTAGAGATTGTTGTATTTTCTTATCACCTCTGTAATTTTTATTTAGTTGATTATGTGATCCTTAACCCTAGTCACATTGCCATACGGTTAATCCGACTAAACCGTAGGGCATTTAGACTTTCAGCTTCCCCATTGAGCACACGGGAAATACATAGGTTCCATCCCCCAATCCCTCCATATATGTCAACCGCTTCGTACAAGGACATCGATTTTTTCTTTGACAATTTATACACCTTATGAAATCTGTCCCTAAGTAGAGTATTTCCAAACCATGCATCATTCCAGAACTCAATTGATTTACCATCCTTAAGAATCAGTTCCGAGTTCTCTCTAACAACATATGCACCTTTTAGTGCCCCTTTCCATACTCCACATCCCTGAGGTATCGCAGGTTTGGAGGGAAGGAATCTTGCTTCATTACCCCTATATTTTGCATTAAGGACTTTCCTCCATAGGGCTGATTTCTCCATTCCGTACCTCCAAGACCAATTAGCTACAAGAGTCAAATTTGTTTTGCGTAAGTTCCATATACCATGACCTCCCTTTTTCTTTGAAACTGCAATTTTTTTCTTTGCCACCCAACACATCTTATCTTTTACCATAAGAAATTTCTCATTAATGATATTATTTTCTCCCCTTTTTTTAGCAAATCTTATTAAAGATCTTATTTTCTCTTTCTTTTTTTATAATTAAAAAAATAATATATTTAATTAATTAAGTGCCACATAGGCAAACAACCGAGCTGGTCGCATTTGCATTGGAGATGCCCTTTTCCTTCATCATAAATTGTGATGATTTTTTATCTATGTAAGAAGTAAATGTGAAGAGAATGTCTTAAGAGTCATGCCATATAGAAAACATAACACATTGATATTGGAGATGCTCTATGGAAGGATGTCAACATAGGCAATCTCATGCATGTAAGCGATATTATGATAATGTTGAAGACTTAATCGCGTGTAACAACTTCTAGGGCACTGATTATGTGACTCTTAAAAGGGAAGTATAGTTAAAGATTTTAATAGAAGTGTTCTTCCACTCGAAATAGAATGAGCCAATGTTGTCTTGAACTTGAAAACACTATAAATTCTAGAATGCTGCTATAGAAACACCTCTTCTCTAGACAACCCAGTGTTTTAAAAATCGGACCGGACTGGTGAACCGGTGACCCAGTCAAATTTTTGGTTCGGGTTAACATTGACCCAGTAATTTTCTCAAAAACCGTCTTTTTTAATGTGAACCGGTCAACCTGGCCGGTTGAACCAGCGAACCAGGTGACCCAGTTGATTTTTAAACCATTTTTTTAAGTTAAAGTGCTATAATTTTTTACATTTTGCAAAAATGAGCTTGCTAAGTTTTGAACCCTGGACCCTAAAGTGACAAACCTCCTACCATTTTAGCTACCATTAGATTGTTGTCAATATGACAGTATAATTACTATACAACTAATTGTTGTACCATTAGATAGTTGTCATTATGACAATATAATTATTGTTGAGTTTCGAACACGAGACCCATAAGTAACTTCAAAAAGACACTTTACCAACTGTGCTGCATAAAACAATATATTTTAATTGTTGTTATTGTATTAATAGTTTAGACTTAACCCACTGGTCAACCCACTGGTTGAACCAGATTGACCCAACTCACTAGCTTCCCCGGTTCAATTACCGGTCCAATTTTTAAAACATTGAGACAACCTCCCCCGTGGGGTCATGTGGCTGTGGGGTCCATATAGATAAACTTCGAGAACGAAATTTTGTTAAGTTATTCTGTTTATCATGTAGATAATTCTTATAAAAATAAATTCAACTAATTCCAAAATTTATAACTTCCTGGAGAGTTAATTAAAAGTTCAGATGATTCTTATTCATCTTTTGGTCAACTTTTGAAGGGGTTATATATTTTATAATTAGCAGTACGTTTTTTAAATTCTACCAGACCATATACACTGAGACTGAGTTCGCCTCTCTTTATATAGTCTCAATTTTCTCATAGAGATATTTTACCTTCACAAGTTCTTATTCAATCTCAAATTCTTGAAGTCTTCTCAACTGAGCTCAGCTAGTCTGACTTCTCGGTATACAGTATTCAAGTTCTAATTAATTAGTCTTCAATTTTTATCCACTTTCTTTCAAATTCTAGTTCTGAATAAGTAACAAGTTTTCTGATCCTGATGATGAAGTTTTTCATTCCAAAATACTTTTACTTCTATCTTCAATTAATCGGATCTTGAAGTTTTTTCAATCAAAAAATTTTCTAATCTGTTTTTTGATCGGTAAATTAAATCCTTTCGATCTTCTTATTTCTTCTATCTGTTTTTCAATCCAAAATCAACCTCTTCCTAATCTGTTTTTCAATCTAAAATATTTCTTGTCAAGATTTCAGTCTTGGTCTAAGTTTTTCCATTCAAAATTAATTAAATGTTCTGAAATTAATCTGTATTATTTTCTTGACAGATAGATCTGATGGGATCGAATAATAAGGGAGACTCTGGTGATACCGGTTCGACTTTTCGTCTAGTACCAAAACAAGCTTACGAGGGTTCATTATCCAAGGGTGCTGTTGTGAACAAGAACAAAGAGAAGATCTCCGAACCGAGTTTTTATGGAAACAAGGCATCATCGAAGGACGCTGTTGTCAACAAGAAAAAGGAGAAGAAGGGAGACGATGGTGATCAGAGTAGTTGGAGTTTTCCTCTAAAACCAAGACCAGCTACAGAGGGTTCATTATCCAAGGGCGCTGTTGGCAACAAGTACAAGGAGACGACCGATCCGACTTATGGATTCAAGCCATTCAATGGGAAGGGTCCCAAGGGAGACTATGGGCTCCCTGAATAACACGTACTTCAAAAAATTAGAGGTTGGGGGGTCTCATTTCACTAATTAGTGGTACTATTTAGTGGCTTGTAAAATCTGTTTGTTTTTTTTCTATGGTTCTATGTTTGTTTTTCAATGTCTGTCTAATTAGATATCAGTTTACCCATGTTATAAACTACTTTTAAATAATAATCATTTAATGCTATATCTAAATTAAATCCATAATAACTTAAAATCAAATTTATATCAAAACAACAAACGAATGTCACATGCTGGTCAATAGAGACATTTTTAATAAATCACTAAAAAAGTCTTTTCACCGTCCATCAGTAATGCATTGTCCACCTCAACAACAGCAACAGCAAAAAAAAAAAAAAATCATACAATTATAAATGGACCTTATCAGATAAAAAAAAAAATCAGTCTTTGTGTGGGGTTTTTTTTGTTTCAGATTTTTCGTGGGTTTTCTTGTGATCAGATCTTTAATGGGGTTTTTGGGGGGTAAAGATGTGAAAAAACTTTTTTGCGGTGAAGATGGGGGTTTCTGCAACCAAACAGTGAATTAGCAAGAGAGGGAAAATTTTCAACAAATGCAAATTAAAAACACAATTTGAGATAGAGACCGAGAGTGATAGATAGAGATTTCATATTTTCTTTTTAGGATTTTAGGGATTGGGACGGTGGTGGAAGAAGGTGGGAGCAGGTGGCGGTAATAGTTGGTGGGAAGGAAGGATGATACGGAGAAAAAAAAAAAAAAAAAAAAAAAAGAAAGAAAGAAAGAGATTTGAAGGTTTTAAATTCTTTGGGACATTACATTAAAATAGGTTATTTATTGGGGGCTTAATTGTCTTTTACTCATTATTTAGAGGCTAATTATTAGGGGTGGGACTTGGGCGAGTTAGAGGCTTTGGATATACCATGCCCACATTGTATCTCATTTACCCAGAATGCTCATAGAACCCATAAAACCTATAAGAGGTTTACCCACACATGGCCCGAGTGGGTTTCTCGGGTTTCTTGGGTTCTTCAGGTTGCCCATATTTTAATAAATTTAGGTGATTGAATGAAATTATTAATACAAAAAAATTAATAAAAAATAAATAATAAACTTAAATAAATAAAATATCATTCATAGTTTAAAAAGATAAACAAACTAACAATCTACTCACATAATAAATAAAAAATTTAAACAAAATATAGTAACAACAAAATTCAAATCCATAATTATCTTTATACTATTTTGAGTTTTACTTATTAAGTAATATTATAGTTTTACTTTACATATAATTAGACAAAAGAAATTTTTTTATTTTGGGTCTTAATACCTCTACCCTGTATTAATAACTTAATATATTTATCCATTTATATCTTTCAAAATACTTGGTAAAATTAGAGTTTTCTTTTTTCTGGTCATATATTTCCATGTTAGAAATCAATTTAAATCTTAATATATATATATAAGTTTCTCGGGTTGGGCGGGTTGCTTGGGTTGGCAATTATCTCTGCCCATGCTTGCCCAATATCGGGTCGGGTTCGGGTTGGTCAGGTTGACCCAACCCAAATTCCACCCCTACTAATTATTCTTCTCTAGTTAAGATGAAAAACAAATATACTTTTTGTGTGGGCCTATTTTTAATCTAGAATTTAATAGTGTGAACGAACGACTGCCTTTTAAAAATATTTTTTAAAGTGCTAAAAATCATTAACTATACTGATTTTTGGTAGACATCATCAATTAATTTGCAAACTCTAGTTTGCTAAAAAAAATTCTATGACTCTAACCTTGATATGTGTTAAGAGGACCCTTAGTATTTAATGTTAGCAAACACCTGAATTATACACGTTTAATATTCATATTTTACTTATTTCTGAAAAACATCTAGGGGTGTGCAGAGGATCGAAACTATTGATTTTGGTTCGATCCGCATCCGATCCAATGTATGATTGGATGCTAGGTTTTCAATCTAATCCGATCCACCCAGTGAATCCCATCCTATCCGATCCGCCCCAATCAAGATTGGATTGGATTGGATTGATTTCGTCAGTTTGGGCTATTGGGCCAAGCCTGTTAAACATATCAATTGGGCCCTTAATATTTATCATACTCTCTATTTATGGCCCATAAAATAAAAAAATAATAGTTGGGCCTAGTAAAATTATCACATATTTTCAACTTGGGCCTATAATTACCCTTAGATATTTATAAAAATTACAAATTTAGTTTAGTATATGGGGTAAGTTGATTGGATCGGTTATGTATTGGTTTCGACCACCCGGATTCGCCAACCGATCCACACCTATTGGATTTCAAAAACAACAAACCAATCCGCCCCGACCTCGTCATTGGATCGGTTTCGATCCAACGATGATTGGATTGGATCGGTCGGTTTCGGCGGATCGGATCAGAAATGCACACCCCTAAGAACGTCTAAGACTCCCGTCTAAATGAGACCTATATATGTATGAGCTACCAAGTTTAAAATTCATTTGAAACGAATTAACGGATAAAACGGATGAAAAATACTCTTGGTCTATTTAACTATTAATGACTATCAAATTTTCAATAAAATTAGAAACCTAAACAGGCAGTAGACTATAAAGATAAAAATGAAAAAAGAAATCATAGTTAATTGTTTAAGGATCTTTATCTGGTCTCCTCATTGTCCCCCAATTCTTTCAATTAAATTTTTGGACGGCACATTTGGAACTCCATGAAGCATCAAAAAGACTTATTATTAACTATGTATTAACCATGAATACTTTCCATATATCTCCGATCAAAAAAATATTTTCCATATTTGGAATGTTTTCCTGGATTTTAAACCGTATTATGAATCTTTGGAACAGAATAATACTCGTATTTTAGCTGTATACGGAATTGCTATATCTTTACTACCTTCATCCCAGTGTTCCTCTCAGTTTTTAAAACCTTCAATTTGCACCAAAGCATTCCTTTCTTACTTATAAAGTTGTGAGATTGATATTTTTTAGTCTGGCATTTAATATTCCGGAAGTGAAGCTGCTTTAAGGACTCTACCTAGCTCTTTACTCTTTTTAGCACAAAGAAAATTCGTTTAGGTCATTGTCTTCAACCTAATATTCTTTAGCCCAAGGATAAATCCACAATTTTTTGCAGACACAATTTTTGATCGAATTATTCGTTAATTCTTTTAGGTTAAGACAAAAGATGGTGGGTACGCTTATTATCTTCAACGATTTGCACAGGAGATGAGACTGATGCTAAAGCACCTTGACATCAAAGAAACCCTTAAACTTTTTTTTTTTCTGTGTAGGGAAGGAAACAGAACATCTCAAAAAATCAAAATTAGAGAGAAAACAAATCTAAGTAAAGGTCTATCAAGTTTGTGGGCATCCAACTCAAAATTAATTGGCAATGAGTGAAGTGCCCAGGATCAGTATAGGTTTACTAGGCTCTCATATTTCATGTGGGACTATTTGTTAGAATGTGGCCCACATCAACCCATTAATGATTACCCATGTGTTTTAATTACTGGGCTTAGCCAAAACCCAATTGTATAGACCCATTAGGGTTAGGGACCATCTTATTGGATGTTGGTAGGTACACCCTATTAAAACTCATTATGATGGAATATGAGTATAAAAGGATTAATAGGGAGGCATTAGGGTTCATAGTTTTCACCCTCTCAAGTTGCACTCTTCCATCGTATGTGCGGCTCGCCTTTAGGGTTTTGGTGTGCATTGGGTAGAAAGCTAAAGCCTGCCTCCATTGTTGTCTTCATCAACTAGCGTAATGGATCGAGGTAAGTGCATCAATCTTGAATCTTTAATATTAGTGGCAAGCATGATATCTCTAGATCGATTATAGTTTATGTGTTTAATCCGCCTAATATTTGTATGCATAAACTAATTAAGTTTACACTATTCTCATCAAGGTCCTCATTTTTATTCTTAATTTTTTTATGGGTATGTAAAACAGGATAAGTATTAGGTTTGTGGGCATCCAACTCAAACTCAAGTGGCCCAGGATTTTTATATATTGAGTTGCAAGGCTTTCATCTTCCCATATAGGATTTTTCTCATAGAACTCCATATTTAGTGACATGGAGCATGCGTAGCCTTTGAGCCTATCACGTGTGGGTCTGCTCTCATATTTTTATAGACTTCCAATTCAAAATCAATTGGAAATGTTCACATGTATTTCAATACTAAAATTCGGATTTCCAATTCGTAGTCATTGAAATACTAATATAAATTATGTAATAAATTCAAAATGGTTATTAGAAACTTCAAAAGTTGATATTTTCTTTAATTTTAAATTTAATTTTTTAGATAGAATGGAAATAATACTAATTACAAAAATATTTAATTCACATATTAAACACAAATTAATGAACGGGTGATTTCAAACATGGGAATAGAACGAAAGATGCATTGCTTTACTCCATCATACTAATAGGTTACATGAAATTAGTCTGGAACCCCAAATCTAGGTATGTTTTAACTTCCCACCCAGCCAACTTTGGCTTTTTAAATGTAACCCAATTTTTTTTGTCTTTTGTACACATGGCATTTTAAGTTCTTTTTTCTTATTTTATATTTTTTATTATTGACATAATTGCCCTTCCTTCTTTAAAGTCTTTCACGTTAAGAGTTTTAGGGAGAGAAAACTTACAGTTTTGTGTAAATATTCGTTAGAGAGGGTTTTAGAGAGAGAAAGCTAAGTCTCTCTCAATCTGAGAGAAAGCTCCATTTGCGATTTACGATTTGCGATTTGCTTCTAGAGTGTTTGAAGATTATTCTCCAGATCAATCTATTTTAGGTCTTCAAGTGCTGCTGTGATTCGTTGTGGCGAGCCAGGTATTGTCTTCTTCCATTTTTTTTTCGTTTTTTTTTCTTAATCTGATACTTTGAAGGTTTCAATCTGTTGTTGTAATTTTTTACCAATGTTTTCGTGTTATTGCTCTTGATTTTAATTAGTTCAGAATTTTTGCTCTTGATTTGTTAAAGTAAACAACTGAAATTTAAGATTGCTCATTTTTATTTCGTTTTTTAGATGTTATGCAAACTTTATGCAACTGTGTGTAAGTTTTTTAGGTTTTTTTGTTGATTTTTTTCATTATTTTCTNTTGACCCGGAACCAATTTTAGAAATTGGTTCCAGAACCAGAACCAATATTTTATTTCTGAAATTGAAATTAAATTGAACCGAATTTCTTGTTATTAGTTTTTATGCGTTTTCGGGCTCATTTTATGTCCGTTTTTGACCCGTAAAGGCTTGTTATGTTCGTTTTTTCGAGCCGGACGCATTGGAATCATAATCCTGTCAATTTGCCATAAATTTAATTGACATTAATTATGATTATATCTTGCTATTCATATGTCACATTAGTGAATTGTGAATATTATAGGTTTAACCAGTACGACGGTTGCCAAAGTGACCTATGGAGTAGATAGACCTTTATATTTACATTCATATTATTGTAATTTAATGTAATTACCCATACATTAAGTTAGTGACATAGCGAAAATC
>MVGT01000424.1:60706-71909 GCA_002174775.1 Macleaya cordata
AAACAAATTACTTTAAATGTCAGCCGTTCATTCACACTATAAAGTCTAAATTAAGTGTTTGTAGTGATATAAGTCTCCGATTGAGTTGATTTTTTTAAAATATGATCCAAATAGTATAAATAACATACATGAAAAAAAATTAGTCCATTTGGACAAACTTAACCAAAAAAAAAATAGACATTTGAAAATATTTTGTTGATTAGGCGCTCCCAAAAATGGAACCGCGCTCCGAAACTTCACGAACCGCGCTCTGCAATTATCGAACCGCGCTCCGACAATTCTCAAACCGCGGATCGAAGGCGCTCCCGCTCCCAAAACGCGAATACGCGGTTTGGGAGCGGGAGCGCCAGCATGTTTGGGCGTTTTTGGTTACTATGCTTGGGACGCAATAAACTCAAACGCACGCCGCCCAGCGTGATTTGGAGCTTGCACCAACTAAGACATTTGTATATTGATGAGGCACCTTCGCTCTCAACAAAAATTTGGGATATGTGTTTAAGAAGGCCCTCTTTGGGTAGGGCTGCACATGGTGCGATTTTAAATCCAGTCCGAACCGAAAAAAAACACCGACAAACCGTGAAACTAAAAAACCCAAAACCCGAAAAACTGAAAAACCGTAAAAACCGATATTTATGGTCTGGTTTTGGTTTCATGTTCTCAAAAAACCAAAAAAACTGAAACCGTACCAAAAACACCGAACCAAAAGACCAAACCAAAAAAACTAGAAAAAAATCCGCACATATACCTATATAGTATACACATGCATTATTATGTATGAATATGCATACTAACTTATGAAAATATGAATTAAGGAGCCTAGTTCTTAATATAATCACAATTTCATAAGTCAATGTATCTATGTCAATTTGTATCCTATATGAGGCAATACATATGTGTGATGTGTGTTCTCAAATCTATACATATTTACTAATTTATTTATAATATATTTATTATTTTGTATAATTATTATTTTATTGTAAAAAATTCAATTGTGGACATACCATGATTAAAATTGACACTATGTTGCTATGGAAAATATGTTAGGATCCATATAGAGATATCTAAGATATGAAGATGAACTCTTCACAGACTTCACTATGTATCTTCATAAAAAAATAAAAATAAATTATATTTGGGGACGAGCTATCTTGCATGTTGTTGGGGAGTGTGCCCCACAAAAAAAAATAAAAAACTCCAACACCTAATACCTATGAGGAAATCGAGTGTCCCACCAATTATTAAGATTTTAGTATATTGTGCCTTAGTTTTTTGTAAAATTAGAATTTGACCAACTTATTTCTTAACACGTACCCCACAAGCTTTTAGGCACACCAAAGAAATTTTTTGTGCTTTGTGGTTTTCTCCTTAAAAAAATTTATGACTTCGTCCCTAATCATATCGTACCAAAAATTTTAACTCTATCAAAATTTAATTTAAAAGTAATAATTAAAATGGATGACCTATAAATTACCTTATAATTATTTTTGATTGATATAATTTTTGGTAAGGATGATCTTCTCATATTAAATTAATAATTTTTACAAAAACAGAGAAAGAGTTAATAATTACTTGATAAATGTCATATGTTAATTTTTTTTAATCTAGTTAAACTTTAGTTTTGAATGATTTAACCGTTAAAAAAACCGAAAACCCCTAAAAAAATACGAAATTTGGAAAAAACCGAAAAACCCAAAAAATCCAAAAAACCGATGGTGTGGATATGGGTTTGACAAAAAACCCAACCAAATCGAACCTTGTGCACCCCTATCTTTGGGGATTAAGAATCTAACAAATCTTCAAAAACTGAAAACATGGGCTGGGGATTGGATTTTGGGTGGTGGTTTGGGCAGACTTTACATGCTCAAAAAACTAATAATAATGGGATGTTATACAAGAAGGTAATGTCTGACTCCATTGCTGAATTGCATGGCCTTAAGTCACTAAAGCTGTGTTACTGTGTAGAAGTCCCAAAATTCATCTCTTTTTCAAATCATAAATGCAAGTACAAATTACGTTTAGATGGAATTCTAGACAAGTTACCAGACACAGTTGAGTTATTCTTCCCGCCAAATCTCAGCAAGCTAACATTGAGGAAGTCGCGTTTGGAGAGTGATCCAATGGTGACTTTACAAAAGCTTCCAAATTTAAGGGTTATAAGATTATATCCAAAATCTTACCTGGGAAAGAAAATGGTATGTTCTGAAGATGCGTTTTTTCAACTTCAAGTCTTGGAAGTTTGTGGGTTGGAGGAATTAGAAGAATGGAAAGTGGAAGTGGGAGCTCTAGTTAATCTTAAGCAACTAGGGTTTGGGAGCTGTAAAAGATTCAAGATGGTTCCTGACGGATTACAGCACTTGAGTACTCTAATTAATGAAAGATTCGTAGGTGTGGGTTGATCTTCTTTTGCTACATATTAGAAAGGTATGCAATTCATCTTCTTCTCAAATGATACTAGTTTCGTTAGCTGTTCTTCCTTATTATTAGCTATTGTCGAGTATGGATTTCATTCTCTAGTTCTGAATATGAATGAAATTACTGGTTTTGTATTTTTCTTTCTTTAACTTAATTCACTCTTTGGTTACAAATTAAGAGTTTGGTTTCTGCTAGGGTTTCATGTCAAATGATCATGTTCAAAACCAATTTTGTTTATTGGTGGCCTTTTATTGAAGGCGAATTTGTTTGAGTTTCTTTCTGTTATTTGTTTGGTACCATTACAACCTATGTTACATATTTCTTGCAATCTTCTTACCTTGCTCATTAAGCACAAAAACATATATAGTTTGTGTAATCAATATGAATTTATTTGATGGTATCATGATGAAGCAAATAGCTTTTTATGTTGGAATCTATAATTCCTGGATAGTACAAATGGTTGGATTTGCATTTGTTCAGGTAATCTTAGGTTATCGTTCATGTTCAAATTGGATCAGGTAATCAAGGCAAAATCTGAACAAATAGTAAACCCTGTTCAGCTAACTTGTTTCTTCCCTATTTTAATTTTTTATTTTCTTATGAGAAATTCTACTTTCAGTATGTTTTTGTTTCTGTTTTCTTTTCTTTTTTGTCGCCATCATTGGTCGATCAATTTCTGGTCCTTGTTCTGTTTCGTTCTGTTTTTTTTCCCCCCTCTTCTTTTTCTTGAAATGTTATGAGAGAATATCTCCTTGTGATCCAAAGAAATGGTTAAAATGCTTTGTAATTAGCCTTTTACATATACCTATGGGAAACACACACATAATTGAAAATGGTAAGGAAAAGTTTTCATCAATTTTATGGGAGGCATAAAATGTTATGCATATGGATTGCCAAATGATTAAACTTAAATTCTGTTAGGGTTGACCTATTTTTCTCTGATGTTTCGCGGGGTGACGTTGTTAATATTATCTTCAGTTCAGCGGAATTCCCATCACCTGAATTTGTTGGTTTTCCTTTTAAACAGAGCAATCTCATTGGCACTCTTTAGCTAGTGCTGAAATTTGATCTTGATTATTACCTTATGTTAATTCTCCTCAGACTTAATCCATTAAGTTTGAATATAGCAGAATTAGAATTGGTTTGCAATTTCTTTAGCTTCTCATAAAATATATAATTCCAAACCAAGGTTGAGAATCTGAGATCTAAGTCCAGTGATATTTTTATTGCAGAGTCTTCTATGAACTTGATCAAGAAGTTCTTCAAAACATGTTCTATCTGAGAGATGGTCAATTCAGAATTTCAGGATAGCTGGATCAAATTATCTCTTGATCTCATGTCTCATTTCTTGGTTTCATTCAAACACGAATTTGGTGAGTTATTATCAAACAGTTATAAGTGTGCCTTAATATATGGATTGAAATTGTATTGTGAATCTGTGATGGATAATTGGCTCTTTAACTGTTGTTAGAGGTATTATTCTATTGCAAATGAGTGTAGTAGTGGTGTTTTTCATTATGAATGTTTTATGAAACAGTAATGGTTATATGATACTTGCTGACTATTAAACTTGATTAATTAGTATAGTTCAGTACTATACTGAGGACCTGAAGGCTAATAGTATTTCAGCTTTATATAGAATTTTCAGAATTATTGTTGCATACAAAAATTATGATCAAATTTTATTTAATCAACAATGTTCACTTGATCTTTTCTTTTAAAAAATTGATAGATAGGTCTCCCTTTAGAAAAAAACACACACCACACAAACACACATATATATGTAGAGACAAAGAGAGGACAGATCAATTGTTGTGGTTACACTTACAACTGCCGTTGTATTGGAACGGGGTAATTCATAACAATTAGTGTCTTTCCTTCCTTTGTCGAGTTTTTTCGTCTGTAGCCTCTGGGCGGGTTCTCGTTTTTCTTTCTTTGGCGCCTTCTCAGCGCCCTGGTTTACGACTTGTGCCTTTTCAAAAAAAAAAAACTGCTACTATATTGTCATGCTCACATGTAGAGCCCAATGGAAATGATCCATGGGTGTGAGGATGATCTCCTCACCATGTACATCATCCATAAGAATAATAAAAAATGGGTTAATTTGTTTTTGGGTCCCATATTTTCGTCGAGATGTTAGATGGGGCCTTATCAGTGTAAAGATGTCTTAGTTGGTGCAAGCTCCAAGTCGCACTAGGCATGCATTCGATGAAAGTTTCTCTAAGGTCTACAGTTTGCAAATTGACAAGTCTATTAAAGGAATTTGGTATGCAGCTTGCCCGAGTTGGGGACTCGAACATGTGATCTAACTTAAACAAATGCATGTTGAATCGTGGATGAATGGATGCTCAATCTCAAGATTGCAGGAGAAAAACAATCTATAACCAAAGTGAAAGAAATATCTTAGTCGGTATTGCCAAACAGTGCACATAAATGTCCTCTGGTGCCAATTCTATCCCCTGTTTTGTTGGTCCCAAACATACTCTTCTTGGCTGTTTTTCCGCATTAATTCTAATTATGACTTCTGAGCCTGTTTGTTCAAGTTCAGATCCCTGCTAAGCACCAAAGAGATCAAGTATGTCCTTTTCACAAATTTCTTTATTGACTTGTTATTAGAAACTTGCAGCAATGCTGCTATTGCTCTGTTCAGTAGGAACTTTTTCTTCCATCAATATATGCAAATGTTTAGCATAGGAAAAAATAAGCTAATAAAATAACTCAAGTCATTGTAAGATAAAAACAAATGCAAATCGATTTAGAACCACCAATCATAACAATTGATAATGATACAGAGTAATTGAAATTAATATTTATTTTCTAATACAATGAAAGTACTGCTAGTATTTGAAAAGAATGGTGTTCACCTTTTCATCTAGAAGTGTGAATTGTCTCTATTTGATCTGTCCTTCAGATCAATTAATACAAGTACAAACAAGGTACGTGTTTGATCTTATCCCAATCTTCTCCATCCTCTTCAGCCCTCGCCCTTAATTCATCGGAGACATAAACCAGCTCTAAATTTTGAAGTGTTTTCAAATGTACTAGTCCATCAGGAAGCATCTTTAGTCGACATCTCCCAATTTCCAAATGAGTAAGGCTTTTCAATGCTCCCTCCTCCACTATCCACTCCTCTAATCCCACCAAGCCCTTCAGTTTCAAGACTTCAAGTCGAATAAATCCTCCATGTGAGCAAACCATTTTCTTTCCAATATAAGAATAGTAATCTAAGTGTAGAAATCTCAAGTTTGGTAAGTTTTCGAGAACCACCATTGGGTCTGTCTCAATCTGTGACCTCAATAAAGTTAGCTTATTGAGGTTTGGTGGAAACGAAAATTCTCTCATGTTGGTTAGATTCTCTATCGTTCCATCTAAAGAAAACTTGTTGAGACAAGTATGGTTTGAGAATTGGATGAATGTTGGGATTTCTTCGCTGCTCCCTAGCTCCAACGACCGAAGACTACGCAATTTAGCAATGGAATCGGAAACTACCTTCTTGTATGAAACTAAACTTCCCTTTAATATTAACTTTTTCAGCGTTTTCAGTCTGCTTAATCCACGACCATCTATCCAATCTCCAACCCATATCTCTAGCGTACGAAGATCTTTCAGATTATCAATCCCCAAAGGAGGCCTCTTCAAACACCTGCTACATAATGTTATGGAAAGGCTAGCTGGTTCCTGGTCAATATATAGATGTCTTAGCTGGTGCAAACTCCAAGTCGCACTAGGCACACATTCAATCAAAGTGTGTCTGAGGTCTAGGGTTTGTAGATTGACAAGTCTATTTAATGAATCTGGAAGACCTTTTAGGCGAGTTTCCCTTAAGCCCAAGTACTTCAGATGTATGAGTTCTCCTATTTCTTGGGGTAATATCAAAATGCCTTCTGTATGCTGCAGTTCCAACACCCTTAGCAATTTGACACCACGACACCTCCAATATTGTTCATAGAAGTTTCTACTAAAACACATCAAAGAACGTAGGTTTTGTGTGTAGAGATTTTGAGAAACAAGGACCTCATCAAACTTATTAAAATCGTCACCAAAAATGGTGAGTCGCCTTACATTGTTTGGCTTTGTCAAGTCAATGCTCCCAAAAACTTGGAAAAATTGATCTTCCTTTGCTTCCGTAATGGAGAGGTCACGAAGTAGATCATGGATGCGACAGGTTTTTACCCTTCCATCAAATTTCCTTCTCGCCACTTGAATCATGCTTCTATGGAGTAATTCCTCCAAGTAATCCTCTGCGACATCTTCTAAAGTTTCTTCTCCTCTCCTCTGTATAAATCCCTCTGCAATCCAATACTGGAACAATTTTGATGCATGGATTTCAGAATCTTCAGGGAAAAGACCCATATAGAGAAAGCATGACTTCAAGTAATAAGGTAAGTCATAATAACTCGAGGCTAAAATTCCATAACATGAGTGGGAACCAGCTCCCTGAGTATTTAGATGCCAATTTACACTATCATTTACTTTAGACCATGAATTCTGCATCTTATCTTTCCTCGACAAGTCCTCCTAACACCACAATTGCTAGAGGTAACCCTCCACACTTAGCCACCATCTTATTTCCCAAGTCTTCCAACTCGGAAGGACAGCCAACTGCATCAATCGTTCCTGATCCAAATGGGAACACCTTCTTCAGAAAGAGCTGCCAGCTCTCCATTTCGTTAAGAAAACGTAACTCGAGCAGGCTTCTAGAGGGGTCAGCATGTAAAGCTACATCTTTATTGCGAGTAGTTAGCAATACTCTGCTTCCGTTTTTCTCATCGGGGAAAGCAACCTTTAAGTCATCCCATACTTGAGTACTCCATATGTCGTCTAATACAATCAAGTATTTCCTACCTTGCAAGCGTTCACGTAGCTTCTTCCTCAAGTAGTTATCATCTGTTTCTTGATCATTAGATGAAACAGTGACACATTTTATCAGACATTGCAAAAGCTCCTTCGTTTGGTATTCTTGAGATACATAAACCCAGGCAAAGCAATCAAAAGATCTGTTAATAGCGTTGCTTCCATAAACTTTATTAGCCAGAGTGGTCTTACCAAGACAACCCATTCCCACGATTGAAACAACAACGCGTCGTAGTTCACCTTCTATCAGCAATGACCTCACTTTCCTTATGCTATCTTTATTCCCCACCACATATTCCTCGACAATAGGAGCTCTCTTTTCCTTCCGTTGTAGCAATGGAGGTTCATTCGAAGAAGGATTTATCCTCGTGGAAGGTTCTCCAGCTTGTATACTTTCAATGCCATAGTTCGATTTGTTAGCTGAGATTTCTTCGATCGTGGCATTGATATCTTTTATTCGATTGGCAAGCTCATGTAGTATGGGTAATTTGTGGGTGCAAGTGATGCACCCAGTCAAGGATCCAACTAACCCATAACCAGTTTTGGGACGACGACGACGACGATGTTGGCTAATCTTTACCATGAATTCATCCATACTGCTTGATAAGTTATATCTCGTATTTGTTTTACCCAAAGCTTCACCCTTTCATCTTGTCTGCGTTTTACGTCTGCAACTTTGAGGAAAGCAACCATCCAATCCAGCTTGTTCTGAAGTAATCTCACTTGGGCATCTACTCCAAGGAGTAAATTTGCTTCTTGAGAGAAGAGATTGCTCAAGTTTTCTAAGAAGTACCTCACAACGGCCTCCGCCATTTCCCTTCTACGTACGTTGTTTTTCTCCGTAATCACTTAAAGAACGAAGATTAGTGTTTCTGATCGGTAAAATGAAATATGAAGACTTCATTGATGAAGAGGAGAAGAAGAAGAAGAAGATTAGTTCAAATGAAGGGTCTTCAAGTCTTCTCTAGTCTTAATTAATTATCACAAAACAGGAGATGGCCGGAATAGTGTAAGAGTGAGACTTTTTTTTTTTTTTTTAATCGGTCAAAATGAAATTTCATTAGAAAATTAAGGGACCCCAGTGCATCAGGGAGTAGTTGAGGAGCTCACGATCTGGAGAGCTTTGGTCATGGTCGGTGCATTTTTTTTTTTAAATTTCTTTCTTTCAATTTCTTTGTTCTTCTGAGAGCATCTCCAATGCAAAAGTCTTATAAGACAATGTCTTATCTACGTGGCATGTCTTATAAGACAATGTCTAATCTACATGGCAATAAAATCTTCATAATAGACATTGTTGAAAAAAATGCATCTCCAATGCAAATGTCTTGAGATGACTTTTTAACTTATGTGGCACTTAATTTTTGAATGGGTCAAACTTATTTTGTTTAAAAAGTAACTAAAAATTTTGGAGGGAAAAAAAATGTTGATGTGGACCGTAAGACATTGTGAAGATGAATGTCTAGAAATAGACATTCTACTTCACAATGTCTAGAATAACTACCGCCACATCATCATCACATCATTTTTTCACATTAGCATTGGAGAAGGTTTTTTAAAGAGGATGTCTATTTATTTTACGTGGCAGTCTTATTTTACCACATTCGCATTAGCATTGGAGATGCTCTAAAACGGTAGTTGTTGGTCACAGGCCGGCCGAGTGTTTAGATGGGATCCACGAAATTAAATCTACGTACGTCTTGTTCGAACAAAAAAAGACCTGAAAAAAAAAACTTAAGAACTTATGTAGCAATCATGCTACATGTCTTTGTCAAATACCTTTCTCTCTAAAAATTCCCTCTTTAAAAATTTATAGTAATTATAATCTTAAAACAACTAAACTTTTTAATTATAATAAATCTCTTTCTCCCTAAAAATTCTCTCCTTAAAATGTATAGTAATTAAAATTCTAAAACAACTAAACTTTTTAATTATCTAATAAAAATTCTAAATTTAAAAAAAAAAAAAAAAGCAGTCGAGCCTTGCACGGGATATGGGGGCTAGTTTTAATTTACATAATATTAGGCTGAAAACTCTCCTTTTATAACAGTTTCATAGAGAGGACAAACACTTTTTGTTTTGTAAGTCTAATCCCTACTTTTTTACTTTTTGTAAGCAAAGGGGATAGTTTCTCCTTTTATTTTAAAATTGCAAAATTTTGGTACCTAAACTACCCTTCCAAATGCTATAACGTAGATTTCTAACTATTTTTGCTTGTAGGGACAGATGAAGTGGCAGAGAAAGAAAAAATATTTGAAAAAAGTTAAAATACTATAACTTTTGGGGTTATTCAATTAAGACTTTCATGGACTTCTATAAACTTTCGTAGACTTGTGAAATCATGTGTTATTAGTTCAAGACTTTGAAAGAGTCTTGCTAAGTTAAGTGTTATTGGTTCAAGACTTTGAGGGAGTCTTGCAAAGTCATGTGTTATTGGTTCAAGACTTTGAGGGAGTCTTACAAAGTCATGTGTTATTGGTTCAAGACTTTGAAAGAGTCTTGCAAAGTAATGTGTTATTAGTTCAAGACTTTGAAGGAGTCTTACAAAGTTATGTGTTATTGGTTCAAGACTTTGAGGGACTCTTGCAAAGTCATGTGTTGTTGGTTCAAGACTTTAAAGGAGTCTTACAAAGTCATGTGTTATTGGTTCAAGACTTTGAGGGACTCTTGCAAAGTCATGTGTTGTCAGTTCAAGACTTTAAAGGAGTCTTACAAAGTTATGTGTTATTGGTTGTAGACTTTAAAGTCCATGACTTTGATGGATTTACCTTTTAGATGGACTTTGGAAGACTTTTGTGTATAAATTGGCTTGTATAAAATCCGACCAAAATAGGTAAGATTGTGGTGGACTTCATATTTTAATAATTAAATATTAATAATAATTAATAACTAATATTAATAATTACTAACTAATCTTAATAATTAATAATTAATAACTAATAACTAATAACTAATATTAATTATTAATAATAGGGGGAACAACGGTTTAGTCCTATTTGAGGGGTAATATGATGGTTTAGTCCCAGCTAAAAGTATTATGATAGTTTAGTCCAAAAAAGTGAAAAACTATACATGTGCATTTTGCTGGACAAAAATACCCCAACAATAAATACACAAGCAGTAAGCACGAACTAACTTTTTTATTTTGTTTTTAAAACAAAATATGACATAACTTTTAAAATACAAATCAGTTTTTCATAAAAATTTTATTTTTCAAAATCTTACATTGAGATCTTTAAAATGAGACCAGTCAACAATATTTTTTTTCTTAAAAAAAATTTATATTACGAAGTATGCAAAATGTGTTTTGCAAAACCATTATGCAAAATATTGTTAAAAATATTTTGCATGATTTTAAACAAGGGAATGAAAAAATTTTGAATTTTTTTATATAGATTTAGGTTCAAAACAACATTTATAGCTTTCGATCTGCATTCAATTTGCATCCATTTATATGCATGCAAAATAGTTTTTGCAAACGTTATATGCTTGCAAACACACTATGAAGACATTTAAATGGGTGCAAAACGCAATTTGCATCCGCTAAATGCATGCAAAATAGTTTTTGCAAACGTTTATATGCTTGCAAACACACTGTAAAGACATTTAAATGCATGCAAAATAGTTTTTGCAAACCTTTTTATACATGCAAACACAATATGAAGACATTTAAATGTATGCAAATTGTGTTTTGCATGCATTTATATGTATGCAAAATACAATTTGCATAGAAATACATGTATATATACAGTAACTCTGGAAACACTTTAAAGTATGCAAATTCGGATTTGCATGCCTTTCAAAAAAAAAAGAAAAAAGTATTATTTTCTGGTTTAGTTTTGAAGATTTCGTTGAAAGCTTTCCAAAAATATAAATTTTATCAAAATTTGATTTATACTTTAGAAGATATAGCATTTTAAAGATTTAAAACAAAAAAGAG
>MVGT01000424.1:77593-102184 GCA_002174775.1 Macleaya cordata
AAAAAAAAAAAAAAAAAAAAGATTAATTCAAGCCAAATTTATATGCCAAACCCAAAGAAATTGATAATGCATGCACCATCTTATTGCCATTTTTTGCTTCTTTTTTTTGTTTTTTGCTTTTTTTTGCTTTTTTGCTTTTGTTTGCTTTTTTGCCTTTTTTTGCTTTTTTTGCTTTTTTTGCTTTCGTCTTTGTTAAACAGTGAAATATTGTCGTAGGATACTGTGGAGACTTCCTTACCCGGCCAGCAGGTTCTCAAGTCCTCAACACGGTCTTTTACACGGATTTTCTCAAATTAGAAAGCACGGATGCTTTTACAAAATAAATGCCACATGTTTATGTGGTATGGTGGGTCTCACTGTCATATAAGTTGGAAACCCCTTGGTAACATTTTTGAAAGTGAAAAGTGGTGGGTCCCACCTTACCACATAAGCATCTGGCACTAATTTTGAAAAAGGGTCGGTCTAAAAATCTTTATTGCGGAAATTAATGATGACTGGCTTCAATTGGGATGGGCTTGGCGGGTTGAGGCAGGTTTTGAAGCCAGACCCGACTCGTATCCCGAAACTTTAACCCGATCAAAGCCGAGCTCTATGTAAATATGGTGAAATCTTGCTGAATACCAGCGGAAATGAAGACCCTTGTTAGCAATTACCTGAAAAACTTTCGTATTTCTAAAAAACGTTACTTCCGTCCAAATGAAACCTAATCAATTCTACACAATTTGTTTAGCTAAAACGTTTAAAACACTTTTAACTGATTTGCCGAATAAAACAGATGAAAAATACTCCTACTCTATTTAATGACTATCGGACTTTCAATACAAAAAAATAAAAATTAAAAAGAAATCTTAGCTAATTGTTTAAGGATGGCCTTTGTTGTTTTCTCTCTTTGTCTCTAAGGACCCCAATTCTCTCAACTTCTCTCTTTGACCGACAAACCCGAGACTCTATGAAGCATCTGAAAGACTTAGCATATTGCTGAATTTTTAATGTCGAATTTCTACATGTGAAACGTATTAACCACGAAATGACTCTAAACCGAATATTTTTCATATGACGAATATTTGACCGAATGTTGGACCGTATTATAGTTCTTATTAACCGAATACTACTTGTACTTGTGTCGTCCCAAATTTTAACCTTATGTCGAATTGCTAACAAAGATCAAGACAATGCAAAAACACCTTAATATTTAAGAAGAGGAGGGATTTTGCATCATATGTCTTATTGAACTACTATTGCACCACTTTTTTTAGGGAATAAAATGGAGATCGCAAGGAGATGATCAAAGGGGTTAATTTCATTGAAATCAATTGTCAAGAAAGACGCTTACAATTTGCCTATTTTTTAAGAACTAATTTGAGGGTGTTAGAAGTTTAAAAAATAAAACTAATTTTCGGATATGATGATGACCTATATGATGAGGAGAACATCCTCATAGAAACTTAGCCCTTGAATCATCTTGATGTGGGCCCTGTTAGGAATTTCGTCATACCAACGACACATCCCCGACGCACAACGGAACAGGCTTAAGGATCTTGAGACTTAATAACGATGAATCAGCAAGAAAATATAACAACGAAGATAAAAACAAAAATCAACCATAACACAAGATATACGTGGTTCACCCTCACAGGCTACATCCACGGCCAAATCAGCACACCGGAGAAACTTCCACTATTATCAAGAACATATTACAATGCTTCTTACACAACCAACGAGAATAAACATACATCAAAGATCTCACAAGACTTACCGGAGAACACCAATGAGAATCCATTAGAGATTGGCTCTTTAAACTACTCCCAATTGCATACTCACATCTTCCACAAACTTTGAACGCCCATCTCTATGGTTGTACAAAGTAACAGAGGAGAGAACATATGGAGAATACTAGAAACTTGGGTTGGGGCAGGGGCCGAAACACCCATAAAGAAACCCTCAAATCCTAGATCCTCACAAACCTTTCCCCTCTCTCAACAAGTCTTTCACTCTTTGGATTCCTCACCACACAAGAAGACCAAAACTCTAGGTTTACCTCTCCTTGAACTTTAGAAACACCAATACTCTTGATTAGATGCCTTGGGATGTCCTAGGACCTCCCAATTTATAGCTTTTACAAGAGATATCCATGAAATAGGAATCTCAGTCCAAAAAGGACTAAAAAAATAGCAAGTTCATAAGTTAGCAAGTGTATTCCAAGAGAGGTTGCCAAAAACTCTACAAATATTCACCTTTCTGGTAAACCACCTTCACACCTCTTAGAACCATCTCTCCTTAATCAAAATACGATGATTTTGAAGCACCATCCAATTTCGCCACCATCTTCAACCTTGAAGAATACATGTGAAATTATATCATCTCACTACTATAAGTTGAAGTCTTCAAATACACCAACAACCAAATCTTCGCGCAAGATTCCTACATTGATAACCAAGAAAACCATCCAAAAGAAACATCACCAGCTCCACCTAATCAAGGTAAGCTAAAACCTCCAGCACATGTCAAGATTACAGTGTGTTTGAACATCACCATCAAACCCACAAATGTGATTAACAGGTTTACCTATAAGCAATTCAACAAGCCATCGCCAATCCGACAAACTTACCACCATTACACGCAACATACTTGCATATTCATATGTACCGTGTGACACCGCCCAAAGTAACGTGGTCTATACAAACGAGATCAGGCACATCCTTGAAACAACCTGCGCAAGCCATCAAGAATAATAAACAGATTTAAACAAATCTCAAAATATCCCGTGCATACCTTCGGAGCTTTGCTGGACTGCCCCTAACACATGAGAATAACTATCTTATCTTTGTAACCTTTTCGTTATAGTGTACGGTTACCCACACTTCTAAGAACCGCGTAGAACACTCCATCTCGCTCCAAATTGCACAACAACCCAATGAAGTCTTTCTTTCTACACCCATCTTTCAAGATCAGCGTAGAACACTTTATCCCACTCTAAAACTTCACAGGAGCTCAATAAAGAATTTCTTTCTACACCACAACACAAGATATACATGGTTCACCCTCCCGGGCTACATCCACGGCTAAATCGGCGCACTGGAGAAACTTCTACTCTTAACAATAACATATTACAATGCTTCTTACATAACCAACGAGAATAAACATCCATCAAGGATCTCACAAGACTTACCAGAGAACACCAACGAGAATCCATTAGAGATTGGCTCTTTAAACTACTCCCAATTGCATACTTACATCTTCCACTAACTTTGAACGTCCATATCAATGGTTGTACATAGTAACAGAGGAGAGAACACATGGAGAGCACTAAAAACTTGGGTTGGGGCAGGGGCCCCGACACCCATGAAGAAACCCTCAAATCCTAGATCCTCACAAACCTTTCATCTCTCTCAATAAGTCTCTCAATCTTTGGATTCCTCACTGCACAAGAAAATTAAAACTCTAGGTTTACCTCTCTTTGAACTTTAGGAACACCAATACTCTTGATTAGATGTCTTGGGATGTCTTAGGACCTCCCTATTTATAGCTTTTACAAGTGATATACATGAAATAGGAATCTCGGTCCAAAAAAGACTCAAAAAATAGCAAGTTCATAAGTTAGCAAGTGTATTCCAAGGGGGTTGCCAAAAACCCTACACGCCCCACAAAAAATGTGGTGGAATAGTGACACATAAGATGCACTAGTTTACTCCATCATGGATGATGGAGTAGTGGCACGTATCAAACACATTAAACGAGTGATTCCTAACAAGGGAACAGACAAAATATTCATTTATTTACTCCATCATGCGTAAAGTTTATTCAATTTGAGGCGTAGGTGTTTTTGAAAAAGATTGCTTTGGACCCTCAGAAGTGTGGTTTAATTCATACTTTCAACCACAAATTTGCTTGACTGTAAACCACAGTTCTTGGTAAAATTATTGTCTATTCAAAATTTTAGGTCACAATTTGGCTTTTAATAGTTAGTTTTAACCACTTGCAAGTAAACTATAGTTTATAAGCCTTTACTAGAACGAACTTAAAACTGTGGTATAGAGCATTTTACTGGCCCAAAAAGTCACCATATTGGATCCATTTTCGACTGCGTGTTTAACCTACTAAATGTATTACTTCAGCGACAGTGTTTGGGTAACCTACTAAATATTAAAACAAATTATACTCTCCAAACTCATATGAGTTTAATTCACGTTAATACAATCTTATTAATAGATTCACACTACTAACTAACTGTTTGTTTAGAAGGGGGATTCCAAGGAAGGGATTTAGTGGGGACAAGGGATTCATATTTTCTAGTTTGTTTGACTGCCAAGAATCCCTAGAAACTTGTTTCCCATGGAAACATATTTTTTAGCAAATTCCTATTTTGGAGTACCACCTCCCCCTTTAGAATTTGCTGGAATTCTAAACTAAGGATTCACTATGTATTTACCCAACTCAATACAGATTATACCCCACAAAATTAAAACAACAAAATAGAAATTTTCCTTGGATTTTAAATAGCAGCCAATCAAACCAAAAGGATTCAAGCTTCTAAGGATTCATGAATCCATAGATTCTTTTATGGCTGCCAAACAAACCAAAGGATTTATGTTTCTAGGGATTTATGTTTCCAAGGACTCATATTTCCCTTGGGAAACACGAATTCTACATCCAAACACACTATTATTTGATTCTTGTTTAACTTGTTTGCTCTCTCCATTAGAAACCATCCTACTCAACAACAAAAAAATTGAATTAAACCAAATTTGCCAATTTAAAACAGTTTCCAACCATTTCTAAGGTTAATTAATGTAGAACAACTGAAAGCCACAGCTAAGTAATACAGTTAACAAACGTTCAGGTTAGAATTAATAACAGATTATAAAATTCAACAAATTCGTGTGAGATGGAAACTAAAGCTAAGTTCATGGATCTGGTTTGGTTGTATCTTACCTAAGATTATTAAGATTTAGGGATCGATTCAATCACAAGCATAAGCTGAACCAATACGATGCAAATAAGAACATAAAGTAGGAAATAAACGAACAACCACAACACACAAGATTTATGTGGTTTGGCAAGAACTCCTACATCCATGGATGACGATTAACCTTTCCACTATAATGAAAATCATGAAGAACCATTACAAAGAACTTACCTTCCACGGAAACCCACGCTCCAAGCCTCAAAACCCTCAATGTTAGAAAGCTCTCTTACAACCTTGCTCTCACAATTATCTCCAAGTCCTTTAGACAACCCTTAAGATCCCCTATTTATAGGTTTACAAAAGATACCCACGAACTAGAAAGAAACCCAGTTCCAAAAGAACTAAAAAAACAACATATTCGTAATATAACCGCCATTACTGACAGCGGTGCTTTCGAAAGCGCTAGGACGCTTCAAAACAACATAGTGATCTTAACCAGAATTCTGATCAGCACCCAAAACCCAACTCCGACGAAATTAAAAAAGTAAGATGATAACTGTCGAATTTAAAGCACAAAATGGAAAACTGCCCATAGAGATAAAAGAGAACTACTTAATTTTTGATAAATAACCAGAGAGAGACAAAGTCAGAATTCTAGCAGTTGTTTAACTACTTAATTCATCTAAAAATATTACAAAACCGGATACACAAATCCTACTGCATCTAAAATCCACAAAACTTTTAAAAAACATTGGGTTGTGAACCTTAAGGTGGCTTGCTTTCTTTCAACCCACACTGGAAGGGAGAGAGGCGGGTGTTAGCCTCTCTTAAAGCGGCGACAAGGGTTGGTGGGACTTTGACTTTGACGGCCGCTACGGTAGCCAAAGAATCCTATAAAAGAAAATCGACCAACGGACTAAGATAGAGATAAAAAGTAATGTTCCAACTGAGGATCGAACTTAATTCCGTAGGTGTAAGGAATAAGAAAGTTCAAAATAAACCATACCCCAATCAATTTGATTAGAGCTCGCATCATTCCTTTCTTGTTCATCTTCGGAGAATGCAGCATTGTATATTGTAAGTTCTATGTTCCGAACATTCCCAGGAAGTGGATGAGAAGTTTTAAATATTAATTAAGGCACGGCATATCTCATTGAATTAGTCTATTTTGCCACACAATAGCTATGGGAGTCAAACCCAACTCTTCCAAAACCCGTTCGCCACTATGTTCTCAACTGTCACCTCATGGGTGAGGCAAGCTACCTTTAGCTAAGGGCCTTTTTTCCTTCTACACAGCTCCCCGAAAACAACATTCAACTTCCATGTGTTAAGTATATAGCTAGCATTCGTTCTGAGGTAGGATCAAACTCTTCTTTTGAGTATAATTGGTCTCTATAATGGTCAAAACTGGTGAACTAGGCGTACTTCTTCACATTTCTTTTCTTATGATTTTTGCTACTTTATTTAGTTTAGTGATTGGTATTAAAAAGAGTATAATCATGTAGGTTGTTCCTTATGAGGTCTATGATCTCGGTTCTAAAGGAATCAATGCAGTTGGTGTCATTTCAAATGTGGTTTTCTGTTCACACTATTACAATGCGAGTTTCAGTAAGCCCACATTTCAATCAGAATGAGCACTAAGTCGTATTACCGGAAAGGAAAGTGGTTCGAAGGCCCCTTCTTCATATGCCAAAGGGTTAAGATTAGTACTTACAGTTTAGTAACAAGTAAGAAATACGACCCTAAGATCCTAATTGGTTTTGTTCTTTATGCCATTTTGGGCTTTGCACCCACTTCCGAAGAGTTTTAGCATCTATTTGATTCGAGATCCCGAAGTCAATATTTGGTCTGCAATCTCTAAATGGTGTATCGTACTTTCGGGAGTGTCAATTTAAAAGGGCATTTCCTTCCTTCTAAACTCACAGATCCTTTCTTGCAGCATGTGGTGAAGTAAGCTAAAAAGGATGTCACTTGGGGTTGGTAGCAGTCAATAGCCTGGATGGAGATTTAATGTCGGGAGACCCCAATCTCAATGAGGATGACGATTGGGAAGTGGTTACCGCAAAGAATTAAGAATTTCGTTCACCCTTGCGAACCACCTGAAATCCAAGAGAGAAACAAAACCACTTCTCAGAAGAACACCAAGAGATTTCATCACACAAAATGATAACGGTGGGTCACACAGAAAGAAGAAAGGCTAATTTTCCTAATTCATGTTTTAGATGACCTAATGCCTTCACCAAATTCGTTTTGTGTAAAAAAACTCATCTATTAGTGGTGGAGTTTATTTCATACCATATATAAGACTTGGAGTAGAATGAGGTTGAATGTGCTTGGAGTTGTAATACCAAACAAGGAGGGGGAAATTCGTTAGAATGGTGGGAGTGGGAAGAAAAATGTTAAACAATAAAAAATTCTAACCAAAAGATGATAGCCCTTATTAAAACACAAAATTTACTGTTAACTATTATTCATTATAGTTGACCCCAAAATTAAGTGACCCTTATCGATTACCTATGCAGTAGAAAAAGGGAGTTAAATAGCATAAGAAGTCAATAGCCCGGATGGAAATTTAATGTGGGGAAACCCCGATCTCAACTTCATATGCTAATTTTTTTAATTAAAAAAAATAAGAAGAGCTCAGCAATTAATTGAGGGGTAATTTTGGATCTACTCAACTTCTGATGTTATTTAACTCCCTTTTTCGTTACTTATTATTACAATATATTTACGAAGAATGGGGAAATAAACCCAAAATCAGCCCTAGATTTAGGTTTCACCCCACCCAACTTTAACATTTTAAATAAAACCTAAAATAGAGTAACAAACAATAATACCCTCCCTTAAAATCTAAAAAGAGACGAGAGGGAAGAGTGAGAAAAAAGTAAAATGCAGTTGGAGAAGTTGAAGAATGAAGAACGGAGAAGACGATCGACGGAGCAGTAATCAGATAGAGAGAGAGAGAGAGAGAGAGAGAAAGGAACGAAGAACGAGAAACGATCGATGGAGGAGAGATCGTTATTCATTTTGAGATCTAAGGTTTTTTCGGAATATTTCCTTTGATCTAGTTTTTCTATTGCTTTCAATTCTAAATCTAATATCATCTAGATTAATTGTCGATTTGTTTTTCAAACCACAAGAACACAGTTGCATAACACTTGCATACACAGTTGCATCTCACTTGCATCTCAGTTGTATAACACTTCACACAGTTGCACATCACTTGCATCCCTTTTGCACCTCACTTGCACAACACTTGCATGTTAGTTGCATCTCACTTCCATCTCACTTGCATCTCACTTGCACCTCAGTTACATCTCATTTGTATGTCAGTTGCACCTCACTTGCATCTCACTTGCATGTCAGTTTCACCTCACTTCCACCTCACTTGCATAACAATTGCACCTCACTTGCACAACACTTGCATCAGTTGTACATCACTTGCACCTCACTTGTATGTCACTTGCACCTCACTTGCATCTCACTTGCATCTCACTTGCATCTCAGTTGCAGCTCACTTGCATCTCAGTTGCACCTCACTTGCATCTCACTTGCATATCAGTTGCATAGCCCTTGCACACAAATTTTTTACGAAATTAGAATGACCAACTTAAAATTTCAGTAGTTTACTTTAAAAAATCAAGAGCGAAATTCTTCACTAATTAAAATTAAGAGCAATGACAAGAACAGATTCGAAAAAATAACAACAACAAATCGAAACCTTCAAAGAATCAGATTAAGAGAAAAACATATCGAAACGAAAAAAAATGAGAAGAAGACAATACCTAGCTCGCCCCAACGACACACAGCAGTAATTGAAGTACAAAAAGAGATTGATCTGGAAAAGAAGAAGACTTCACACACTCTCTAAGAAAATCGCAAATAGAGGTTGCTGAAGAAGAAGATCTTAGCTTTCTCTCAGGTTCTCCCGCGCATTCAGAGAGAGACTTCAACTTTCTCTCTCTAAAACTCTCTCTAACGTGCTTCTTCAGAGAGAAAGAAGTTTCTCTCTCTATTACTCTCTAATGTGAATGCTTTTAAACAAAGAAGGGTAATTTTGTTAATAATAAAAAATAAAAAATAAAAAAAAGAACTTAAAATGTCATGTGTACAAAAGACAAAAAATTTGGGTTGCATTTAAAAAGCCAAAGTTGGCTGGGTGGAAAGTTAAAACATAACTAGAATTGAGTTCCAGCCAAATTTCATGTATATTTACATTAGCTTATGAGCCACATAATTAAATTTTTTTTATAGAGATAATTTTTTTTGTAGAGATAATGATCCAAAAGTAGAAAAAAAAAAAATCACGTTTCTCAATTTTTTTTAATGTACGTGAAAGCAGTTGGTGACAGCTAGAGTGATAAAGATTGGATTCCAACTCCAACCAATTACATCCAGAACTTTTTTTTCCTACTTTGTTGCTAACACTAAAACATGTCTTTGTCAAACAGTGAAATATGGTCAGTAGGTAAGCTGTCTTCAACAAAGTGAGCGGATAGGAGACGAGAGGGAGACTCCACCAACCCAATGGACGACTCTTTAGCCCAATCAAAGCCCGGCCCCAAGCAAGCAAGCACGGTGAAAATTCGCCAGCAACAACAGAATTCAAGACAACCAAAAAGACCATTTTTTTTTATTTTTTGTTTTCGTGACACAATGAGTATGTTTTTCATGAGATCACTAACTCGTGCTAAGGGAAAAAAGAGGAGGGATGTCTAATAATGTTTTACTGCGCTACTATTGCATCATTTTTTTTTTTTCAAAATGAAGCGGATAAAATAATTAAAAGACTGATTTTTAGGGAGAATATTATTCTCACTATGTTAATTATAAGGAAAAAATACGGTATCAGCGCATAAAATTCATGAGTCAAACTAAACTCGAAAAATATGGGAGAAATATACAATTTCATATATTAAATACAAATTAAACAGGTGATAGGACCACATTCATTAATTAATGTTTCTGAAATAATAGTTCCTTGATGTGCATTAAGTGGGTGTAGAAGTTGTGTTTTTGACGAAATCTAGAGTAATTTTGTGTTATACTTGAACTTGATTTTACACAGAGCTCCTCTGTTTCTTGAATTTGTTGAAAATTTCACAGATCCATAATCAATTGGATTGGTTTAGACTCGCATCTGCTCAAATTTCGCCTGAAACTGGTGGTTGTGAATCTAAGTTCTAAATCGATCCAAAATCATTTTAAGGTACTTGCTAAAGACCTAACCATGAACATAATTCTGTTTTAAGTGGGAAGAAATAAAACACAAACAAATCTAAAGGATGAAGGTGAAAAAATAAAATAATAAAATAATTTTCATTCACTTGTAAACAAATTTTAGAGAAGCCAAAACAAAATTGATGTAAACAAAAAAAAAAACTACATAAAACCTCTGTGTCTATTTGCAGAATGTGAAAGCAGTCTTTGATGCCATTAGTTATTAAGGTGCAAGAGAATAAGAAGACAGCAAAAGGACTGGCTCAATTTTGTGATGAACAAAAGAGTAAGAGAACATTCCATGTAATTTTTGTAAGAATTGCAAGGTGTTGGAAGGATAATTATACATGTGTTGTTTTTTGTGAGAACGATAATGATTTTTTTTTTTTTTTTGAGATCCAGGATATCTCGGCCTCTTAGAGCACCTGACTAGTCCCTGGGGTGTGGGCAAACCTCCCATAATGATTTTTTATTTCGTAACTTTTTGTATAAAACATACATTGATTTTAAAATCGAAGTTTTATATATTGTGAATATTTTCCGGTGTTTAATCTTTATAGGTACCCTAATGTCCTTAAAATTTTTGGATCCTCGGAACTGTGATTTAATTCATACTTTCGACTACAATTTCGTTTGACACTAATGATTTAAGTCTTACTTTAGACAACAGTTGCGTCTAAAACTGTGGTTTATGCAAGAATTTAGACAACAGTTTTTGGCAAAATCTGCAGTTTAATTAAGACTGTAGCCCAGCGTTCTTGGTAAAATTGTTGTCTATTTAAAATTTTAGATCACTGTTTGGTTTTCAATACATAGTTTTAACCAAATGCAAATGGACCATAGTTTATATGCTGTTACCACAACTTAAAACCATGGTGTATAGCCTTTTTCCTTGTAGTACTTTGTCTTAAGTAAATGGTATAGTGTAAATTTTCTAGAAGACATTTAGCAGTTACCAAAATCCTCTGGTGCTAGAAAAGACAACGAATTTGCTACGCTAGAACATCGAGGCAAACATTGTTGCCCATAAACTTCAGTAGCCACGGTGCTGGACCAGAAAGTCGCTATATTGGTTGGATTTTTACTACAGTGTTTAACCTACTTAATGTATTTCTTCAGCTACGGTGATTGAGTGATCGTCGCCAATACTGTTTTCGCTTCAGTTGTTTTACATTGTTGCGCCAATAAGCTTTTCTTACAAAAAATTTAAAAAATATTTTCCTCATTTATAGATTATGCCAAATGAGTAACCCTAAACTGTGTTAAGTATCTTGCTTTCTACAGGGTTTCTCTAGAAAAACAGTATGTAGTAGTAGTAGTAATACTCAAACAGGCCGATATTCAAACAAAAAATGACTACTAATAAATTTGCACTGACCTAGTTGGATTTTCTGGTAGGTGTTTAACCATTCTCCAATATCTTATCTATGAATTCCTACTACTAACTTTTTCAATTCCTGTCAACTTTCCTACTCTTTCTACTGCAAACCATCCTATTCAAAGAAATCAACAACAAAAAATTAACCTACACCAAATTTGCCAATTTAAAAGTGTCCAACCATCTGTAAGATAATGTGGAACAGTTATTTGTCGCAACTAAGTTGCCGATGTTGAGAATAATCCAGCATGGAAAGATAAATTATTGAAACCTAATATGTAAGATCATGGGCGTCTCCACTCATTGCCAATTGGTTCTATGTTTGACGCCCTCAAAGGCTCAAACTTAATAGCCCGTATGTAATATCTCTGAAATTTGTGTGCAGTGTTATTACGTACGTATACTGTACAACCGGAGTACTAATAAATAATTAGTTTAAATATATATCACTGCTGTAAACACAGTGAAAACGCAACAGTACTAAACTGTTTAAAAAATCAGTACAAAACTGATATATATATATATATANTTCATTCCACAAAGTGCTAAGAAAGCACTAAAGAAATACAAAGCAGCAGTCCTCCAAAGAGGATAGCCAAAGAAACAGAGATAGGAAGGAAGAAGAAAGAGGGAAAAAAAACAGAGAAGAAACAGAGAAATTTTTGTGCAGTTCGTGACTATGATATGAGTTTCAGTTCTTTGGAATTCCCTTGAACTCTTTTTGTGTTGGCTCCCTTATCTTAAACTTAATTATTTGAAGTGCGAAGATGGTATGTGTTTGAGCTTACCCCAATCTTCGCCCTTGTTCTCTTCTAGCCTTTCCCATAATTCATCGGACAAATGAGCCAGCCATAATTTCCGCAGTGTAGTCAAATTTTGCAGTCCAACAGGAAGCATCTTTTAACTCACATCTCTCAATTACTAAATAAGTAAGGCTGGTCAATGATCCCTCCTCCACTATCAACTCCTCTAATCCCAACAAGCCTTTCAATTTCAGGACTTCAAGACGACAAAACCCTCGTTGTGAACAAACCATTTTCTTCCCCATATACGAATAATAATCGAAGTGTAAATATCTTAAGTTAGGCAGCTTCTCTAGAATCACCATTGGGTCTGTCTCAATCTGTGACCTCAATTAGATTAGCTTATTGAGGGTTGGTGGAAATGACAACCCTATCTTGTTGGCTAATAACTTCTCTATCCTTCCATCTAAAAACAACTTGTTGACTCAAGTATGGTTTGAGAATTGGAATATTAATGTTGAGATTTCTTCACTATTCCACAACTCCAACGATCAAAGGCCATTCAATTTGGCAACGGAATCTGAAATCACCTTCTTGTACAAAACTAAACTTCCTTTTATTACTAGCTTTCTTAGCATTGTCAGTCTGCCCAGCCCACCATATATCCAATCCCCTACATATCTATTATCTATTATCTATTATAATATACTATAGGAGAAGTCTTGGGTTAACAAAACCCTCTCTCTTAGGTGTGGGTTAAGAAAATCTACATTATAAACATATGGCCCAATCTAAAACAACTAAATTTTTTAATTATCTAATAAAAAAATTCAATTTTTTTTTTTAAAAGAAGCCTCGTGCCTTGCACGGGATATGGGGCTAGTAATATACTATAGGAGAAGCTTTGGGTTAACAAAACCTTATCTCTTAGGTGTGGGTTAAAAAAACCTACGTTATAAACATATGGCCCAATTTATTATCTATTATTAGGATAACAAAATCTTCTCTCTTAGGCGTGGGTTAAAAAAACCTACATTATAAACATATGGTTCAATCTAAAATAACTAAATTTTTTAATTATTAAATAAAAAAATTCAATTTTTTTTTTCTAAAGAAGCCCCGTGCTTTGCACGGGATATAGGGGCTAGTATCTCTAACGTGAGGAGCTCTTTTAGATTACCGATCCCCAAAGTAAGCCTTTTGAAATGAACGTCCCATGTTTTCATGTAGAGGATAGGTGCTGGCTTCATCAGTATGTAGATGTCTTAGTTGGTGCAAGCTCCAAGATTCACTAGGCATGCATTCGATGCCGGTGTACGTCTTAGGTCTAGAGTTTGTAAATTGACAAGTTTACTTAACGAATTGGGAAGCCTTTTTAAGCTGAGTTTCCCTTAAGCCCAAGTACTTAAGATGTATGAGTTCTCCTATTTCTTGAGGCAACTCTTTTGTACGTCGTAATTCCAACACCCTCAGCAATTTGACACCTCCATAAAGCACCTCTGTTGAGAATAGTCCCATATGGGATATGAGAACCTAACAAACTTAATATATTATGATCCTGGGTCACACCACTCATAGCCAATTGATTTTAAGTTAGATGCCTACAAACTTAATATAGTATCTGAGCAGGCACAAACGTAATATGGTATCAGAGCAAGCCCAAACGTAATAAGTCCAACGGCCACACGTACTCTATGCTTCGTACTATCTTCTTCTTCTTCCAATTTTCTTAACCTAGATCTAATTTTTTAGATCTGGGTTTTCTAATGTAAAATGGATTAAAAACTCAACCCATTTTCTAAACTAACCAAATCAAATATATATTTTTATTGAAAACAAGGTTCTCCCTCAAATTATTTAATTAGTGGTATTATTTGGTGTCAAATTCTGGGTCCCTATACCCATCCCCACAATTGAAACAACAGTACGTTGTGGCTTACCTCCCAAAATTAAAATGTCCCTAAAGGGTCTCCCTTGCAATACTCGATGAAAAGAGCAAAAGTATACAGAGCCTTTGATTTCTAGTATTACCTTCTTGAGTTTTCCTTCTTGGATATGGGCTTGGACTTGGACTTGTCTATTGTATCCACGAAGTCTTCAGCTATTTCCATGAGTATCATCACCGCTCAGTTCCTTGATGTTCTATTCCTATTCTTTACTTGATCTATCTGAATTTTTAATAGTGATATAATTTCTTTTGCTAGCTGCTAATCATCTCTGAATTTTTGTGTGGTGGCTATGTTGATATGATCTTCACTCTTCAGTTCTTTGGAATTCTCTTGAACTAAATAAAAAAAAAAAAAAAAAACTGGACTTACAAGTTCAAACTTGATTTTTGTCCAGCTTAAAAAAATAAAAAAATACGTAAACAAGTTCAAAAAACGTGAACAAGGGTATCTTAGGTATTTTAAAAAAATTAGTTTATGCTTTTTTAAATTTTTAAAGACTAAAATCATAAAATTATAATTTTTTAAAGACAAATCATAAAATCTAAAAAAATGAGGATTAAAATTATAAAAGTATTTTGATGAAGGATTAAAATCATCGATCCCCTACAAAATAAGAACTTTTTTTACATTTTCCGTTTTTTTTAAACAGAGTAGTCTAATTGGTTCCTTGATCTGTGTTTCATAATCTTGAATTGGTTAAAATGTACTTATGTTAAGTCTCTCCCCAAGACTGAATCCCATTAAGTTCGACGTAGCAGGCTGTAGGATAAGAACTGATTCCCAATTTCTGTAGGTTCTTACAAAATATACAACTTCTCAACCAGTGCAATTCTTAATATTGCAGAATCTTACTACTAAGAACTTGATCAGGAAGTTATTCAGGATTCATAATAGCAGGATCAAATTTCGGTTATCCCATTACGTACAAACTGATAAAAGGATAATTAATTAAACATTATGTGACTAAAATTCATTACATAATTATTCAAACTTATCAAATCGTCTCTGCCACAAAATTACACAGCTATTAGACTCTTCATTTTTAATGATCAGAATGAAGAACCTCTAATAACATAGGGTATGTGTTTGATCTTCTCCCAATCAGCACCAACATTCTCTTTAGCTCTGCCCATTAATTCATATGACATACCATTGTCTTTAAACAAAACAATGAATTGAAAGATGGTCATTGATAGGTAAGTGTTCTTCAAGTTCAAAGAATTGGAGAGGAGACTCACTCAGCCAGCAGATTCTCAAGTCTTTTACACGGTCTTTTACGCGTATTTCTGAAGTTAACGATGATTGGCTTCGGCTGGGCTTGGTGGGTTAAGGGTTTTGAAGCCTGACCTTCTTGTATCTCAACCCTTTAACCCGATCTAAGCCCAGCTCTGACCAAATATGGTGAAAACGCGTGAGCAACAATGGAGAAAAAAAAGTTCAAAGAAGAAGACTACTCTCACCTTCTAAAAAGTTCAGTACCATTAAAGAATAAAAATTTTAATAAAAACAAATTAATTAAGTTGTCAAATTCTTGGAAATGTTGGTTTTTATTTGTTGAGAATAACTCAATGTAGCCAACATTTGAGTAAATTTGAATGTAGCAGAATAAGAACTGTTTCCCAATTAATTTCTTTAGATTCTTACAACATATATATAACCTCCAAACTCAGGTTGAGATTTGAGGCCCGTGCAGTTCTTATTGCAGAATATGTCAATTCAGAATTCAAGATAGGTGGATCAAATTCTGGTTGATCTCATGCCTTATTACTCTGTTTCATTCGAACACGCAACCAATGCGACCATGCTGTTATTAATACGAAAATAATTACGCACAAATTGATTAAAGGGTAATTAATTAAACATTATAAGAGTGAAATTTATTACATAATTTTTTGAACTTATTGCATCTTTTTGCCACAGAAAATGAAATAAAACAAAAAAACTGCTTTTACAGAGCTATTAGTTTCAATTATTAGAATGAAGAACCTCTAATCACAGAGGGTATGTGTTTAATCTTCTCCCAATCACCACCAACATTCTCTTCAACTCTGTTCATGAATTCATCTGACATTATACTTAACTGCAACTCTTGAACTGTACTCAATTTTTTTAATCCATCCGGAAGCATTTTCAAATGTTCACAACCTCCAATCACTAAACGTCTCAGGCATATCAGTGCTCCTTCCTTTACAATCAACTCCTCTAACCCTTCTAATCCCCATATTTCCAAGACTTGCAATCTAACAAATCCTTCCTCAGAACAAACAATTTTCTTCCCAACATATGAGTCTCCAAGTAAATTAAGAATTCTCAAGTTTGGTAACTTCTCCAGTATCTCCATTGGATCGAGTTCTAATTGTGATTTCCATAAAGTTAGCTTATTGAGGTTTGGTGGGAAGAACTCAGTGCGACTGGGTAACTTCTCTAACCTTCCATCTAAAAGCAACTTGTACAGGAATTTATGGTTTAAGAAATGCAACAACTTCGGAACTTCTTCACAATCCCATAGCTCCAATGACCGAAGGCCATCCAATTTCGCGATAGAATCGGACATTTCCTTCTTGTAAGGAATTAGACTTCCTATTATTACTAGTTTTTTTAGTACTTTCAGCTTGCCCAACCCACCACCTTCTATCCAATTACCTGAAGTCATCCTTAATGTTTGAAGGTTTGTTAAATTATCAACCCCCAAAGTATGCCTATTCAAGTACTTATCCCTAATTAAGAGGCATGGGAACCCATGAACATACAGATGCCTCAGTTGGGTTAAGCTCCAAATTACAATGGGAATGCTTTTAAGGCTAGTAGTTCTTAAATCTAGGCTTTGTAGGTTTACAAGTCTACCTATGGAGTGTGGAATCCTGTTTAGACCAGTTCTCCTTAAACCCAAGTACTTTAGATGTATAAGTTGTCCGATTTCCTTGGGTAACGTAGAGATACAATCTATGCCCTCTAGTTCCAACACCCTCAGCAGTTTGAAACCTACAAAGAAAGAACTCCAAATTTGCTCCTCTTTCAGGCTTTGAGTGAAGCACAAGACAGAATGTAGGTGCAAAGTGTACCAATTTCGAGAGATGAGCTCCTTCTCAGGTAGACTGCCATGAATAGTGAGTCGGCGAACATTAGTAGCTGGGTATGTGAACTGGAAGCTCTTCCTCCCATATACTTCCAAAAACCTATTCTCTTTAGCTTCTGATATTGAGAGGTAGTGGAGTTGATCATGGATGCGACATGTTTCTATCCTTCCATCTGATTTCCTTCTCACAACCTGAATCAAGCTTCTCTGTATTAGTTCTTCCAAGTAATCCTCTGCAATGTCTTCCATTGTTTCTTCTCCTCTCCTTTGAACAAATCCCTCCGCAACCCAATAATGGATCAATTTCTTCGCACGAATTTCATGGTCTTCTGGGAAAAGACCAAAATAGAGAAAGCATGACTTCAAGTAATAAGGCAAGTCATAATAACTCAAAGCTAAAATTTCCCAACAAGAGTTGGGACCTTCTTCATTACTTAGTTGCCAACTTATACTATCTTGTACTTTGCACCACGAGCTTTGGGTCTTGTCTTTCCTCGACAAAAGGCCTCCTAGCACCACAATTGCCAGAGGTAATCCACCACATTTGGCCACAATTTTTTTCCCCAATTCTTCCAACTCTGAAGGGCAGCTAACTTTACAAGTACTTTGTACAGGAAAGATCTTCTTTAGAAAGAGCTCCCAACTCTCTACTTCGTTCAGAAGACGAAGTTCATGGATATTTCGAAATGGGTCTACACGTAAAGCTACATCTCTGTTGCGAGTTGTAAGCAATACTCTACTTCCATTGAGTTGATCAGGAAAAGCAGTGTTTAAGCCATCCCATGCTTGGGTACTCCATATATCATCTAGTACTATCAAGTATTTCTTATCACCTTGCTGTAAATATTCGCGAAGCTTCTCTTCCAACTCGTTCTCCTCCATTTTCTCTTTTTGTTCATGGGTGAGCACTGTAACACATTTTATAATGCCTTGCAAGAGCTCTTTCAATCTATATTCTTGAGATACATAAACCCAAGCAAAGCAATCAAAATGTCTCTTGATATCACTACTATTATAAACTTTCTTAGCCAAAGTAGTCTTACCTAAACCACCCATACCAACAATCGAAACAACAATGCGTTGTCGCTCATGCTGATCACTTCCTCCCATCAATAGCGACTTTACTTCTCTAATGCTATCTTCAATCCCCACCACATTCAATTCCTCAACGATAGGAGCTCTTTTTACCTTTCTCGTCAACTGGACTCCATTTGAAGAGCTTGAAGATTCTCCAACTTCTATACTTTTGATGTCATAATTAGATCTATTAGATGAGATTTCTTCCATTGTATTGTTTATCTCTTTTATTCGATTGGCAAGCTCATGTAGTATGGGTAATTTGTGGGTGCAAGTGATGCATCTTGTCAAGGATCCCACGAACCCAACACCATTTTCGTGACGGTGTTGACTAATCTTGACCATGAATTCATCTATGACATCCTCTGCATGATAGGTTACATCTCGTATTTGTCTCACCCAAAGCTTCAACTTTTCATCTTGTTTGTGCTTTACGTCCGCATCTTTGAGGAAGAGACGCATCCATTCAAGTTTATTGAGAAGATGCCTTACTTGTTCATCCACACCAGAGAGTAGATTTGTTTCTTGAGTTATCAGATCGTTCAGTTTCTGTAGGAAAAACGTCACAACAGCCTCCACCATTTTTCTTCTCTATCGAGTTCTTCAAACAAATACTAGCAGAGAATAATATTGGTTTTCTTCTATAATCACTGAATGAATGATTCAAGGTCTTCAAATCATCTGACTTTAATGTCTGACTACCAGAGACTAGGAGAGGGAAAAATCAAAAAAAAAAACAAAAAAACAAGAGAGAAAGAGAGGAAGAACAAGAACAAGAAATGACAAGATGAATTAAAAAAGAGAAATGTCTTTTATTGGAGCCCATGCATGAAAGAAAGATCAAATTAACGGCTAGAAATCACTAATCATAGAGCTCTAATTTGTTAAGCTAAACATGTATAAATAATATTATGGAATTGACTACTAGGGGAAGAATGTTAGCTGTTAGGAGGCAAAATGAGGCATGAAGAGGGGACCTGGGAGGTTGTTGGGTTGTAAATGAATCCGGAGTAGGAGATCCATAGTCAAAGAAACAAAGATGCTTGCTGGTGGGTCCACTGGGTGTCTTCTATTCGTTTTCTTTTGAAATATAGAAATGAAGAAAGCTCTTCTTTTTTTTCTTTTTCTTATTTTAAAAACAACAAACCAGATCAAATAAAAGGGAGCTCATTGTCATGGGTTTGGGCTTCCAACCCAAAAGACTAGCCTATTAGGTGGAGTTGACCCAAACCCTTTTAAACCCCAAGATCTCCCCTTATCCAACCAATGTCGGACTAAACCCATTTTTGTCACTTATTCCACCGTGACATTCTCTCCCACCTGAATCCTGCAACGCCCTCATTGCAGTTGTGCCAACATCTCTACTCGTCCCCACCTTCCTTTGGGGGACCCACTACTTTTTGTGGACACGACCCTATGCGTAGGCACTTCGCACATTGACTCGGGCCACCCTGTATACCCGTCCCCACCCTCTTTTGGGAGACCCACTACCCTTGTGAACACACCTTCCATGTGTGTGGGCGCTTGGAGTGACATCGGATTGGGCCGGGTTTGCTCTGATACCACTTTGTCACGGGTTTGGGCTTCCAACCCAAAAGACTGGCCTATTAGGTGGAGTTGACCCAAACCCATATAAACCCCAAGATTTCCCCTTATCCAACCAATGTCGGACTAACCCCATTTTTGTCACTTATTCCACCGTGACATCATGCTTGCATAATTAGTTCCCGACCAAGCGATAAAAGAAAGCTCCTTCTCGACTAATAGTAGTAAATTCTGACTTTGGAGAGGGAGAAAGAGAGAGAGGGCGATTTTTTTTCTTATGATTCTCCCACAATTGTTGTTACTAACCTGTCAACTGGTCGGATTAGGGTCAGTCTTAGGTGGGTTAACGGGTAATTTAGTATTTTCCTATATAAAATAAGTAAACGGGTTATAGTCGACACTAACTCTAATAGGATTGAAGGAGTAACGGATCAGAAATTCTCAACCCTATCCGTTTAGCTGGCAGGTCGAATTAAAGTAGGATTGACAGGTCACATGGGTCATTTTACCAAGTCTAGTTGTTAGATTAAGAATAAAATTAAAAATTGCACAAAGTCGTAAGCTTGTGAAGTCACAACAGAGCACAATAATTGAATTGATGATCCATTAGAGAGAGAAAGAGATGGAAGTTCTGGTTTGGTGGTTAGTACAAATCCATCTCTCTCTCTCTCTCTCTCTCTCTCTCTCTCTCTCTCTCTCTCTCTCTCTCTATCAATAATCAACGACATTTTCTAACAATTATGTTTTTGTTTTAACTATTTTTGTCTAAATTTAATTGATCTACTTAATTTACGGGAGAGAGAGAGGTAGTAGGTAATGATTATTCAACGAATTGGAACGTTGATAATTCTGGTTTTTAAATTTCTAGATTCTCTGATGAAAACGATAGATACTATTTTTGAATAGTACTAAACAACTCCAAGGAAATCACAAAACATACAGAACAGTAAATACACTGTAGTTCACTGATAACAATCACACTTCATGCAGATTTACATTGAAAACCTAAAATGGGTGAGAAAAAGAACTGCGGTGACCGGCTTCAGGTTGTTTTAGGAAACCTAAATACAGACATATTAGATAACACCCGCAACATCTAAGAACAGATTTCACGGGCCAAAAAACAGATCCAGTGATCCTAACCATGAAAAGGTAGTACAGATTTCATGTGATACAGTTGATATATACAGCTTAATGAAAGAACTAGTAGATAGGTTCAATAGCTACAAAAGAATCATTACAGATTTTCTTCAAAGCGGGTCGATCCCTAATTTGGACTCATTAAGCTATATGTAGGTCCACACATGCAGAACATCCCATGTGTAACATCTATCTCCATTACTTTCTTTGCAATCTCATTGAATTCAAAAATGTACAACCAAGACTATATGAGCTACATCACCCTGGCATTCTAGCATCATCAACTACGTTCACTTAACGACATTTAGCTCAAACCCATATTTTCTGAACTCTCCCATCTCATCTATATGATCCTGTTTTAATAATCTTGTAATCTCAAAAGTTTCAGAGAAGTCTAGCCAATCTGCAATTGAGACGGAGAGTCCTATTGTTCACTGGTTGTTACAGCATTACAGCAGCCTCTTCTATATACAAGCAACACTTGACTCTAAAAATAGGATTTTACCATGGAGATTGATGGAATGGATAGAGAGACCTAGTAGAGTCTTTTACCTCAATGAAGAGACTCCTCATTTCTCCAAAAGGAACATAAAAAAGAAAAACCCAAGTGCAAAATGGTGAATACGAACACACCATGTGTGGCCATGCAGGTATACAAGCACACAACGAGAAAATGTACACGTAACATATCAACATTCCTAAACATAATACATGGACAAGATGTCAACAATAATATACAAACATGCTCACACGCGCAGACACCTAACAGGGAACGTAAGTGTGTTGTCTCCTCGTCAAAAACATGCACCATGCGGAACTTCTTTGGTACTGATCACTCTGACAATGAGCATCTATGATAAAAGTTTACTGTTCCATCACTAATTTCTGAATCCTAAAAACTGTAAGTATACTAATTTGAGTGGGAGCAAATTAATAAGTCCATCTTGGAACTTGACTCAATTCAGCATAGTTATTACCCTTCATTCAGAAGCTCACAAAACAAAACACTGATCTTTGAAACACATGCCTCAGTTTTTAAAAAAAAATATTTGATCAGTAGACATGTCTCAGTTTACTGTTCCATCAACCTCTTGAAGAACTCAGTTGACATGAATTAACGGGTCAGATAAAAGCAAAACATAAGAGTGAAATTTGATTTCAACAATTCTTGCAATAGAAACTCCATGACCTTATATTTCTACAAAATACCCCATCAGTGGACAAGTAAATATTATGTATTTATTGCTGACAACGATTTTCTTTTCTTTGCCGACAATGATATTAAACCCAACATTATCTCAAAAGAAATAAACAATCGAAGAAATAGCATGCCATGGAACTTAACAGCAACAACTGGTCTAGTAGTAGTAGTAGTAAGAAATAGCATGCCATGGAACTTAACAGCAACAACTGGTCTAGTAGTAGTAGAAGTAATGGTAGAAAATAAACAAAGAAATGAAGCTATTATTTTGTTCTATCAAGAAAGGTATGTACTTCTTACCTCAATTAAGACGTGAAGGATAATACATACAGACAAACAGATTCCGCATTTACAGAGACTCGATCCATCACCCATATCTATAAAAATATAAATAATAAGATCACACCAAGAAACATAGCCTTCTGGCTCAGATTATCAGCTGCTACATCAACCAAACAACCCTTGTCTCACCCTCATCTTATATATATAAACCCTGCTCCCGACGATCCTCTCTCCTCTCCTCAAGGTTGAGATTATACCATTCTCTGCCACTTAGACAGAGAAGAGCGAGCCCAACTAGTCTGTACTATACTATAAGCAAGCACACACTATGGAAGCATAAGACCTTCTTCTAAATCAGACTCTCCGAGACAATCTCTTAAGTGGAAAGGAAAACCCACAATTTTAATCGAGCTATCATTGAATCTTGAGTTTTATATCTCCTGAAAAAACTACTGAACAGCCCTTTGAAGGTTTTCCTGATCACGTTCCTGCCGGAGCTTTCTTGGTAGATTCTGCAATAAGATGGTAAAAAATCCATAAGAAAATCTACTTCATTTGGCAATCAATTATCAAATATGATAGAATCAATCTGGAGCCCAAATACGTAATATAACATATCACAAATCATAGAAGAAGCTGAACTCTGAAGAATTGAAAATCAGATTATCACAATAAACAATGAATAAAATGGAAACAATCCTGTAAGAAAATCAACCACAGTCAACAATCAGCTCTCAAACATAATGGATTCAATCTGGAGATTAAAACAAAATAGAACATATCAAGAATATAATTATAAATCATCGAAGCTGAATTCAAACTATTACAATTTTACAATCACATAATGAGTAAAATGTCAACAATTAGAAAAACAACTACATTTGGCAATCAATTCTCAAATATAATGGATTCTATCTGGAGATAAATACATAATAGAACATATCAAGCACATAAACAGATTCAAAGAAGCTGAATTCAAAACAATTGATGATCAAATTATTTCAATCCTGCAATGAAAAAAAATGCCAACAATTTTGAAAAAAGAAAAAATTCTACTGCATTTGGCAATCAATTCTCAAATATAATGGATTCAATCTGGAGATAAAAACCAAATAGAACATATCAAGCATATGACCACAAATCAAAGAAGCTGAACTCAAAGAATTGAAAATCAGATTATGATAATCACGAAATAACTAAAACAATCCCAGATTAATTTATACGAATCATAAGGTAAAGAAGCTAAAATAAAGAACTGAAGATCAAAAAGATTATATAAACCTTAGTCGCGATCTTCGAAATAACATCACTCTCACTGAAGATAACATCCGGAGGATCAACCAGACCAACAGCAGTACAATCAGGAGGAGTCTCGAACAAGGATAGAGAAAATTGCTTGTAAATTACACCAACATCGAAGTAAATAAGACCAGAACTTGGAATATCAACACGAATACCATTAACGGGGAACCAAAGAAACAATTCTTGAGCAGAAATTCCAGAAAGTGCTCGGATCTGACCATAGCTCAGAGTACCAGAAACATTTCGATCATAATGAACAATGTTTTCAAATTTAGCATTACAAGCTTGATCAAGGTGAACTTCAAACCGACCATTCTCATCTAAGCTGAATTCTGTCACACCTTTTGGAAGTAAACCAATTGGAAGTCCATGTGATTTTAAAACTTCGTAAATGTTTTTTGCTGGATCTGATCCAACATCTTTTACAGAGATGACAGAGAAGAAAAGAGAGATCAGAAAGAGATTGAAGAAACAAATTGAAGAAGAAAAAAACATTTTTTTAGAGAGAGAAAAAAAGATGGGATTTTACAGATTAGTTTCAATCTGTTGATGAATTTGGTGTTGTATATATTAGGGTTTTTAGGTTTGGATTTTTTTTTTAGGTTTTTTAGGGTTAGGGTTTGTGATGAGAGAGGAAATGATGAAGAAGAAAAAAATAAAAATGAAACCAGAACATATGATGGAGGAAAAGAAGACACTCAGACAGAATTGCCAGCGAAAGCACACAAGGATTTTAGAGAGAGAAAATTTTAGAGAGAGAAAGAGAGAAAGT
>MVGT01000424.1:124051-144534 GCA_002174775.1 Macleaya cordata
TTTTTTTTTCCTTCCCTTCCCCTTCTTAATTTCTCTCCGGTCATCATTCTCTCCCCACTTTTTTTCTCTCTCTCCTCCCTCTTTCTTTATGATCTTTGTGAAGGCGGTGGGTGGGGTGGTGGAGCGTGGCGGTGGTGGTGACGGTGGTGGTGGGGAAGGTGGGGAATGAAAAAAAATTTATTAAATTTTTATTTTAATACTTTTAATTATTTAATTTTTTAATAAAAAGTATTTTTTTTAATTAAAAATATATTTTTTTAATGAAATGGGTTGAGGTCATTAGGAATCAATTTTGTTGGTCAAAGGATGAGGGCACAAGGTATCAAAATTGGATGTGTGGATATCAACCCTCATTGTAAATAACCCAATTGCAAAATGCAATTTGCCCTCCAACAGTTGTGAATGATCTTGTAAAGCTAGCTTTTGAACTTTGATGTGAAGTACAAGAAAAAAAACTCCATGATTTATATCATTCACATTTTGTATAAATATATTGTTGTTTCCACTGTATCAAAATCTCTAACTTGTACGAAGAAGAAATCTGCAAAACTTTAAACGTTAAAAGAAAATAATAAAAAAGGCAGAGAAGATCGAGGCTTGAATTAAATTCAATGTCCTTAAGAAAATATTCGCCCCGCTACTGGTGCTTACGATATCAATTGGCGTTAGTCTCCCAGGTACAACAATCAAAATCCTTCGGTAAAGCACTTCAACAAAGGAATCACACGAATCACACTTATATATATTCTCTCTTGAATACAGACACACACTTAGAATTTTTATATTTTTAAATGACTGGAACACAAGACCTATTTATATATGATGACACGACTCTTAGAAAGAGACACTAACTAACCTAAAAGACACCAATTCAAGTATGAACAGATACCAACAAACTAGATTCATTCACATGGGACTCTTCGGGATTAATTAGTTTTTCTCATTCACCCATAAACTATTTTGACGAATAAATTCATATGGACCCGCACATAAATTAATGGTCTCACTTAATTTAGTCCAAATACAACTCGGTCAAAGCCAAGTTTTCAACGTATATATAATTAAAAAATATTAACTTTGCAGAAGTTATTTTTTTCCAAACAAAAATTATTTTTTTGGTGTCTTTCGTTTTGGGGAAATGAAATCAATTCTATTGGAATTGGATAAATTACATCAAACAAACGAAAAAAATGATCAGGAAGTCAATTCCCTTGAAATAAAGCTATTTCCACTTTCCACAAATACCCCATTTTAAGTGCATTCAAGGGAGAGTGCAATTAAAATGAATTTATGGGAAATACTTTACAATTATTTGAAATGACAAAACTACACTACAAAAAAAATAATTCTAAAAATAAAAATACATCTATATCCCCATCACTATAACCACCACCTCACCACAGCCACAACCGCCGCCCCCTCACTACCAACACAACCATCACCACCGCCACTATACCACCACCACCTTGCTTGCTACTACTCTTAAGTACCACTTAAAATAAAAAAAATTTCCAATTGCTTAACCTAAAAAGACTTTATAAAATAGTGGATATTATTGTTATTCCGGCAAAAGTGTTTTTTTTAGTTTCTACAAATTTTTTTTTTTGGGACAAGCAAAGGGGTTATGGAGATAATTTCTACACTTAATTGAACAAATAACTCAATGGGTCAGGTTATATAGCCCCCTTAGAAAATCTCCCTATGTGGGGCCCACATAGAATGTATCTAGGGGATGATTTTTGGAGAAAATGATCAATATGATGAGAAAAATATAGTTACATAAAATCAGCCTTTTCTAAAACTTCATACCTCAAATCTACCCTGTTTTAAATCAACGGTCAAAATAAAAGTTTAAAACTTGTAAATTTTATACAGGCTAATTTGAGGGAGTTAGAAGTTTTAGAACAAGCTGATTTTTTAATTTGATGAAATACATAATGAGGAGAACATCCTCTTTAAAAATCAGCTTTTGGATGCATTACATGTGAGCCCCACAGACGGGAGTTTATATAAGAGGGCTATATAACTTGACCCTAACTCAATTACTGAGTCTAACAATCAGAACTACGCGATTTTTGACTCAAAATGAACAACCCTTTGTTTTACTGAATAATTTGAATTCAAAATCTTAACGATCAAAATTTCAGTTAAGTTTTACCAAATTAACACCATCTTATTAAGACCATATATGTGTGAGTTATTATCCATTGACACCTCTTTTAGTGATAGCTCTTTCCCATGGAAACTTGTAATCCAATGAAGATCCAATTCAAAGTTAATGATGAGATTAATGGTTTACAACTATCTAAATCATAATCCATCTTTTGATAGGCTATAAGTTTCTAAATAAATAGAATGGAATAATAAACTCATTATCAGAAAAAAAAAAAAAAAAATCAAAAAAAAAAACTCATTATTCATTTCTAAATGGGAAAAGAGAATTCACTACATATATATGTCCTAACCCTATATAAATAAAGAAAATGTTATTCAGCCGGGTCACTAAATTCATCCCGCCATGGTTTCCTACATAGTAGATAAATTTTTTTTTGAATTCAACATAGTAGATAAAGTAGAAAGCACGTTTAAGACTTTGTATTGAATGTGATAAATTTAATACCAACATCTAGCCATTGAGTGTGATGGCGGTTAGATGATAGCTGTAATGCGCACCCTTCGTTAAAGAGTAGAACTCGAAAATGGCAAAATCTTCTATTTCCATGTCATGTAGGAAAGCATGGTGGGATGAGTAGTAGTATTATTCATCTTTAAATGCGAGGAGCTTTCGAAGTAGTATATATACTCTGTCCCTTTTCTCCCTACATAAAATCTTTTTCTTGCCATTAAAGCATATTAGACTGCCGTTTCGACTCATTTATTAACTGGGCCGAAAAGTTGGGCCGATTTTTGAACAACTTTCCAGGCCCATTTGCAGTAAAGCTGTGAGCTGCAGTAATTCTGTGATTGTATACAGTCAATTACTGCTTGACCTAACTTTGCTATCCAGGCTTATATAAAATTGTTGATACACCATCCTCCAAAACTTGCCACATTGGATACTCCTTTTCAGTGCATGAGCTTTATGAACAATTTTATACACCTATTGGTGGGCCTATACAGTAAAAACTGAATTAACAGATTATTTGTAGCCAATGGATTTGATCATTGTCATAAACTAAGGCCGGTCCAAAACCCATACTCGGTGATAACTCAGACGAGTATAGGGTGGGTCAAACGCTGGTTTTCAAAATCGGTTTGACACTGAGTTGACTCCGACGAATTAAATCGGTATTGATTTGCATCTTGAAATTTCGCCTTAGGCCCCAAATTTCAATGAGACAGCTTTGGGTCGAACCAGGTCAACTTGTATTGGAAATATCAAGAAAGATGTACGATTTAATGAGATTACTATTAAATATTTAATTACACTTGATAACAGGTCGGATTAGGGTCGACCTTAGGCGGGAGTCAAGATTATCAAACCCTAATCCTGACTAGTTTTATGAAATGGGTCAAATTTTCAACCCTAACCTATCCGTTTAGCATTTTCCTATATAAAATAGTTAAATAGGTCAGGGTAAACTCTAACAGGGTTGAAGGGGCAAGGAGTGTGAAAATTCAAACCCGAACCCTATCAGTTTAGTTGGTCGGTCGAGTTAGGGTAGGGTCGGTGGGCCATGGGTCATTTTGCTAGCTCTATATTTACTCATATAGGTTATGTAAATTTTTTTATTTCATTTCATGGTTTCGTGCAGCTATAGCCTATGAGGTCCATCATGAGAAGAAATCGAGTTTCATGAAATAATGAATGGTCTTACTATGTCACATTTTTACAATTAGGGGTGTCAGTGAGTATTCTTGTGTTTGCAGTTTGAACCAAATCAGAATTGATTTTCTTAGTTTCAGTTTCACATATTTGAATTTTGGAATCAAAATTACTAAAAATCTTAATTTTGAGTATTATAATTGGTTCCTATTTTAGATACTTTGTTATTTGACGGATCTTAATAGGAACTGATAAAACCTAAATCCAATTTATAGATGTTGGAATTTTTAATTTTTTTTATTTCAATGTCACACTATTTTTAGCTAGTAACTAAAATCGTGTAAAGTGGTAGGCACTCCTGCTCTGAATCATGCTCCGCTCCCTTTTGACGTTCTCGTTTTAAATGCATTTTTCAACTTGAGACATTTTTTAATTGGCTGCTTCTGCACTCTCGCTCCAATTCTCGTTCCCGCTTCTTTTTCACGTTCTGGTTACTTTAGTTTTAATTAGGGTGTCGATGTCAATAGGTAATTATGGTTCCCATGATTAAAACGGTACGAACCCAAACTGACTCATTCACATCCCAAATTTTCAAAGCCTAAATCCTTTTCCCAAACCGAGTCAACTCGGAACCGGAATCGGTTCTATCTCGGATAATGAAATTGAAAGCCAACACAGGTAATTAATGACTATGGTTGGTGACTGCTGTAATTAAATCCTAACCGTCCATAAATTATCAACCAAATTTATAAATAATCAGTGCCAGTTGTTAGCACGCACGTGTGCCAATAATAACTAGAGAGAGAAAAGAGCGCGAGAGAGAGAGCGCAAGCAGGTGAAAAATACACATCGTGGTCAGAGCTAGAGTCAATCGGTTGTGTCGCCAAAGACTTAAAAAGAAGAAGAACCCTAGAGGTTATTATAAATATCACTTATATTTTCCTTCCTTCCCCTTCTCTCTCTCTCTACAGTCACGACCCCAACTCAAAAACCTCTCTCTCTCTCTAAAACCAGAGAGAGAAAGAGCAAAAAAAAAAAAAAAAATCAAAAGCTCTCTCAATTTTCGCAGCCTTTCATCCAGTTTTCGATCAAATCGATTTTGGATCTTCTCTTTTTGAATCCGATTTCTTAGGGCTTTTTTATTCGGTTTCAAAATGGATCTTCCAAGTCTCGCCGTCATCCTTCAAGCCGCTCTTACACCTGATACTGAACAACGAAAAGCGGCTGAAGAAAGTCTCAAGCAGGTATTATTCTTCAACTATTTTGTTTCTTTTTTTACTGAAGAAATCTGGTTCTCTTTTTGGTTAGTTATTTTGAATTTTTGATTGATTATGTATTGAAAATGATATTTGTTTCATTGTTTTATGTGCTTGATGATTGTGATAATGTAAATGAATCAGTTTGAAGTTTTTGATTTAGTTTTTTTTTGTATTTCTTATCTTTTGATTGGATTTGATAAACTTTAATTGATTACATTAGTTAAGCTCATTGACTTACTGATTAAGATGTGAGAAACAATTTCTGAGAATTTTATTTACTGATTAACTTCAAATTTAAGAGGAATGCTAGCAATAAACTCTAAAGTAAGTAAAAAACAAGAAGAAAAACATTTATGTTAATGCAGGGCACGATATTGGAGGGAGTTTTTCTTGTGTCCTATAGAGTTGCATATGTGCGATTACTTTGAGAGTTGCTTTTTAAGCATTTTAACGAATCTAAAGCAGCTATATTCTATCATTACGCCAATCTTTGTGTTCTTACACTTTGGGTAGTTGGTGTTCTTTGACCTAGATTTTCTCCATCTAATTCGGTTTATTTTTTGCTTTTTTTTTTCAGTTACAGTACACTGCGCAACACTTGGTGAGGTTGTTACAGATTATTGTAGATGGTAATTGTGATATGGGTATAAGGCAATTTGCCAGTATTCACTTCAAGAATGTTGTGGCGAAAAATTGGTCACCACTTGATCCTGGTATGCAATTTTTATCGGTGTAACTTCCATGGTTATTGGTTCTTTACATGGATATTTAGTTAATAGTTGATGTTGTTTTGTTGCTTGTAGATGAGCAGCCGAAGATATTGCCAAGTGATAAAGACATGGTGAGGGAGAACATTCTTGCATTTGTCACTCAAGTGCCCCCTCTGTTGAGGTACAATATTTAATGTATTATGTCTTCCCTTTGCAAACTTGTTTGTTCTCAGTGGAGTTCATTGGAAGAAGAAATTTTTTCTCCTAGTGGTACTTGCAGGTACACGCAGTAGATTCATAGTAGTGGGTAGTGGTGCATTCAGGATCAATTTGTTTTTTTTTTTGTTAAATTTTTGTTTTCGCGTTGGAAGTCTAGGATAAAATAGGTTATGTTAAATTTTGTCTGTCGTAAATAGATAGAACAGGGAAAATTGGGCGAACAAGACTTGTACGTTGGCTTCTAAAACTGAACAAGAACAAGTTTACTTGGAAGTCGCACTTGCTTGGTCTTTCAAATTTTATATATTTTTCAACAGTTTTCAGTTGGTAACTGTTTGATATAGGCTCATGCTTTTAAGTTTCACGCAATGCTGTATTGAAATGTTCACCAATAAAAAAAGTTCTTCATCTACTCTCTTCATGTTGTGCAATTTACTTGTTAGCCTTGATGTTCTTTCTCTTTGTTGGTACTAGTTTTAACATGATTTCTGATGTTTATCTCACATCATACAGAGCACAGCTTGGTGAGTGCCTGAAAACCATAATTCATGCAGATTACCCTGAACAATGGCCAAGCCTTCTCCACTGGGTGAAGCATAATCTACAAGATCAACAAGTCTATGGAGCTTTATTTGTACTGAGAATTCTTTCAAGGAAATATGAGTAAGTATATGTTCCCTTTGATCAAAGCGGAAAAAAGGTTTTCTCTTTCCACTACCCTTTGTCTGTGACACTCTCTTATTCAATCTTTCTGGTTCATTTTTATTTGCTTTAGACTTTAACTACCATAGTCTTAGTTTGCATCAGATGTAAAATATAAAGCACATAGGTGTTACTGCTGTTGGTTATACATGCTAGTTTGATTCGAAAGCGAAAGAGGTGCTAGAAAGAGGTGCTAGAAAGCTGCATATGGAAACTATTTCCGACTGTGATAATCATCACCCTCCTAAAGGTGTTTTTAGTTAACTATTTGGGTTTGGGTTCGCAAAAAACCTGTTTCACTACAACTGTAGAATGATATGTGAGGACCATTCTAGATAAAAATGTCAATGGAGCACAAACGACAATATTCGAGGCTTAAATAGATAAACCTGCCTCCAAGCATTCGTTTTTAGCAGTGTATCTAATTGGCAATTGAACATGTCAACCCTATCCACAACACCTGAATATGGCTTGAGATGTCAGCTAATGACCTAATGTCCATGGACTCAAGAGCTTGATTGAAACCCAAAAGAAAAAATTAGAAAAATCACTATCCACTTCAAACGAACTGATGTACCAAGATCCCGGGACACCCAAAAGCTTCTAATAAAAATAGCACCTGTACATCATTGTAGTCCCTGAAATTTACTGGGCCAAGAAAATGAAAAGTTGAAGTGAGTTTATTGTCTCTAAAAACTCCTAGAAGTTTTGGCCTAAGTGAATTCCAAAAGGAACATCCATCAAATTTTATGTAGTTCACATGAGTTTGATTTTGCCCTTATACTACTGGGTACATCATGGACTATTACCTACCTCCCATACTCAATTAAGATTTATGGCCATTTTAAAATATTGGTTTAATTTATTTAATATTTTGCTAGAGCTGCTTCGCTTTCATGTGAAACGAAATGATTTATCTTTAGCCAAATGAACCTAGAGAACTCATAAACACTCTCTTTTCTATGCCTAAAAGCCACAAAAAGAATCACCCGTCTTCTATGTTGTTAGGAAACACTCATTAGGGCTAAGTAAGAATGCCAAGTGGTTTGATAACTTTCTTGCAAAAAACATCTTTGGATCATTGTAGTTCTTTAACTTTGTGATTTTTCAGTCAACTGTTATTCTTTTCCTCTTACTGAGTAGGATTTTCTTAATTATAAGGGCTATGTTATGTTTTTGTAACTAGTGTTATCTTGCCTTTTGAAGGTTCAAGTCTGATGAAGAGCGGACACCTGTTTACCTCATTGTTGAGGAGACGTTTCCCTATCTTCTTAATATATTTAACAGACTGGTCCAGCTAGTCAATCCTCCGCTTGAGGTTGCAGATCTGATCAAACTCATCTGCAAAATATTCTGGTCATCCATATACGTATGTTTCTTAAGTTATATCAAAATGGAGGTGGATTTACATAATCTCTATTTTAATTTACCCTATTTTAATCAATTTTGTGTTTATTCTGTTTGTCAGTTAGAAATTCCAAAGCAGCTTTTTGATCCGAACGTTTTCAATGCATGGATGGTCCTATTCCTGAGCATATTGGAAAGGCCAGTTCCTTTAGAAGGGCAGCCTATTGATCCAGATCAAAGGAAAGTGTGGGGATGGTGGAAAGTTAAAAAATGGACAGTGCATATTTTAAACCGACTGTACACTCGGTGAGTGCATGGATTCAAAATTGCCTTTTAAAAATCAGAGGTATGCTGCTTGTAATTGTTTTAGTGGTGGCTATAATTACCAATGTCAATTTTCAACTCACAGGTTTGGAGATCTGAAGCTTCAGAAACCAGAAAACAAAGCTTTTGCTCAAATGTTTCAGAAGAATTATGCTGGGAAGATTTTGGAATGTCACTTGAACTTGTTGAATGTGATCCGTGTAGGTGGTTATTTACCTGATAGGGTCATCAACCTTATTCTCCAATATCTGAGCAACAGGTTGGTGTGATGTGAATCATATGATGTACTCTTTCATGGTTATTTTAAGAGTTTTTGTTAGCTAATGTTGATCAGGAGACCTGTTATTATTGTAGGCTCCTCTAGTTTTTGATTTTTGGAATATTTATTACTCTGTCTTTCTTATGGAGACTAACCTAGAGGAATAAATAACGTAGAACTGTGAAGGATACTGGTGAAAGACATTCTTTTCAGGCTTTAGGTTTTGGCACAGGAAGCCGCAAGTTGTGTATCTTGTCTTTTAACATTAAAACAGAGGGTGAGAGGGTTCATGCCCTTTCCCTTAGTTCGTTCTCTAAATTTTGCGTTACAGTACCTGAAGAAGTCCATGTCTGTGGGTAAATGGGGATTGCAAAAACATGGATGCACATCTTAAACTTTAGATAATTTATTTGTTCTCTAACTTGGATCAATACATTTGACTAGTTTCCTATTTTTTGCAGTATTTCAAAGCATAGTATGTATCAGCTGCTGCAGCCACAGCTTGACATTGTCCTATTTGAAATAATTTTCCCCCTCATGTGCTTCAACGACAATGATCAAATGCTATGGAAGGAAGATCCACATGAGTATGTTAGGAAGGGTTACGGTGAGTGAAGGAATCTACATTGTTGTTATTTCTCTTAGTTCAATATATATATAATGACAATTGGTTAGTCTCCTCATGCTTTTGCAGATATTATTGAAGATCTATATAGCCCTAGAACTGCTTCCATGGATTTTGTGAGCGAGTTGGTTAGGAAACGTGGAAAGGAGAACCTTCAAAAGTTCATTCAATTCATTGTGCAGATTTTTAAAAGGTATTTGCTTGATCCTGTGGTATACTGAAATAAGGCTTTATTTTAATTTTCATGCTAGAGTGGTTATCATGGATTTTTATGTTGTAATTTTCCAATCCAGATATGATGAGGCACCCATAGAGTATAAACCATATCGGCAGAAAGATGGTGCACTTCTTGCAATTGGTGCATTATGTGATAAACTGAAGCAAACTGAACCTTACAAGTCTGAGCTTGAGCATATGCTAGTGCAACATGTTTTTCCTGAGTTTAACAGTCCTGCTGGACATCTTAGAGCAAAGGTGTGTTTTCTGTACACTCCCTTCTGTTTCCGTTGTTGGGTTAATGCAATGTAATGTAGCTTTGTTAAGATTCAGATATTCTCTATATGCATGACCTTTCTATCATTTACTTTTTGTGCTTGTGTCTTTGTTTGTGTCTGTTAAATGGCGTAGTGAGTGTTACTTATTTGGTATGTTACACACTCTCAATTTTTTATGAGATTGCTGAACAGTAATAGGATGATTCAAATTACTGTTCAACTTTCTTCAAGTTGTTTTCCACTATATATTACTCTAATTTATATATGGTATTGCATTACTCCAAAACACTTACCTCATGTTGGGAAATATGGATGAATCTAACTTGTTAAAATAGTTGACTGTCACTTGAGAAATTCCGGATCCATTCAAGCTGAACAACCTCAAAAGTTTCTGACTTTGCAGAACCAGAAATGAACAGTAATAAGATAGTTCAAATTACGGTTCAGCTGTCTTCAAGTTGTTTTTTATTCTCTATTATATGGGATTGCATCACCCCATTGATCGGAATAGTGAAACACTAGAAGAGGAAACATATAAACTATAAAAAAAGCCATGGTTATATTGGGGAAGCAAATCATTTGTTTCTTTAACTAATTATCTCCATTTTTTATACAATTATACTACTATTATTAGATGATTTTACAGAAAAGGTAAATTTCTTCGTTGCACTTGGATCCTCAGCCTTCTTTATTCATTCCTCGTGCTTTTCTTTTTTTGGTGACTTTGACACTAAAATCCGTTTCATTAAAAATTGGGAGCCTAGGAATGCATACATATCTGGTAATTTTTTGCTGAAGCAAGTCAGTGGGATGATACCAGAAAATAATATCCACAGTAAAAGCTTTCTTTATTGGATCATTTTTTTATGTTCCTTCTATGGGATACAAGCTTTATTCTCTGAGGGCAGGAGTATCAACAATAATCATTTAAATTTTTAATTGATAGGCGGCATGGGTTGCTGGCCAATATGCTCATATCAACTTTTCAGACCAGAACAATTTCCGAAAAGCATTGCACAGTGTTGTCTCTGGGTTGTGCGATTCTGAGCTTCCAGTTCGTGTTGATTCAGTTTTTGCATTGCGCTCTTTTGTCGAAGCTTGTAAAGGTATAGCTTCCCTTGGTATCTTCCTTGGTTTCTCAAATTTTTATGATGCCATATCTTTGGTATTTGCATCAATGAAATGTTATTATTCTGTCTTGCAGATCTGAGTGAGATTCGTCCAATTCTTCCTAGATTACTTGATGGTATGATTTTGACTTTGTTTTGGTATTACTTCAAGGCTTTGATCCATTATGTTTCTTAGTCATTTGTTCTTCTTTCTTCAGAATTCTTTAAACTTATGAACGAGGTTGAGAATGAGGACCTTGTGTTTACCCTTGAAACTATCGTCGACAAGTTTGGTGAAGAGATGGCACCTTATGCCCTTGGATTATGCCAGAATCTGGTAATGTACTTTTATTGGCATTGTATCTATTTGAATTTGCAAAATTTAGTTTCTAATTATCTTTTTGTGTGAACTCTTTCCTTTTAGGCTGCTGCCTTCTGGAAGTGTATAGACACTGCTGACGCTGATGATGATGAGGCTGATGATTCCGGTGCCCTAGCTGCAGTTGGTTGTTTGCGTGCCATTAGCACAATCCTTGAATCTGTGAGCAGGCTTCCCGATTATTTCATCAAAATTGAGCCAACTTTATTACCTATAATGCGTAGAATGCTGACCAGTGATGGACAAGGTATCTATTGTTGTACTCTGGAGGAGTCGTGTTCATGCTAGATTTAGTATGTTCTTATAATCCTAGATTATTCTATTCATACATCTCACTACGGATTCAACTATGTTTAGGTTTAACTTTATTCAACCAATTAATCAACTGAAATAGACGACCAGTACAACTTTATACAAATGGATATCTGTGTTGCATCTGCATTTTATATTGTCCTGGATTGGTGTGCAACAATTGGTGCTATTCTATATACATGGTTTCTTCATTATGTTGTATAAGTTGCTTTCATTAGATGAATGTCGTCTCTCTTACAGTTAGGTTTTGTTAACACCTAATTTCTGCATCGCAATAACTATTATTATATGTAAATAGTATTTCTGACCGTTTATTCGAACATTTTGGTATCATGCGAAATGCTTCCAATTCTTGTGGTTCATTTTGTAATCATTAGCTCTAGTGAAGTTTAAACCATGTTGTCTGTTTCTTTTGTCTCTTAATTTTTTATTAATCTCTATCTCCATGTTAGGTTGGTGGACATTTTTTTTTTCTTTTTGAAAGTAAATGTATCAATTTTAGAAGAGGTGAAACTCAGAGAGATAAAACAAGAGGAGGGTACCCGAGAAATACCTAACTTCATCGAGCGAAAAACGAAGAGGAGCTAAATTCATCCCACAGACTATCTGCCAAACTAGAAACCAAATCTTCTTCATGTTTTACTCTTAACACTCTTTACATGTAGATCCCTATAATAATTTAATTCATTTATCCGAAGAATACTGGACCATAATTCAACTTCTGCAAGTCCCCACTTTGCTGCCCAAAACACTATGGGAGAGTTCTTCAGAACAGTCTCCGTGCCCTTGAAACAGTGTCAACCAAATACTTCAGTTAGGGATGTGTGATGGTTTTTATAGATTAATATGCTTACAATTAAGATACTTCATTTTCTGTTCTTTCTTTCTGGTGAATACGAATTTGAGGGATTCCCTGTATATAATATGTCATCTGTGCTATTAGATGTTGAATTTGCAGACTTGTCTTCATATTTAATCTGCTAGTGAGTGCTAGGATCATCATCACTCATCATCCAAATAAATTCATTTAGGATCTTTAGGTGATGTAAGTATAGGTTCATTTATCTTGGTTCTTACATCTGAGTAACATCAGTTAATACTATTATCTTCTTCCACAGAGGTTTATGAGGAAGTCCTGGAAATAGTCTCGTATATGACATTTTTTTCTCCTACAATTTCATTGGACATGTGGAGTCTTTGGCCTTTGATGATGGAGGCATTGGGAGAGTGGGCGATAGATTTCTTTCCAAGTAAGTCTGGTTGTTTTATATGTTCTTATCACTGCTTCTTTGTGTATTGGCCAGGTTTGCGTCTGTTAATCTTATTTATATGGTTGGTTTATTTCTTGTGTTCCATTGTAGTCTTTGCGTACACTCTGTTGTTTACTTAATTTTGCAGGATACTCAAATTTTGAGTTCATATTAGTCGTGGAAGTCCTGTTTAGCAGTCAATGAACTTGTCTTGTTCCATAGTTTTTAATCACACTTCCAAGTATGTTCTGTGGACAATTTACCATTAGAAACATTTCTGCATTTTAGTGCTAAGAATACCTTTTGCTGCTCAAGAGGCAGAAAAAAAGAAGATAACTTTTACTTCTACCTTGATCCCTATAGCTCCTACTAAATTTGCTTTATGTGCTTCCATTTTTACCTTCCGAGGTTTTGTTTTAGCTATTGGCTTGTACTCTGCCTGATAGATGGGGGATGCAATCTAATACACAGATCAATTAGAAAAAAGAATGATGCAACTAGCCCTGGACATCATTTCTTTTTCAATAGAAGCAATGACCAAATGGCTCCTTTTTGTTTTTCCGGCTTGTCCATTTTATGTAGTTTGGTTCACCTACAATTTTTTCTCCACTGAAGCAATATCCAAATACTTTTTTGTTTTCTTATGCACTTTGGGGTCTTATCTCTTATAAGTTACTTTTCATGTAGATATTCTGGTTCCATTGGACAACTATATATCCAGAAGTACTGCACATTTCCTCACATGCAAGGATCCAGACTACCAGCAAAGCCTTTGGAATATGCTTTCATCAGTGAGTGATCTTTACTGGAATTGTCAGGTTACTGGTTGTAGCTGTAGGATAAATGCTAGAGAAAAGCAATAGAATCAATTGGTTGTTATAGAATGTCCTTTTGTGATCTATTTCTTTTCTTTTTGTCTGACAACATTTTATGATATGTTTGATATGTAGGTCATGACGGATAAAAATATGGAGGACAATGATATTGAACCTGCTCCCAAACTCATTGAAGTGGTTTTCCAAAACTGCAAGGGCCAAGTGGATCATTGGGTTGAGCCATATCTCACAATCACAATTGACAGATTACGGCGAACAGAAAAGTCTTACTTGAAATGTCTCTTGATGCAAGTGGTGAGAAATCTTGCCTTGGCCCTGGAAAAAGACAAATGATGCCCTAAGTATTATTTTCTTAAGTAGACCACTCTTCCAATGCTTACTTTGTCTGCCTTCATTCAACACCCCTCTCTGTGCAAAAATAGTCGTTACACAAATTCCCAGCCGTTTTCTGATGGTCCAGTGATTTGGTAAGTTTAAACCTCTTCGGTTGTGTTGTGGCTGGGTGCCGGTCCTGGAGGAATAGTCAGGTGCTCTAAGAGGCCCAGGCACCTCATGAGATCCAAAAAAAAAAACGAAACGAGAACAGGAATAATTATGATTCATGTTCATATATGGGTGATGTAAAGAATTGGTCTTTGTGTATACATTACCCGTAGGTCATGGAAGCTTCCTTCATCTGGTCGATTGCTGTGATACTTTCTTTCTCCCTTGTATTAGATTCAGAAATATGTTAACAGCATATTTTTCCAAGATTGTACTGTTTACCTGAGACATACTAGTGATGGTAAGTGGGATTTGACTGTGGCTCTAGAAACCTAGATGTTCCACCTGACTATGTTAGTCACTTTCCTTAAAATTTGCCTCGTGAGTGGACGAATCTTCTTATTACTCATTGTAGTAACATGCGGTGTCCAGATTTCTTTCTACCAAGCTACTCGTCTTAGCATAGAACCTGTATGTGATGGTCTAGAAGTATTAAATATAGGGGTTTTGGTGTGAAGATCTTGACCATTATTGATATCATACTGGTTACGATGCCCACTTTAACCAAGTACCTTTCTCATTTTCTATTCTTTTGTAATTCTTTGTATTAGTGTCCTATATATTTCATGTTAACTGTTGTGATATTGCAGGATTTTTCTTGGGAAGAAGCCCAAAATGACCAGTGTCACAATGGCATGTTTCTTTTTCTGTAGAACTGAATATCTGCATATTTTTATGTACATATTGTTTATGTATCATTGTGTAAGCCTTATTTCCATTATTGTAGTTTAAGTTAAAACCTAAATGTATGATAATAACTTGGTGAACATATGTACCTCTGAGTTTTCGCCAATGGCATTTACTCTTGTTTTCGGGTTTTTGACATATTTTTCTAACTCCCATTCTAATATTTTGTTTTGGAGTCAAACTTTTGATAGATAATGCATATTAATTTGTTTTGCAGATAGCTGATGCGCTTTACTACAATGCACCTTTGACACTCAGCATACTTCAAAAGCTTGGGGTTGCCACAGAAGTTTTTAATCTATGGTTTCAGATGTTGCAACAAGTAAAAAAAAGCGGTGTACGTTCAAATTTCAAAAGGTGATCCGAGTCTCTCCCTTTTATTCTTTTTAGTTGTTATGTTTGGTTTGTGTTCAGATTGTTGTTGACATGGCTTCTTATTCCTTTCATGAATGCACAGGGAACATGATAAAAAAGTTTGCTGCTTGGGATTGACATCACTACTTGCACTTCCAGGAGACCAGTTACCAGGGGAAGCTTTTGCACGTGTTTTTACGGCAACTCTTGATCTACTTGTTGCCTACAAGGATCAAGTGGCAGGTTGACCCATGATTTATTTTGTTTGACTGATAAAAAACATGACTTTTTTTTCTTTATTCTTTTAGTTTCCCTTTCACTTTGAGGATGAACTTTGTTTAATGAAGCATTTAGCATATGGTTTGACACTTATTTTTCCTTTTGTTTTGTTCTCCCCTCCCTTACTTTTTTCTCTGTGTTATATATGAACAGAAGCAGCAAAGGAGGAAGATGGTGCTGATGATGATGACATGGATGGATTCCAAACTGATGATGAGGATGAAGATGAGGACGGATCTGACAAGGAAATGGGAGTTGAAGCAGAGGATGGAGATGAAGCTGACAGTGTTAGGCTCCAAAAATTAGCAGCCCAGGTGGGTCAACTTTGTGTCATTATTTGAAAATTTTCCGCTCAATTCTCATGTAATTAAATTTTGTTCACTTGCGTTTAGCGTGCGTCAAGAAGACCCTACAATGTCATTGGTGGGGATAAGTCCCTATCAATCCATGGTGGGTTCTTGTTGTTCCATTCTAAACGTTGGTCAACAACATCGCACTCATTCTCATGGTCCGAGCGTGTGGACGATGTATTTCTTTGATCTAGAAGTTCTTTGCTTGGTGTTATGGAGAAGCATAAAACTTTTTCTTTAGTATGTTGTTACCTTTGGTTGATCGTTACTTTGATGGTTTGGGTATCACAGGCGAGATCTTTCCGCCCAGCTGATGATGACGATGATGACTCCGATGATGATTACAGTGACGATGAAGAGTTGCAATCACCGATCGATGATGTCGACCCCTTCATATTCTTCGTGGATACAGTCAAAGGTAATTTAGATTCTCTTCCTCGAGTTCGGTTTTGCTGACCCACGTTTTCCGTGGATCAAGTAGACCCACCATGTGATTGGTGGGAACTTGCATGGTCAGAACTATATGTTGGAGCTGACTATTTATGTCCACCAATCACATGGTGGGGTCTTCTTGACCTATGTTAATGTGGGTCAACAAAATCGTACTGTACTTCAACCTATTTGAAATTCTATTGTGGATTCTATTGGGAATCTGACGTAAAATTATTTTTGCTTTTAGCACTGCAAGCATCGGATCCTGCAAGATTCCAGAACTTTATGCAGGCGCTCGACTTTCATCATCAGGCGCTAGCTAGTGGCTTAGCCCAGCATGCTGAACAGAGAAGAATAGAAATAGAAAAAGAGAAGATGGAGAAGGCAGCAGCAGCAGCAGCAGGAGCAGCGACCTCGTGATTTCAAGTGTGGGGTGAGCACTGTAATATTTTCACAAAATTTTGCGTTGCTCACCAATTCTTTTGCTTGTTCGTTTTGCGGAGTCCCAGTGAAGTTCAATCAGTTCCTCCTGGTCATGGTGATCAGTAGCGAACTGAAGGGTGTTCCCAAGTTGGACCCAATTGTGTTTGGGTTCCAAGGAGATTAAAAAAGAATGTGTAGTAGTAGGGAACACCTTGTGTCTTTGTTACGATGGTTCTTCCCTGACATCTTCAGTTTGTAGGGAGAAACATACTTTTAGCAGAAATGGGTTTTTCTTATGGCAGAAGAGCCCCCGTTCTCGCTACCAATTTCTTTTTATTTATTTTTCCTTCTTGTCCGAGTATTCACTATTTGTTACGGGAAGATATTTCCCCTCCTTTTTTTTTGGTGTTTATCAATCGGGTCAACTCCAGTCCCGGCAGAGTATATGGGGTTTAAGGAAACCCTTGATCTGCTTTTTTGGGAGAAGGCAGGGAAAGGGTTTCAGATATAGAGTGTATATGAGATTGTTTTTGTTTTTGTTTACTAGGAAGGGATGGGGGACAGTTTGGTTGAGGTTGGTGATGGCTGTATTCATATATTTTGGGGGAGAGGAGGAAGGGATGTAGTAATACGAAGGAGAGTCCATTGGTTGTTTTTATATTTGGTCTGGGTCCTTTTTATAGGACAGCCGGTTGCTGTTGAATGTGAAACAGGTTTTTTATTTATTCTTTTAAGATAATCATCCTTTAAACTTTGGATTCTATTGCTCTGTTTAAATATGTGAAACAGTTTCTATTTTTAATTTTTATGCATACCTACCTTGGGCCGATAATGCTATATGTACTCTGTGGACGACTCTCAGGATGAGGTGGCGAGATCTGCTTTGTGTAAAGTTATTTCAAACTCTTTAAAGTTTGGAACAGATCTCGCCACCTCATCCTTAGTCATCTAAGGAGTCACCTTGGGCTATGTATAGATTATCTAATGCTTACTATTAATAAATCTAACCCCCCTCCCTTAGTCAGATCAGTTGAACTCTTTAAGAATTCACCTCTCTGGACCTAGTCTTAATTATGATTAATTTCTATCTGTACTTTCTTGATGAATATTTTGCTCTCGGAGAATCTAATTATTAACCAAAAACAGAAATAATGGCTGAGGCTGTTGTTACATTTTTTCTAGAAAAATTAAGCACTCTGATAAATGAAGAATCAAATTTACTCCAAGGAGTAGATGCGGAAGTAAGCTGCTTCAGAACAAGCTCGAATGGATGCGTCTTTTCATAAAAACCGCAGATGCAAAGCGTAGAGCTGATCCAGAAGTGAAGCTTATGGTGAGGCAAATACGTGAACTAACCTTCCAGTCCGAGGATGTCATCGACGAATTCATCCTCAATATACACCAGCATCAACCTCAGCGAAGAAGCAATAATCTCCGTGGGTTCATCAGATCCTTCAAAAGTTGCTTCAGTTCCACTAGCCAATTACCACTTTTGCATCATCTTGGAAATCAAATAAAGGAGATCAACACGAAAGCCGATGAAATATCTGCCAACAAATCCAAATATTGCATTGGAGGTGAATCTTCTGATTCTTCGAATGGCGTGAGAAAGGTAAAGAGAGCTCCTATTGCAGAGGAAGGCGATGTGGTGGGGATTGAAGATAGAACAAAACAAGTAAAATCACTATTGATGGGATCAGGAAGTGATGATGATGATAGGCGACGACGAATCCTTGTTTGGATAGTTGGGATGGGTGGTTTAGGTAAGACTACTCTGGCTAAGAAAGTTTATAATAGTAGTGATGTTAAGAGACATTTTGATTGCTCTGTTTGGGTTTCTGTTTCTCAAGAACATAGATTGAATGACCTCTTGCAAGGCATTTTGAAAATCTTTTACAATGCATTCTAAGAAGGAATTGGAGGAATTGGACGAGGAGGAGTTGATGAAGAAGCTTCGTGATTACTTACAGCAGGGTAACAAGAAGTACTTGATAGTGTTAGATGACATGTGGGACACTCAAGCTTGGGACGACTTAAACCCTGCTTTCCCTGATGAAAAGAATGGAAGCAGAATACTTCTCACTACTCGCAATGAAGAAGTTGCTGCGCACGCTGACTCCTCATCCAACAACATCCACAAATTGCGTTTCCTAGACGATGTGGAGAGTTGGGATCTCTTTCTCAATAAAGCCTTCCCATTCAAAAGAGGAGGAAGTAGCAATACTCGAGAATCTATGTGCCACCTATCAAAAAAAAGAACAAAGAGAGTCTAGGTGCCTTCTAGAGTTGGAGAACTTGGGAAAGGGGATGGTTCAGAAGTGTGGCAGATTACCTCTTGCAATTGTGGTATTGGGAGGACTCTTATCAATCAAAGAAGGGTCACATTATGCATGGTCTAGAGTAAATGATAATTTGCATTGGCAGCTAAATCATGGAGTTGGTAACCTCTCATGTACTGGAATTTTAGCGTTTAGTTACTATGACTTGCCCTATTATTTAAAGCCATGCTTTATGTCTATGGGTCAGTTTCCTGAAGATCATGAAATCTCCAAGTTGTTCCGATCCTGGATTGCACAGGGATTTGTACGAAAGAGAGGAGAACAAACATTGGAAGACAGTGCAGAGGAGTACTTGGATGAACTAATCCATAGAAGCATGATTCAGGTGGGAAGATGGACGTATGATGGAAGGGTAAGAACCTGTCGTATCCATGATCTACTTCGTGACCTCGCCATTGAAGAATCTAAAGAAGATCAATTTTCTCAAATATATGGAACCATTGCTGAAGACTCGTCAAAATCTAACAATGTTCGTCGACTCACTATTCATGCTGGTCGTCGTGAGGATGGTTTCAATGAGGAGCAGAACTTCTCTCAATTTCGTAAGTCATGCTTCATCTGTTCTTTGATGTGTTTAGAGTAAATGGTATAGATGAACAATTCTGGATATCTGTATGTGGAAGTTTCAAATTGCTAAATGTGTTGGAACTGGACGTAGGTCACACCATCAGCTCTAGGGTACCAGAGGAAATAGGAGAACTCATACATCTAAAGTACTTGGTCCTAAATGCTTCGACAAGTACTAGTATAACTCCAAATTCCATTAGAAAACTTGTCAATCTACAAACTCTAGACCTCAAACGCTTTGTGGTTGAATGCGTGCCTAGTCAAATTTGGAGCTTGCGTCAGCTAAGACATTTAAAAGTTTTTTCTCTTAAACCCAGTCCTACTTCTTGTCATGAATTGGAAATTGATAATCTGACAAATCTCCAAACATTAGTAATCAGATCCTGTATATATAACGGAATAAACGGTGATAGGTTGGGAAGATTGAGGATGCTAAAAAAGTTAGTGATAGAAGAAAATATGCCTCCACATAAGAAGAAGGAAATTTTGGATTCCATCGCCAAACTGACTGGCCTTCGATCATTAATGCTATGTATAGAGGGCAGTGATGAATTCCCAGCAATCAACTTCTCAAGCAATAGTTGTCTTGTTAGGGATCCTAGGTTTCTTTAAAATTTAAACTGGCAGCGGAATTAAAATTAGTTTAAAACTATTTCCTTGAATCCCATATAGTTCTTAATCGCTGTTAGGAATCTTAAGAAGGTTGGAGGATTATTACCTTTGAAGCGTGATTGATGAAGACATTATGTTGAAGTTCTCTTCTTCCTGCTTCAATCCACCGGAACGGATCTTCAAAACTGTTTCTCCTTCTTCCTCAAAACCAAACCCTAGTTTGTGTAACAATGGAGGCTAGGGTTTTTAGTATTTAGAAGTAATTAGGATAGATGGAGAGGGAGGGGATGGGTGCCAACGATTTTT
>MVGT01000424.1:154453-171913 GCA_002174775.1 Macleaya cordata
AAATATAAAGTATTTTTCGACGATCTAGTTCAATGTATTCCAAATACATCAATATACAAGTCTAGAAGTCTCTACTTCTGTGATGGAGATACATCACATCACTTACGTGATCGACTTCAGTATATTATAGTCTTCCCAATAACGTGCAGTTTATTTAGACCATGAACAAAGTATTTACTAATAAATCATATCTCTCCTCATATACAACACTTGTATATGAATAATTCATCGAAATTATTAATCTCACCATGCATGTTAAATATGATAAATTAAATTAATGATAAACCAAGTAACCATAGATGTCAAACATATTGTTTTTAGGGCATAACCCCAACATGTCTCACCATTGCCAAGTTGAAATTAGATGGAAGGTTATCCTCAGAGTTTTTATTCCCACTAAACCTCGAGAATCTTTACTTGTGGAAGTCGAAGATTGAGACAGAAGTAATGGTGGAGATTCTAGCAAAACTGCAAAACTTGAAATTTCTAACATTATGGCGTCTTGAGACTTATTGGAGTAAAAAAATTAGAGGAGTTGATAGTGGAGGAAGGAGCATTGATTAGCCTTACTCATTTGGAAATTGTGGGATGTAATAAAATGGAGGTGCTTCCTGACGGATTGCCACAACTGACTACACTTCAAGAATTAAAAGTAGAAATGATGCCGAAGAAATTCATTGGCAAATTAGCAGAGAATGGGGGTGAGGATTGGGAGAAGATCAAACACATACACTCGGTGATCATAGAGGACGAAGATTAAGGTACACCATATATTACCCTCTCTTTCTTTTTTTATTTTTCTTTATCCAACTCAACAAAACACCACTTTCACACTTTTGATTTTTTGCTTTGCTGCAAATATTTCAACTTAGATTGTTCCATATATCTTTGATTATTTATCTGATGAAGTAGTTGAATGGATCTTCAAGAGGGGGGTTTATAAACCTTTTGGTTTGACTTAAATTAAGTGTTCAATATATTGACAAGGAAGAGTGATTTTTGTCCGAATTAGGGATGTGTACCAAAAGTGTTTTAATAGAAAGAGATTCTTGTTAAATTTGGTTATGATTTGGATATACAAAAAAGGCTACTGGTTTTGCTCCTTTTATGAATTATGATAGGGTAGTAAGGAAAACAATCTTGGTGGGATTGATTTGCTTTTTATGATGAAAAAAATAATATTTTTGTACTTATTTCCTAATTATTAACCTAGAATTATTAGATTATTGCTCTGGATCTATATTTTATAGGGATAATGGCCAAAACATCCAATATATAACTTTTTTAATCCATTTAATACACAAAATTTTTAATAAGACTGAAATACCTTTTTTTAAAGTTTTTTGAATCTGTGTAGTCCTTTTTAAACTTTTCTAAATCTATTTAGTCCATATTCCTTCCTTTTTAATGTTCCTGTTTTACCCTTATTATATTTATCGATTACTTTTTTATCTTTTTCAAACTTGTACAGCGTATGAGAGAGAAATGTAGTTATCTTTTTGATTTTTTAAACTTTAAAATGTTATATCTTTTCAACTAAAATTGGGATTTTGGCAAAATTCATATATTTGGAAAGCAGTTTTTGAGATCTTTGAAATTAAACCAGTCAAGAATGATTTTCGAAAAAAAAATCACGAAATTTATGCAAAAACGTTTTTGCATGAGTTCATGCAAAAATAGTTTTGCATATGCTAAATCATTATGTGAAATATTTTTGCATCGATCTATGCTAAATCATCTGTGAAACATGATTTTGCATAGTTCCTGCAAAAATATTTTTGCATAGATCTATGTTGAATTTTTCTTCGTCTCTCTTCTATCTATTTCTCTTCTTTTCCTCTTCTTTCTCTTTCCTTTCTTTTCTCTCTCTCTCTCTCTCTCTCTCTCTCTCTCTTAGGTCCATCCCTTCTCTCTCTATCCTCTCTTTTCCTTCTTTTTTCTCTCTTTTTTTTTCCTAATCAGATCTTTCCCCATTTCTCTCTTATTCTCTTCCTCAAATTGTAGGATCTGATGAGCAGAGATATCTTGAAGGATATTAGATTCGAGCCAATGTTTAGCACCATGAACGCTAGAAGCCATGTAACTCAGTATACTATTTGTTCGACTCCCCTTAATTAATTAGCTAGGGTAACTAANCTTGGAGGTTGGAGTACTAGTGTGTTCGACTCTCGGTAACTAACTATCAGGGATTTGTCGAGAGAGAGAGAGAGAGAAGGGTAAAGTGGGGTACTACGTGATGAAACAACTGAAGAGATTGGAAGAAATCAAGAAAGGAAGAACAAGTGGAAGGGTAGATCTAAAAAATAAATTGGTTAAAGGCCAGATCTGTCCAAATTTTATTTTTGGACTAAATAGACTCATATAAAATTTGGTGGACTAAACAAACTGAAAAAAATCATTTTGGGCCTTTTGGCTGTTCCCCTATCTTAGATTGGGGATGTCCTCATTTTCTCATCATCCCAACAAACTAAGGGATATCTCAACCCCTTTTTTTTATCAAACACAAAAAAAAAATTACAACCCACCCTCGACCGCCATGGCCACTGCTGCCTGAAATCCCCACCACGGTAGAGAGATCAAAGAAGAGAGAGAGAGAAATAGAGGAGAGGAAGAGAGAGATCTGAACAGTAACAAATCTCCCTCCCTCTCTTCTCAATCTCAATTTCTTCTCTCTCGATATCTCTTTCCCTCTCCCTTTCTCTCTCACCCGATCTCTCCTTCCCCTCTCACTCTTTCTTTCTCTCTCACCCCACCGCACCGGCCACCTTAAAGAGTGAAGGAAATGTACGGAGTATTTTGAAGCATCGAGAGCCCACCTTGAAGGCTGAAAGAAGTGGTTGGAAATGTTGGGAAGAGGGGTTTCTAACTAAGGTGTTTTGAAAAAAAAAACTAATTAGAATGGACAAGGTGGAAGAGAGAATTTGTAGAGAATGTTTCTTACATGATTCTCAAATTCTTATTGTGTACAAAATGACTTGAGACCTCACCTATTTATAGCCTCCATAAGGAGGTTCTAGACCCACATTCTCTACACACTTCTACACACAAGATATTTTTTACAAGATTTTTCTAGACATAGAATTCTCTAGGTAATTTCTAGATATAACTTCTAAATGGACTAGACCTATTTATTTTATAGGCCCAACACTAATTAAAACCCAAACATTAATGGACTCGATAATACTTAATTTGTTATTTGGCCCGTTACTTAAGATTGGGCCTGAAATCAAGTTTATTATTCAACATCCCCCCTTAAACTTGATTTTGTTACTCCAAGTAGAGCTCTTAGCTCGAGAAAGACTTCATGCTTGAGTGACTTGGTGAAAATGTCGGCAATTTGATCTTCGGACTTTGTATACTTCAATTGCACCTCTTTTCTTGTCATTCTTTCTCGAATGAAATGATACCTCGTATTGATGTGCTTGCTTCGATCATGAAATACAGAATTCTGTAATAATTCGCTTACTGATTTGTTATCTACACGAATCTCCGTTGGTTCATTTTGTGGCATATTAAGCTCCTCATCAAATTTCTAAGCCAAATAGCATGACAAAAGCAGGATGTAGCGGCAACAAGCTCGGCTTCACAAGTGGAGAGTATGACTATAGGTTGTTTCTTTAAACTCTAAGTAAAAGCAGTGTCTCCCATAAAGAACACAAATCCGGTAGTAATTTTACATTCATCTAAGTCACCAGACCAATCACTGTCACTGTATCCAACAAGCTTGAAATTGTTAGTTGATGAATAAAATAAGCCACAATCAAGCGTACCTTTGATGTAACGAAGAATTCTTTTGGCGGACATCATGTGAGTAGTCGTAAGTGACTCCATGTAGCGACTAACAAGTCCAACTCCATAAAGGATATTCGGCCTTGTGCATGTCAATTCTTAAGCTTCCAACAAGGCTTTTAAAAAGTATTGGATTCACTTTTTCACCCTCTTTATTTCTTTTCAATTTGGCTCCACATTCTACGGGTGTGCTTATTGGCTTACAATCCTTCATTCTAAATTTCTTGAGAATTTCTTTTGCATAGCCTTCTTGAGAGATGAAAATATCTTCTTCCATTTGCTTGACTTCAATTCCCAGATAATATGACATGAGTCCAATGTCCGTCATTTCAAACTTGCTTGTTATAGCTTTCTTAAATTCTTCAAACATCTTTGGATTATTTCCTGTGAAAATCAAGTCATCCACATACAAGCAAATAAGTAACATATCTCCATTTTCGTTTACCTTTCATAGAGTGCATGTTCATGTGGGCACTTAGTGAAACCACTGTCTTAAAAATATTTATCAATTCTACTGTACCATGCCTTTGGTGCTTGTTTCAAACCATATAAAGCCTTTTTTAGTTTTAGAACTTTATTTTCATGCCCTTTCACCACATAACCCAAGGGTTGTTCAACATATACTTCTTCTTCAAGATGCCCATTCAGAAAGGCGGATTTCACATCCATTTGATGGATTTTCCAATTATTTTGAGCGGCTAAAGAAATTATTAATCTTATAGTTTTTAATCGAGCAACGGGAGCAAATACCTCGTCATAGTCGATGCCAGCCTTTTGCTTATAGCCTTTCACGACCAACCTTGCCTTGTATCTCTCAATTTCTCCTTTTGCGTTCTTCTTTGCCTTGTATACCCATTTTACTCCAATTGCTCTTTTTTCTTTTGGAAGAGTAGTGAGCTCCCAGGTGTTGTTTTTCTCTATTGCTTTGATTTCTTCATCCATGGCATCTCTCCATCTTTTACTTTGTACCGCATCTTCAAATCTATTGGTTCACAATCCGCAAAGAGATAAAAAAGTGTTAGATCATTACTTACATTTTCTGTTACCTCATATATTTCTTGTAAGCTCCTCATGCGTGGTGGCCTTTCATTTGAGCTTTCTCCTGATGAAGATGACGGTGATGATGATGATGATGATGGTGATGAGGAGTCTCCATGAGTACTTGATGATGGTGAATGAGGTGGAGTAGTGGGCTCTTGTGGCTCCTGGCTTCCTCATTTTGCTCTTGTTCGTCATCAAAGGAAAGAAGTTATAGTTATCTTCTTGAGTATTCCAATTCCATGTATCTTCATCAAATTCAACATCTCTACTAATCACAATTTTTCCATTGCTTGGGTTGTAAAGTTTGTAGCCTTTAGAGCTTGAGTCATAGCCGATAAAGACAAATTTCTCGCTCTTGTCATCAAGTTTGGACCTTTTTTGATCTGGTACATGAGCATATGCTATGCTTCCAAACACCCTTAAGTGAAAGATACCGGGTTTTCTGCCGCTCCATGCTTCTTGTGGTGTTTTTCCCCATACACTTCTAGTAGGGGGATCGGTTTGACAAATAAACCGCACAATCTACGGCTTCGACCTACAATTCTTTGGGCATTCTTTTGCTTTTCAGCATGCTTCTTGCCATATTAAGAATGGTTCTATTTTTTCTTTCAACTACTCCATTTTGTTGGGATGTTCTAGGAACCGTTAGAGGACGACGTATTCCATTATCTTCACAATATTTATTAAATTCATTTGATGTAAATTCGCCTCCTCTATCGGATCTCATGGCTTTAATATCAAAGCCACTTTTTTTTTCAACAAGTGCTTTAAATTTCTTGAAAGCACTAAACACCTCTGACTTTTCTTTGAGAAAATACACCCAAGTCTTTCTACTAAAATCATCAATAAAGAGAAGGAAGTAGTTATTCTTACCAATAGAGCTTGGTTTGATTGGCCCACACACGTCAGTATGTATGAGTTCTAGTGGCTTATTTGCTCTTGTGCTTGCTTCTTTTGGAAAACTCTTTCTGGAATGTTTTCCAAGTAAACATCCTTCACACAATTGGTCCGGGTGATCAATGGAAGGCAATCCTCTTACCATTTGTTTATTTGAGAGTAATTTTAGGCCACCAAAATTGAGATGTCCAAATCTTAAGTGCCAAAGCCAAGAAGTATCTTTTATACATGCTTTTAGGCATTTTGCAACATCATTTTGGATATTCAACATGAACATCCTATTTCTTGCCATTGGCACTTTAGCAATCAAGTTATTTTTATGATCTCTTAGTGAAAGACTATTTTCTCTCATGTGGACATCATAACCTTTCTCTAAGAGTTGGCCCAAACTCAATATATTACTTTTCATGTTGGGCACATAGTAAACATTTTGAATAAATTGGTGTCTTCCATCTTTTAATTGTATTAAAGTTTTACCTATGTCTTTTACCGGAACTTTGGATTCGTCTCCAAATGTGACATTGCCTTTTATAGATTCGTTAAGCTCCACGAACATGTCTCTACTTCCACACATATGATTGCTTGCACCGGTGTTAAGATACCATGTATTGTTCTCTTTTCCTTCTTTTCCTTTATATACTAGCAATAAAGTGGGCTCATCTTGAATTTTATTTTCTACAAAGTTAGCTTTTTCTTCAACATGGTTAGTAGATCTACAATCCGATGCATAATGGCCAAATTTTTTGCATTTGTAACACTTAATTTAAGAATTGTCATACCTTTGCCTTAAATTGCCACCTCTTCCACGACCTTTTGTTGGATGAGAGCTTTGTCTTCTTTCTTCATTGTTGAATGTTTTGAAACTTCCTCTTCCTTGACCTCGGCCATATCCTCTTCCTTTTGGCTTCTTTCATGAGTAAAGCCTCCTTCTTTTTCTTTCAAAGTGAGCTTTGCTTGGAGAGCTTGCTTTAATGCCACTTGTTTCTTCTTTTGCCTTTCTTCATAGGCTTGTAAGGATACCATGATTTGTTCAATAGTCATGGTTTCTAAATCTTTAGTGTCTTCAATAGTTACAACAATATGCTCAAATTTAGAATCCAAAGAGCAAAGAATTTTCTCCATTACCCAGGTATCACTCAAATTTTTACCATTTCTTTTTAGTTGATTAGTAACAACCAATACTCTAGAAAAATAATCGGAAATAAATTCGGAATCTTTCATTTGTAAAGCTTCAAATTCACCTCTTAAAGTTTGAAGACGTACCTTTTTCACCTTCTCTACACCTTGGTAAGATGTTCGAAGTAATTCCCAAGCTTCTTTGGTGGTGGTGGCATTAACAATCTTCTCAAAACCATCATCTTCAAGTGCTTGATAAATGAGATAGAGAGCTTTCTTGTCTCTCTTTCTTGCATCCTTCAAAGTATCCCTTTGAATTTGGGATAGATTGGCTTTATCTTGTGGCTCATTATACCTTTTCTCTACGATCTCCCATGTGTCTTGTGCTCCTAGCAAAGCCTTCATCTTGATACTCCAATTATCATAGTTGTTTTTGTTGAGCAAAGGAACTTGGTATCAGATCATTCCATTTGACATCTTCTTCAAAGGATCTAGGTGGCTCTGATACCACTATGTTGGGAAGAGGGGTTTCTAACTAAGGTGTTTTGAAAAAAAACTAATTAGAATGTACAAGGTGGAAGAGAGAATTTGTAGAGAATGTTTCTTATTTGATTCTCAAATTCTTGTTGTGTACAAAATGACTTGAGACCATACCTATTTATAGCCTCCATATGGAGGTTCTAGACCCACATTCTCTACACACTTCTACACACATGATATTTCTACACACAAGATATTTTTTACAAGATTTTTCTAGACATAGAATTCTCTAAGTAATTTCTAGATACAACTTCTAAATGGACTAGACCTATTTATTTTATAGGCCCAATACTAATTAAAACCTAAACATTAATGGACTCTATAATAATTAATTTGTTATTTGGCCCATTACTTAAGATTGGGCCTGAAATCAAGTTTATTATTCAACATGAACTTGGAGGTGGACCAGGTGATCATTGATGTGTGTTGTGAACTAGAAATGATTTGATGAATCCAACAAGCAAAAGTTAATGCTACTGTCCACTTAAATTCTCGGCCCCCACCTTTTGATTGAGTTCGATTTTCTACTACAAATTTTGGTGCAGATTTGGAATTTCAGATCTGTCCATCTGTATTCTCTCTCCATCTTGGCGTGGGTGTGGTGTTGGTAGTGGTGGTGGTGGCGTGGTGTTGGTGGAGGTGGTAATGGTAATGGTGGTGGCGTGGTGGTGGTGGTGATGATGGCGATGAAAATGAAGAAGGTGAAGTGTATTTTGAGTCGTGTGTTGGTTATAAAAAATATCGACATATTTTATTATAAATGGTGAGGATGCCCCAAAGATAAAAAATTTTTAAATTTTGATCAACCTAGAGTTTGACTAAAAAAAACCCTAGCATAGCCTGAAATGTAAGTGAGGATGGGAATATCACCACTCTTTGATAAAAATGCAGTTTTTTTATTTTTTTAATTTTTTATTCAGCATTGCAATTTGCAAATGTGAATCTGACCCTATTTATTCGAACATTTTTTTGGTATCATGTGAATATATAGCTTCAAATTCATGTAGTCCCTTTTATTTTGTTTTCAATTGTTAGCTTTTTTGATCCCCATCTCCATGTTATGTTGGTGCACATTTTCTTTCTCTTTTTGAAGGTAAATATATTAATAAGATGAGAGAAAGAAGACCTTACTGCGTCCAGCAAAACAACAAAGAGGAGCTAGATTTCCCCATTAACGATATCTGCCAAACTGGAAATTGAAGCTTTTACGTGTTTGTTCTTACACTCTTTACGTGTAGATAAGCAATAACATTAATCCATTTATACATAGAACAATAAGCCACATAAACTTCTGTGAGCCAAAACACTAGAATGGAAGAGTTCTTCATCAAGAAAGTTTTGACGGACAGTGCTAGCGTGACACCAAGTTTTGGTGTCGACACCAGCACCTTTTGGCCCAAAACAAGGGCCTAGGGCCCACATCAGGGGCTGATTTTTTGGGACCATGTTCATCTCATCATTTAGACCATCTCAACAAAAAAATCAATCCATTCTAAAACTTCTAACCTGATCAAACATTGAACTCTATTTATCACCGTTTATTTTCTTACCGTTGATTTCTAACCGATTTCTAGCCAACGTTTGATTGGGTTAGAAGTTTTAGAATGGATTGAGTTTTTGTTGAGATGGTCTACATGATGAGGAGAACATGGTCCCAAAAAATCAGCCCCTGATGTCGGCCCTAGGCCCTTGTTTTGGGCCAAAAGGTGCTGGTGTCGACACCAAAATTTGGTGTCATGCTAGCACGGTCCAGTTTTGACACCCTTGAAAGTCAAGGAGACCCAACCATGAATTAAAGATCTGTACCTCTTACCCTACCCTGGAAATGCTATGTCTATTGCATCATTAATTATCAACAATTAAACATCAGTTAGGCATGTGAACTGATTTGAGTTTTCACAGCACATGATGTCTTGTTCATATTTGATCTGCTATGGATTATATATAGGATCGTCATGATCATTCATTGTCCATATAAAATCATTCAGGATATTTAGGTGACACAAGTATAATTGGTTGATTTTTCTAGGTTGTTACTTCTAACATTGCTTATCATTATGATCTTCTTTGGCAGAGGTTGATGAGAAAGTTCTAAAGTAGCCTCATATGACATTCTTTTGTCGGAAGTTTCAACTGATGTGCAGAATCTTTGGACTTTCATGATGGAAGCATTGGGGGATGGCGAGTGGGCCGTAGGTTTCTTTCCAAGTTTGTGAATGGTTTTCTTATATTCGCTTATAACTGCTTTTTTATGTGTCGTGTCGATCAGTGTTATTTAAATGGTGTATTTGTTTTGTATGTGCTATGGTGTATTTGTTTTGTATGTTCCCCATTACTCTTTTTTGAAGAGCAAATTGTTGTTTACTTATTGATGTAAGATACTTATTTTCTAAGTTTATTTAAGTGATAAAAGTCATGCATGTTTATCAGTATATGCAGTTGTCCTGTGCCATAGTTCATATTTAACACTACATTTTAGTTGTTTAGGTTTTTGTCATTTTGGTGCAGTTGTCCTGTGCCATAGTTCATATTTAACACTACATTTTAGTTGTTTAGGTTTTTGTCCTTTTGGTGGTTTGTCTTTCTTTGTAGTATAAACATCGACGGAACCAAGAATTTATGTTACGGGGCCTAATATTGAAGCATTGTTAACAATCGCCCGTTTAATATGTAAACCTAGTTTTGAAAAATTTGTATTTAAATTCTAGAATTTTACAAAATGTATATTGACCACTGATTTCAATCATCTAATGAATTAAAATCTACCGAAAAACTACAAATGATGAAATTTTTTGTCGAAACCCAATGTCCCAAGAAACCCGCTATAATAAAATGAGTAATGCAAGGGGGACCCGAGTTGGAGATTCGTCAGGGACCGAGGGAAGACAATCTGGCATATTGGGCAGACATGAAGATGATTCAAGCATGGATTTTTTGTAAGGATTAATCTCTCTTCGCCATATAGATCATCCTTACAAAAAATCAGCATCTTCTAAAACTTCTAACTAACCCTACCAAAGTTTTGTTGGAAATCAATGGTAAAATGGATCGCTATCATCGTTAAAATTTAATCAACTATTTGAAGAGATTTTAAATGGGTTCATTTTCTTTTGTGAGGATGATATATATACGTAGTGAGGGGAGAATCTTCACCAAAATCAGTCCTTGGATCATCTGCATGTGGCCCTCATAGGCCAAATTATCATCCATGGATCCCTAACTCGAGTCCCCAAACTCAAAGCATCACTCTAATAAAATACTTTAATAACTTATATACATGCAAATAAATATTAATGATATACCTATTAAGTTTATGGACATCTAACTCAAAACTAATTGACAATGAATAAAGTTGCCTACGATCGTTATTTATTAGATTGCAAGGCTTTCATCTCCCACGTTAGACTATTTTCAAGTCTCAACACAACCATACTTTTGTTTTTAACGCTTAAACTAATTCATATAATTAAGAAAGCCATTTGTGAGTTTTATATTTAACCATATGATAAGATAAATAGGGAGAATTTTTGGTGTGAATAATTGTAATACACGGTCATGATTAGGACTTAGGAGAGCAGAGTGGCATGCACAAAGAAATATATATGCTTTACATTGAAATTTACCCTGAGCTATAACCTAGGCTAACCCCATTTATAAGTCCATCTAGTGTTGAAGACCACACTACAAAAAAAATTTCTTAAATTTCGCCCCATAGATAGACATCGTCGTCTTCAAAGAAGGGATCTCGGTGGGTTCGTCTGATCCTTCAAAAGTTGCATCACTTGCACATGCCAATTACCACTTCTGCATGAACTCGGGAGTCAAATCAAGGTGATTAACACCATGACCAGAAGGGGACACGCGAGTCTATGGGGCTCAAATGAAAATGATCAAAAGGTTGATTAATTTTGGTGTGGGTGGTCCCTTAAAAAATGAAGATAATCTTCACTTAAAATTAACTTCTTCTAAAACATCTAAGTCAAATCAATCTTTAACAATCAATAAATTTTTAAATATATTTTTATCATTAATTTTAAATCAAGATTTAATAGGGCTCCTAAATATCTTAACAAAAGCTGATTTTTGGTAAGTAGACTCATGAGAATAATCTCACATGGGATATGAGAGCCTAGCAAACCGCCAATATATAATGATCTTGGGTCACACCACTCATTGCCAATTGGTTTTGAGTTGGATGCCTACAAACTTAATATAGTATTAAAACACAGGCCCATACGTGTTAGGCGAAAAATAACGCCACATATGTGGAGGCATGATAAGAATAATCCCACATGAGATATGAGAGCCTAGCAAACCCAGTATATAATGATCTTCGGTCACACCACTCATTGCCAATTGGATGCCCCTAAACTTAATATAGACGACTTATACCAAGACAGAGAAAGAATGGAGTAGATTGTTAGGCGGTGGAGGCTAACAAACCTCCACCAGCCTCCATCTATTCCCTACATGTAAAAGCTCCTACTTTGTCAAAATTTAGTTGTTTTAGATTGGGCAATATGTTTATAATGTAGATTTTTTTAACCCACACCCAAGATAGAGAGTTTTGTTAACCCAATAATAGATAATAGATTGAGCCATATGTGTATAATGTAAGTTTTTTTAACACACACTTAAGAGAGGAGATTTTTGTTAACCCAAGGCTTCTCCTATAGTATATTATAATAAATGGGATTGTCTTTGTTTTTGTTAACTTCCTAGGAGAGGAGAGGGGATGGTATGGGGGATAGTTTTGGGCATGGAAAATGCTATAAGCACCTTGAATTTGCACCTTTGCTAATAAAATTTGATTATTTTATTCAAATTAGACTAAAATTAGACTCGCGTTAGATCAAATTAGACTCAAATTAGACCCAAATTAGACTCTGGGTATGATTTTGTGTGCAAATCCGGGGTGCCTGTGGCATTACCCTTTGGGCATAACCTTGTCAATAACAAATGCAAAGTCGTAATCATTTAAGTGTGCATATACAGTAAATGAGTACAAATCCTTTGTCCCCATTTTGTCTGTACCCAACCTAATTTTTTCTCTCTAGGCCCACATGGAGACCATTCAAGGTTTGATTTAGAGGGAGTGTTGTCATTCTCACAAGATACCATTCTCAAAATTTTATCCCTATCAAAAGTCATTTGAAAATCAACGAAAGAAAATCATCTTTATATTCAATAATGGATGGTTAAATTAGGATGGCGACTCGGAGGGGTCATACAAAATGGGGACAGGGGATTGTATCCTCTACTCTAAATAGATATCCCACTAGAACTGTCAAAAGAAATACAAAACTGTCTCCTTAAAGAGTACCTATACGTCCAACTTGGTATGTATGATTCTCTTCATAGAGATTTTGTATGAAATCGTCCACCAGCTAAATATTAAGCACTGGTATTTAGGTAATTACCTAATGAGAAGGGATCAAATGCCCCATCCAAAATGATCCCACTAAATCCCAATCATGTGGGGCTTATATGGAGATCGAGGATTCAAATGCTATTCTTGGTGAGAAATGTTCTCCACACCCTATACTTCATGGTATCAAAAAATCATCTAATTCTAAAATTTCTAACTTCTTCAAAAATTAGTTGCTAATCTGTGTGTTAAAATTTAAGCTTGAAAAAGAATTAAAAATTTTAAAATTTTGATAGGATGATTTGAGGGAACTAGAAATTTTAAAACGCATATGATTACACAAATTGGGCATTGGGATTTGATCCTTTCTCTACAGTCATAATACTCAAAATCTTAGGGATTAAGAAAGTGAAATAAAATGTGAGATGGAGGAAGAAAAATTCGAGGGACAAAAAAATTTGAAGGATAGATTTTTCAAAAATACCTTTCCTAATTAAGCTATAGAAGGGTAATAAAACTCGGCACAAGGACAGCTGACCTAACGCATTTGCTTTGCTTAGATAACAATATTCAAAATAACCACCACTTTCTTTCTTTTTCATTTTTTTTTCTCTGTACCCTTCTCTGAAAGTCGGTCCTGATGAGGGGACCCGAGCTGGGACCAATATATGAAAGACATTTTGGACACTGACTCTGAGAGAACCCTCTATGTCTAGCTGACTTGAAGTCGTCCATATCTATCTCTCCAGCTGTCCAAAATTACCAGTTTGATCGATCATTAGAAACCAGAAGACTGATCGGAAAGAATGGCTGAGGCTGTTGTAACATTTTTTCTAGAGAAATTAAGCACTCTCATAACTGAAGAATCAAATTTACTCCAAGGAGTAGATGCGGAAGTAAGGCTGCTTCAGAACGAGCTCGAATGGATGCGTTTGTTCATAAAAAACGCAGATGCAAAGCGTAGAGCTGATCCAGAGGTGAAGCTTATGGTGAGCCAAATACGTGAACTAACCTTCCATGCCGAGGATGTCATCGATGAATTCATCCTCAAGATACACCAGCAGGGTGGACAACAAAGAATCGATCTTGGTGGGTTCATAGGATCTTTCAAAAGTTGCATCAGTCCCACCCTCGAATTACCACTTTTGCATGAGCTTAGAAATCAAATCAAGGTGATCAACACAATGTCTGAGAAAATAACTGCCAACAAATCCAAATATTGCATCGAAGGTAAATCTTCATCTTATTCTTCAAATGACTTCTCGTCGGTGCGAAAGGTAAAGAGAGCTCCTATTGCAGAGGAATGCGATGTGGTGGGTATTGAAGATAGCACAAAACAAGTAAAATTACTACTGATGGAATCAGGATCAAGTGATGATGATAGACGACGCCGAATCGTTGTTTCGATCGTTGGGATGGGTGGTTTAGGTAAGACTACTCTGGCTAAGAAAGTTTATAATAGTAGTGATGCTAAGAGATATTTTGATTGCTTTGCTTGGGTTTCTATCTCTCAAGAATATACATTGACAAAGATCCTGCAAGACATTATAGAATGCGTTACAACACAATACTCTAAGGAGGAATTAGAGAAATTAAACCAGGAGGAGTTGGGGAAGAAGTTGCGTGAGTACTTATTGCACGGTAATAGGAAGTACTTGATAGTGTTAGACGACGTATGGGATATTCAAGCTTGGGACTGCTTAAACACTGCTTTCCCGGATAAAAAGAATGGAAGCAGAATACTGCTCACAACTCGCAACAAAAATGTAGCTGTGCACGCTGATTCCTCATCCAACAACATCCACACATTGCGTTTTCTAAATGAAGATGAGAGTTGGGAGCTCTTTTTGAATAAAATCTTCGCGAGCTCATTAGGAGGTGGAAGTGATGGTACTCATGAATCAAAGTGCCCTCTAGCATTGGAGGAAGTAGGAAAGGATATGGTGGGAAAGTGTGGCGGGTTACCTCTTGCAATTGTGGTATTGGGAGGCATCTTATCGAGCAAAGACAAGACACATATCGCATGGTCTAAAGTAAATACTAATGTAAATTGGCAGCTAACTCATGGAGCTAGTTCCCACTCATGTTCGGGAATCTTAGCATTGAGTTACTACAACTTGCCCTATTATTTGAAGCCATGCTTTTTGTATATGGGTCTTTTTCCAGAAGATCATGAAATTCCTGCGTCAAGGTTATTCCAATGTTGGATTGCCGAAGGATTTGTACAAAGTAGAGGTGAGGAAACAGTGGAAGATGTTGCAGAGGATTACATGGGGGAATTAATCCATAGAAGTATGATTCAGGTGGGAAGATGGAGGTATGATGGAAGGGTAAGAACCTGTCGCATCCATGATCTACTCCGTGATCTCGCCATTGCAGAATCTAAAGAAGATCAATTTTCTCAAGTGTTTGGAAATGTTGTTGACTTTTCAAAATCTAACAATGTTCGTCGACTTACTATTCATGGTACTGGTTTCAATCAGGAGGAGAGGCGGTACTTTTCTCAATTTCGTTACACACTCTGCATCCGTTCTTTGATGTGTTTTAGAATAAAATGCATAGATAAACAATTCTGGATATCTATATGTCAAGTATTCAAATTGCTAAAGGTGTTGGAACTGGATCTATTTAGAACCACCGTGAGCATACCAAAGGCAATAGGAGAACTCGTACATCTAAAGTACTTAGGCGTAAGTGGCAGTCCTCAACGACCAACATTAATGGTTCCAAATTCAATTAATAAACTTGTCAATCTACAAACTCTAAACCTCAAAAACTGTAGGCTTGAATGCATTCCCAGTCAAATTTGGAACTTACACCAACTAAGACATTTATATGTTAAGTGTATTGAACCATCAAGTAATTGTTGGACTGGTTTAGGGTCTACTAATTGTCATTTGGGAATTGATAATCTAACAAACCTCCAAACATTATGCATTGATTCCTATAATGGTATAAATGGTGGTATGTTGGGTAGAATGAAGATGCTAAAAAAGTTAGTGATAAAGAAAAACATACCTCCACATATGAAGGAAATTTTCAATTCCATTGCCAAATTGACTGGCCTTCGATCATTGCATCTATATAGTAGTGAAGAATTCCCAGCATTAATCCGATTCTCAAACAATAGTTATCTCACCAAGTTGAATTTATGGGGTAGGATATCCTCGGAGTCTTTTTTATTCCCGCCGAACCTCATCAAGCTTGAACTGTGGGAATCAAAGATTAAGACAGAAGAACTAATTGTGGTTCTAGCTAAACTGCAAAACTTGAAGTTTCTAGCGTTAGGGAATGATTCTTATATAAGAAAGAAAATGATTTTTTCACAAGGAAGGTTTCTTCGACTTCAGTTCTTGAAACTTTATAGCCTGAATGAATTAGAGGAGTTGATGGTGGAGGAAGGAGCACTGATTAGCCTTACTCATTTAGAAATTGTGGGATGTGGTAAAATGGAGATGCTTCCTGACCGATTGCAAGAACTGACTTCACTTCAAGAATTAAGAGTATATTATATGCCTGAGAGATTCATTGCTAGATTATCGGAGAACAACGGTGAGGATTGGGAGAAGATCAAGCACATACCCTCCGTGATCAAAGAAGCTGATATGTTGATCTTCGAACGTGAAGAATGGTGGTGAGGATTGGGATAACTTGATAAGAAACCAGCATCTCAATCCCCTCTGCCGATTGTAACAACGATGAAAGTTAAGGTACACGATATATTACCCTTTCTTTTCTTTTTCATTTTGTCCTATTAAAAAAAAACCACTTTCACACTTCTAATTATTCCTTTATATATTTCAGAATCTCAACTTTGTTCATATGCCTTGGATTATTTATGTAAAATATTCAGAATGAGTTATGGATATCTTGATGAAAAACTACTTGAACTTGAAAGGATCTTCATGAGGGTTTTTATTTTCTTCTGTTTGTTCTGTGCTCAAAGCTCAAAGTTCTTAATAAAATACTGCTTCATTATATGAAAAACATGGTTTTCAATTTTATGGACCTTTTGGCTCAAGTACATTTTGTTGTAGCCTTTAAGGTGGGGATTAATTAATTTGTTCATATTAGTCAAGGGAGAAATGAGAGGCATCTGCAGTTTAATTCGAATTCGAGAAAATTATTTGTTTGGGGTTGGTTGATAATTATGAGATTTCCCTTGCTATACTCATTTTTTTTTGGCCATATAAATTCAGTGATTGATTTATATATATACATACATTTTTTTTTCTTTTTTGCTAGAATGAATTCAACAATGAGACTGTGTGGGATTATAGTCCTGTTTAGAAACTTGTAAGACAAGGAGACTGGGGATGTGCACAAAAGTGCTTTAGAAAGAGATTCAAGTTCTCTTTGATGCATGTGTTGGGGTTATGCCCTAAAAACAATATGTTTGACATCTATGGTTACTTGGTTTATCATTAATTTAATTTATCATATTTAACATGCATAGTGAGATTATTATTTTCGATGAATTATTCATATATAAGTGTTATATATGGAGAGAGATATAATTCATTGGTGAATGTTTTGTTCGTAGTCTAGATAATTACACGTTATTGGGAAGACTATAATATACTAAAGTCAATCACGTAAGTGATGTGATATATCTCCATCACAGAAGTAGAGACTTCTAGACTTGTATATTGGTGTATTTCGAATACATTGAACCGGATCGTCGAAAAATACTTTATATTTTATGTCAG
>MVGT01000424.1:175156-198895 GCA_002174775.1 Macleaya cordata
TGACTCAGTTGGTTTGGTTTGGTTCGGACCAAACCAAGCTGATCCGAACCAAACCGGATCCGAACCGGACCGGTCCAGACCCATTTTTGGGTATTTTTTGAAGAAATTTTTTTGAAAACTTTTGGTTGGTTGGTAATGGGTCCCACATAGTTCCAAATATGTGGTTTTAGATTATGGGATGACTTGAAAATTATTAAAAATATGATTTTTTCTAATTTTCAAGAGGTTTTAAAGGGGTGGTTCTTAATACATGCTCATTATTATTCTAAGTACTAACTGGCGTTTGGTTTTTGAAACCAAGGGATACAAAATCAATTATTATTAAATTATTAAATAATTAATTTTGTGTATTATCTTTTGATGCATGTGATGTATGTAAAATAAGGTACACACTTAAACAAAGAAATTGAGTGGGAGAGGGATTTAATCAAAGTGGATTTAATCCCATAGCCTTCCATAGTCAGGCTATAGATAAATTTAGGCGTATTAATGCCCCAAGGAATAGCACGTACTAATGGTTATCGGCATAGATTGCTTATAGAGCTATGGTTTAAACTAGGTAGTTTGAACAGATTTCCCCAAGAAAACTGTTCTTATTAATCTAGCATTTTAAACTGAGACTGTGGATCACACTTAACTGATAAACGAAAGACAATGCTTCCCCAAGGAACGGGTGTCTCTCTTTTCATCAGAGGCTAAACAAATTGGATGTCGATCTAATTAGGCATGAGATGACCAGAAAATTAAATCGATGGAATTGGGAATTCCACCTAATCCAGGTATGTGTTCAGATGTCCCCAAGGAATAATGAACACATACGGTAGATTAGGAATCCAATGTTTATTATAATATGAGGGTATTATAATAAATAAAAGTTAAAATTATCTATCTTCATATCTCACCATTTATTATGTTATGCATGTTAAATAGATATCTGCATTCTCTCCATTCTCAATCATCCTGAAAGAAAACTAGTTGACCGGACCAAATTATGTTGATTGGAAAAGAAACCTTGACATCGTACTCATCGCTCAAGACTACAAGTTCATTCTTGATGAAGAATGTCCTGCTCTTATTGGTCCTGACACTCCTCAAGGGAAACAGGAACGATATCATAAGTGGATAAAGGCAAATGATATGACAAAATGCTATATCATGCCATCCTTGTCCAATGTCCTCCAGTAGCAGTATGAGAATGTGCCTTATGCTGCTGATATCGTTCGAGAGCTGAAAGAGATGTTACTAACACAAAGGTGTAATCTTGTAAATTTAATGAACCCTTTTATACTTAACGGTTTCTTTTGAATTTAAGTTGGATTTCGAATTACATTTAAACTTGTTGCTCACAAAACTGTTTTGAAGTTTAAACGACGAATTTTAGAATTCTAAGGACAGATTTGGTTTCAAATTTTCATATTCTCATCGTGATGATTTATTTCGAGGTTTAAATGAATTATTACGTTATTGCATTAACCCAACTTCTTGGTGACATGATGTATTATGGTTACTCGAGTATTGTTGGCTTTGAACTCGATTTTGAAAAAAGATCTAAAGAATATGAAAGGTTTTGGTTAACATATTCATGATGCATTAATATGGGATCTGAATTCCATAAGAGCGAAGGCTCGACGAAACACCCTTATTGACCGGGACAGTGATTTTCCCTTGGAGTTTAATACTCCACCATCGATGGTTGTGGTTCCCGAACCAAGGATCAAAATCGGAATGGGTGATGTGGTTTCCGAAAGACCAAGGATCAAAATCGGAAAGTTTGTATAAGATTATATTTTTCATGATTATACGCCTCGTGGTTATTCGAAGCATTTCTTTACTTGAGAATTTTTATTAACTACTTATTTGGTGTTTTATCGCTTAGTGTTTAGCCGCTGCCCACTAGGGGTGGGGAGATGAACCTATTGAGTTTTCTCACTATTGTTGATAATCCTGCAGATTTCTTAAATGATGGAGATGTGCTGAATACACAGGAATAGGATGACTAAAAGGAGTGATGATTTAAAGCTTCGTGTCTCATGTTATGTTTAGATGTTTGAAATTGTGGAACTTATATTTTCTATGTTTTATTTTGTCCTACTAGTTTGAAATATTGGTGATGAACTATTTTACCATGTGATAACTATCATCGGGTGTGTTTATCTTAAGTTTGCTAATAATTATATGAATTAAGTGTGCTTGTTTTATATATATATTTATTGTGATGACTAAACTAGTTTATTTTTCGACTTAACACCGTGAGTTCTGGGTTATTAAAGAAAATGGACCGTGATCCAGAATTTGGGGTGTTACATGAAGAATCTTCATCGTCAGGCGGATCCGGCAGTTCAACTGTTGAATGTTCTTTGACGTTGCCAAAAAATTCCTTAGAAGTGTGAATCGTATCAGATGGGAGTGTATGAGTAGGTCTTTTATTTATAAACCCTACATCCAGTTTTCAAAACCCAACACCAATTCCTTTCTTTTGAAACCCTACTCCAAGCTTCTCTTTTATAAGAAGGGGACCTACAAAAGGAATAAAATGAGAAGAAGACCCCAGTTTCCAAAGTTGCACGTACCAGTCCAGTAAACACGAAACTATGCTAGTTTGGCAGGTCTACGTCATGCTCCTCAACTGATGCGGATTTCGTTCCCTTCATATTTGCAATATCTAATTTCTCTTGCTTTTGCAAGTGTGATTCAACAACAATCAAAGGTTGAGGGACCTCCGATTTGGTGAGGGTGGAAACATTAACAGGTCGGGATGGGGGATAATTGTTCTGTTAACGGTAGTGGGATCTTCCTTCTCAATGGTCTTCAATTTCTATTGTGGAAGGGCAGAACTTGATGCGACTTGTTGAGGAGGGAAAAGGGTTCTAGGGTACGGATCAGTTTCGGCATGGGTTTGAGGGGCTTTACTCGAATCAAGCAAGGGAATTATGTTACCTGTTGCCTGCACCATCATCACAGCCTTTACAAGTTCGGACAGCTCCTTCACTCCTTAGGTTGTTTCATCCAACTTTTCTGTGAAATTCGAAACCTTCTTCTCCATCGACTCCACACGCTGATCAAGATTCTCACGCGCTTCTTTCAGTATAAGCGCCATACAATCCATGAAAAACATATCGTCTTACAATCCAAGAGCACACGAGGCTCTGGTACTAAAATTGATGTAAATAATATTTACGGAAGCGTTTCAACTTTCAACTCAACGATTTCTACTAATCCAAAAAATATATTCATTATAAAACCTAATTAATTTTCGTACTAAGAGCTCTTTATATAGATAACATAAAAGAACCCAAAACCAACTAAAAACCTAAAAACTTGCAACCTAAGTTATCTACTAACCTAAGGACACTTTCTAAACATAAAATAATTATAAAATAGTAATTTAAGACCTCCTAAAATACCTTACTAAAAGCTAATACGAAATTATTAAAAATAGAAACTACTTTCTCTCTTTAGAATATGTGTATACACATCACGTAGTATTGTTAAGTGTCTATAAAAATTCCTTCTATAGATCTAATATGTTGGAATGAACAGGAATGAATTAATATATGTTCGGTTTTAATCTTATAGAACCTTATTACAATCACGAGGAATGAAACTCACACAACTAGTAATATCCTCTAGAGCAAGGGACACAAAAGAGTCATGAACCAATGGAAAATCTGTAGTAGTATCATTGATCCATGTAACAGCATGGTGCAGAAATCACCTTTAACCCAAAAACAGAGTACGTGGGCTTAAGAAGACAGTGAAATCATTGAATCTAGCTATAGCCGCCTCAATAACATCAGAAAATTTCATTTCTGTAATGTAAGGACTTTTGTGTTCCTTGCTTTCCAGTAGCACAATAAGAGACATGCATCCAAATGGAAAACTTCTTCATCCGTTAGTAAACCAGCTGGCAAGTGTTGAGAAAATATACCCTCGTCGTAGGTGATCAATCTACTTAGAGTTTTCTCTCGATTGCGGAATGCAGGATCTTAGAAGTATATGAATGAATAAATAAATAATACTCACGAAGCAAATAAAGAAGAAATAAATAACTCACATGACACGCAAGATTTATAGAGGTTCGGAGCTAGTCATACGTCCTCTTTGAGCCATACCAAGCTAATCCACTATAAATAAGGAAATACAAGTGTACAAGGAGTTTACACTCACAACCTCTCTTCTCACAAGAGATTACACTCAAGAGACTATCTCAAGAGAGATTACACTCTCTCTATCTCTTCTCTCTCTCTTTCCCTCTCTTTCCCTCTCTTAGACTTAGTACAAGACCTAATAATAAATGAAGAAGAGGAGTTGCCTATTTATAGGCAATCCACCGAGACAATATATGAGCTTTTATCTACAAAAGCTAATGTGAAAAGAGTAAGGAGATAGTCAAACAAAGTGGCTGTTAGCAGCCTCTCTTGCAAGTGGCTGGAGTGGTTGCCTCCATTCTAGAAGCAACCAGCTGGTGGGTTTCTAGAAAGAGCTCCACCGTCTAACAATCTCCCACTTGGAGTCGAAGGAACCTCAACTCCAGAGCTGTAGTACACTATCACCTTCCCTTTTCAAACTGGATTGTCAGTGCTAACTGAATCTCCTTGATACGGCTCACCTCCTTGTCTCTCAGAATAAGAGACCCACTGAAGCTTTGCAAAGCTTCAGTTTTTCCACTGTTACCCCTTTGGTAAACATGTCGGCTGGATTCTTTAAACCAAGAATCTTTTCGAGTAATAACTCGCCATCTTCCAACAGAGATCGAATGAAATGATATCTGATATCGATGTGTTTCGTCCGGGCATGATATGCAGAGTTCTTGGCAAGATGAATAGCACTCTGGCTATCACTATACAGAACACTGTTCTCTTGTTCCTGCCCCAATTCTGCTAACAAGCCTTTCATCCATATCATCTCCTTACTGGCTTCTGTAACAGCCACGTACTCTGCTTCTGTTGTAGACAATGTCACCAACTTTTGTAACCGTGAGTTCCAACTCACTGCAGTAGACCCCAGAGTATAGACATACCCTGTCGTGCTTCGCCTTCTATCAAGGTCACCAGCGAAGTCTGCATCCACATAGCCCCTCAGAATGGTGTCCCCCATTCCATAGCACAAAGGTACATTGGTGGAACCTTTCAAGTACCTGAAGATCCACTTTACAGCTTCCCAATGTTGCTTACCAGGATTGCTAGAATACCTGCTCACTACTCCTACTGCATGGGCAATATCTGGTCTTGTGCACACCATAGCGTACATAAGACTCCCAATAGCTGAAGCATATGGCACACTTGCCATATAATCCTTCTCTGCATCTGTTGTGGCGCTCTGCAACTTTGAAAGCTTGAACTGGCTTCCAAGCGGTATGCTGACTGGCTTAGCACCCTCCATATTGAACCTTTTTAGAACCCGTTCAATATATTCAGCCTGATTAAGCATAAGTGTTCCCTTAGACCTATCCCGGCTGATTCTCATACCGAGAATTTGTTGTGCTTCACCAAGATCTTTCATGGCAAACTCACTTGCCAATTGCGCCTTCAGATTCTTAATTGCCTGTAGTGAAGTTCCAGCAACTAACATATCGTCAACATACAATAATAAAATGATGTAACCAGATTCAAACCTTCTGGTGTAGCAACAGTGATCTGCGTTACATCTCGAGTAGCCACTTCTGTACATAAAGTTGTCGAACTTCTTGTACCACTGTCTTGGGGCCTGTTTCAAACCATACAAACTCTTTTTGAGTTTGCACACCATCTCCTCCTTGCTTGTTTCGATGAAACCAGCTGGCTGCTTCATATAAATTTCTTCATCAAGGTCACCATGAAGAAATGCAGTTTTTACATCTAACTGCTCAAGGTGGAGATCTTGTGAAGCCACTAGGCTAAGCACCACTCTGATAGTGGTCATCTTCACAACTGGAGAGAATATCTCGTTGTAGTCAATACCTGGTTTCTGCTGAAACCCCTTCACAACGAGCCTCGCCTTGTAGCGTGTGTCTCCATTTGCTTCGTTCTTTAGCCGATACACCCACTTGTTCTCTAACGCCTTTTTGCCTTTCGGCAACTTTGCTAACACCCAAGTGTCATTCTGTGAGAGTGAGTCCATCTCATCCTTCATAGCAAGTTCCCACTTACTAGAGTCTTTAACCTGGAGCGCTTCATCAAAATGTTCCGGTTCACCACCATCTGTAAGCAACAGATGATCCATTGTATTCATATACTTTGGATTCGGTTTAGGAGTCCGTGACGATCTTCTTGGAACGAACACCGTAGATGTTTCAGTCTGAGTACTTGACTGATCCTGTGGAGCTGTGGGAGGAACTCCCACTGCAGTTGGAACACCTTCCTGTTGCAGTTGAGGTTCCTCTTCCCGTGGAGCCTCTGCTTGTTCTTCCCCTTCCACTGTTCTACTTGTCATCCCTGTAACGTCACTCATGTCAACAAACTTTGCCTTGTCGACTTGAGTTTCTGATTCATCACATTGGAGCTGTGTTGCATTCCTGTCCTTATACAATGCATTTTCATTGAAGGTTACATCTCTGCTTCGGATAACCTTGTGACTCTCGTAGTCCCAAAACCTGTATCCAAATGAGTCACCTCCATAGCCTATGAAGATACACTTCTTTGCCTGAGGACCTATCTTTTTCCTCTCTGTAGGATTAAGATGAACATAAGCAACACATCCAAAAACTTTCAAATAAGAAAGATTTACCTTTTTACCAGTCCAATCCTCTTCTGGAATCCGCATATCCAATGGACTACTGGGTGTCCGATTGATTAGATAAGCAGCCGTCTCTGTAGCATGTGCCCAAAATGCTTCGGGCAACCCAGATTGCAATCTCATGCATCTGGCACGCGCATTTAGCGTCCAATTCATACGCTCAGCTACCCCATTTTCCTGTGGTGTCCCTGGGAGCGTTCTCTCCAAACGTATCCCACTAGTAGCACATAGCTGTAAGAATTCCTTTTTATCATACTCACCACCATTATCTGACCTTAAGCATTTAAGCTTTAGACCTGTTTCAGTTTCAACCAAAGCTCTCCATGTCTGAAACACATCAAACACGTCAGATTTATGTTTCATGAAATAAATCCATACCTTTCTCGAATGGTCATCGATGAAGGTAACGAAGTACTGAGCACCACCGTAAGAAGTGACATCTGCTGGACCCCAAACATCTGTATGAACCAGATCCAGTTTTTCTTTCCTCAAGCTTCTGCCTCCTCTGTTGAAACTGACCCGCTTTTGCTTTCCAAGAACACAATCTTCACAAAAGCTCATCTCAACTGATTTTACCTTCGGTAAATGACCATCTTTATGCAGAATCTTCATATTCTTCTCACTGATGTGTCCCAGTCTTCTATGCCATAAGCCGACGTCTTCCCCACCACTAGCCACTGCTAGAGTAGGTCCTTCTGAAGCCCGGTAGAGAGTACCACACCTCTGTCCTCGAGCTAACACCATAGCTCCCTTTGTCACTTTCCAATTATTTTTAGAAAAGTGAACATCACAGCCATCATCACAAACTTGGCCCACAGAAACCAAGTTTCTTCTTAGATTCGGAACATGTCGAACATCTTTCAGCTTCCACGTTGAACCGTTGACTTTCACGTTTACATCACCTTTGCCGATGATATCACACGGTTCACCATCACCAAGGAAGACTTGGCCGAAGTACCCTTCCTTGTAAGAGGTCATGATCCCCTTATTACCTGTAGCGTGGAAAGAAGCTCCCGAGTCTACTATCCAAGACTCCTCTATGCTGTCCTCGGAGAGTAAAAGGAAACTCTCGGTAATCACAGTATTGCCATTCACCATGACTTTTACTCCGTCATCTGCGGTTGTAACCACATTGACCTCCTTCTGTTGATCACCGTTGTTTTTAGCACATTTTCTGTCTGGACAGTCTTTCTTCAAGTGTCCTTCTTTATTGCACGTCCAACATACACCTCTAGGTTTGGATTTCCACCTAGATTTGCCTCTAGACTTACCTCTAGATTTATCTGAGTTTCTGTTAAAATTTCTGCCTCTATCATGTTGCATGCTCAAGGCAGAGCCTGAAGAAGAGCTAGAAGCAGTATACCCTCGTTCTAGTCTCCTATCTTCTTCACCAAGTATCATTGCAGTTACATTTTCTAGTTTTAAATTTTCATTCCCTGCCGAGTTGCTGATAGACGTAACAGCCGTATCCCAACTCGTTGGTAATGAAGACAATAACCTTAAAGCTTTGACTTCATCCGAAAATGTAATATCAACCTTGGATAATTGTGAAATAATTGATTTGAACCTTCCAAGGTGAATAGATACCGTTTCGCCTTCATTCATTCTTAAATTAAATAATTGTTCGCATAACATAATTTTACCTGAAGCCGACGACTTTTGATATAGCCTTTCCAAAGTGTCCATTAGGTCCTTTGTTGTAGAAACTTCATCTACATTGTTGTACACTTCCTCCGTAAGGCACCTACGGATCACGCCCACACACTTGCGATCAAGAATAGACCATTCTTCATCATCGAGTTTACCCTTCTTTTCCACCCCACGTAATGGAGCATGAAGATCTCTCTCACATAGGTAGTCCTCCATCTGGGACTTCCAAAATGAGAAATTTTTACCGTTGAAAACTCGAACCCTTGCAACGTTGTCTGATTTATCATCCATGACTCCCACGCCGATGTTTACCACCTGCCGATGAATAGTACCGTATGAACAGTACCACTATTCACGAATTTACTATTCACGTGAATTGGTACTGTATTCACTATTCGTGGCTGAATTTACACCGTATGAATAGTAACACTATTCACGTATTCACTATTCACGGATGAATAGTACCTGCAGCTCTGATACCAGTTGTTGAGAAAATATACCCTCGTCGTAGGTGATCAATCTACTTAGAGTTTTCTCTCGATTGCGGAATGCAGGATCTTGGAAGTATATGAATGAATAAATAAATAACACTCACGAAGCAAATAAAGAAGAAATAAATAACTCACATGACACGCAAGATTTATAGAGGTTCGGAGCTAGTCCTACGTCCTCTTTGAGCCATACCAAGCCAATCCACTATAAACAAGGAAATACAAGTGTACAAGGAGTTTACACTCACTACCTCTCTTCTCACAAGAGATTACACTCTAGAGACTATCTCAAGAGAGATTACTTCTCTCTCTATCTCTTCTCTCTCTCTCTCTCTCTTAGCTTATAGCTTAACTTGATACAAATATAATGAAGAAGAGGAGAGCTTATTTATAGGCTTATTAGCCTACTAACACAAAAAAGTAGCAGCTGCATGCACCTCCTTTCGGTGGTTGTGCAGCAAACCAAGACTTAAGGTGGCTAAACCACCTAACAAAACTATGGGCATATAACTTTTACTGTTCCTAAAGTCAAAGAAAGGGGCTCCACTTATTAACAGCAAGGAGATCAGTGATGGAAGAAAATATAAGAGAACAGCTTAAATATTAATAACTGGGGAAGATATGAAAACAAGCTATCCAATTTGATAACAAAGCCTTCATAAAAATTTTAAAGAAAAATCAAGGCAGCAGAAAGAATTTCTATTGTCGGGACTCCAGTACCGGTTTGCTCTTCGTCTGCCAAAATCTTCGTACAGTATCATAAATGCAATTGACATAAATTAAAGAGTATTTTACGCTATGGACCCCAAAATTTCACATCAATTACATTTACTACCTTGAACTTAAAACAATTCTCCTTAAACCTTACTTTTTGAAGTTGCTTACAAAAACTACCCTATTTTTTCAAAATTCCACATTTACCCTTCATTACCCAACATCCACTAACCTTCGTCTCTCTTCCCCTCCCACTCTCTCTCTTCCCCACCCTCATCACCGATGGGCTCAATCAACTTGACTTGGCTGAAAAATTGAACCTATGTGGAAGACAGGTCGGAGAAGAAGAGATCTCAAATCTGCGATAGATCTGCTCATCTTGCTAGGCATCAGATCTGCCTATCTAGTGGGTGTCCTCTGTTTTCGTTTTGAATCGGAATGACTAATGAGAGAAGAAATTCAAACAAAACTTCTTCATCATTTTCTTGTTACAGTAGTGTTAAGATTTATTCTAGCTTAAAAACCTTTACTTCTCTCTCATTCTCCTCCTCCACTTTCCTGATTCCTTCTTTAATGGCGTCCAAGAATGTAACATGCTAATATTTCACCTAAATGACCTTTCAATTAGTAATCAATGTATTTGCTAAATCGATTACAAATTGTTCGATAAAATTTCTATGACATGTTTATGATGAGGTCTATTACTATTGACTATTTCATATAAGTAACAAGATTTTTTTTTTTTGGTTAATTAATTAAAATCTTTGTTTCCATGGCCCAAGTTCAAATTACAAGAATGACCACCTGAAGAAACTATGTATATGAAATTACTTAAAAGCAAATACATATTAAGAACACAAAAATTGGGAAACAAAGGGTTGAAATAAATGGAATCAGATTGCCCTAAATTTATTGTTAGTACTTCTTGTTTGTCATCGATGTCACTAACTGAGTATTCTTCTTTGATGTTCAAAGTCGACGAACTTGGTCGAAAAATGCAGCACTGACCAAAGGCTTCTTTCATGGCTGCACCGAAGAGATGGCGCCTGGAAATATTTTCCATCGGTGATGGGGGTGGAGGGAAGAGAAAGAAATAGAGTGGGAAGGAGAGAAAGAGAAGTATGAGAGAGAAAAGGGGGAGAGAAATGGCCTGGAAAAAATTTGAGGTCATCTACTCCCATGGATAATGGTGGGAGAGATGAAGGTTAGTGGTGATGAAGGGCAAATGTGGAATTTTAAAAATTCAGGGTAGTTTTTGTAAGCAACTTCAAAAGGCAAGGTTTATGGAGAGTTGTTTTAAGTTTAAGGTAGTAAATGTAATTGATGTACAAGTTTGGGGTCCATAGAGTAAAAGACTCTAAATTAAAATCTTCTAAGATTTAAATGTTCAAAAACAGAGTGAAAAGAAAATGAATCTCTTCATTCATTAGTTTCAACTGTAGATTTACATTATGTTTTATAGAGGTATTTACTGTATGCTCCTCTTAATTACAATGATCTAATGGCTAGTTACACAGTTGGAACAGTTGTTAAATTAGTTATTTTCTTGAGGGATCTCGATTCTGTATTATGCCTTCTTTGTGACAGACTTGTCCAGCTCATGTCAAGTTGAAGGGGCATTGAGAAACCTTCAGCTTGGGTTTCAAAAAAATTGAATCTTCTTGGAGAGGGAAGCCCCTTTGTAAATATATCAGCTACTTGGTCTCCCAATGAAACATTTCAAATAGTGACGCAAATAAAGTTGACCCACCTGTGCTGCAAATTTTTGGAGCTTAATTACTCTGTCAGCTTCATCTCCGTCCATCCTCTGCTTCAGCTACCAATATTAAGTTGTCAGATCCATCCTCATAATCAGTTTGGAAGCCATCCATTTCATCATCATCATCCCCATCCCCATCTTTGCTCCTTTGCTGCTTCTGTCCACATAAAAAAAGGAGAAAAAATCAGGGGAAAACAAAAAACCCCCGTTTCAAACAGACCATAAGCCATTACCAAAATCTACCAAGGTATAAAAATGGGGAATTAATACACAATGCAGTACAATAAAAAGAACCATATTTGAGCTTCATCCGTTGATGAGCACATAAATTTATCAGCAAGAACGAATGAAGAACCATCGCCCTTTTTGTTTCGCATACCTTTTAGACATGACTAATAAGAAATAAAGCACCCACCATAGCACTAGCTTTAACACTAGGCTAACCACATTCTTCCAAATAAGTGCAGGACATACGGATCGCCCGAAAGGTGGACCTGCAGAGAGTTTTATCGATCTTACTCATGGCCCAGGCATTTTAATCTACTTAGAACACTAATTACTTAACGAACTAAATGCAAAGAGAGTTGAGATCATGTCATACATGATAAATAGAACTTCTTGGTTTGTCAATTCTTGTTTCGTATCTCTCTCAACTTCAACTCATCTTACATAAACCTAACTATTGAAAAACAAAATAATGGCCAACTTGGTTTAAACTTCAGAAGAGCTGAAGATTATAAAAGGGACTACAGGAATTGGAAAGCTATATATACATTCTAAATGATCATATAAACACTACTAACTAGACATATCATTGATTTGAGAATCGGAATGTTCAAAAAAAAAAAGCAATTTTATCTAAAAGAGATTGAAGAAACCATGTAAAGAATAGAACCAATTTTTGGACACGAATCCATGAGCATATAAAATATAGATACACAACAATAATCTAATAATTTTAGGTTAATAATGAAGATAATTAGGAAAAGAAGTAAGAATCTTTACATTACTACCCTATAAAAATTCATAAAAGGAGCAAATCTAGAAGCCTTTTTTTTGTATTTTCCCGATCATATATAAACAAATTTAACAAGAATCTCTTTCTAAAACATTTTGATGCGCATCCCTAATCTCATTGTTCATTTCATATATTCATTTCCAAAAAAAAAAAAAATTACTGAATTTATATGAACAAATAAATTATCCTCCCCTAATTCGAACTAAATCGCAGATGGCTCTCATCTATCCATTGACTATATAGGAAGAAATTAATTAATCCCCAACTTGGGGATACAAAAATCGAGCGAAAAGGTCCATAAAATTGAAAACCCTTTTTTCTGTTTATGGAGCACTTCGAGTTTTGAGCTCATAACAACAAACAAACAAAAAAACATTTCACATAAGGATATTTGGGACCCTGATGCTCCTACCAAAGTAGTGTTTTTATATGGCTTATTCATCACAATTCAGCTTTAACTCAAGATAACTTGGTAAGAAGAGGAAAAATACTTGTCAACATTCCACATCAAATATAGTCTTCTCTAGTTCTCTACTGGTCATCACCCTCACAAATTTGGTATTTAACTGGGATGAGAATGTGAGGAAATAATGTACTAACTTTATTTTTCAGTCTTTAATGTCTACATGCTTTCCATCTCGGAATAGCTTACATGTTGGCTACTGCTAGTGTACTCTTTATTCTATTAATATTATTATCTTTTACTGATAAAAAAAACAAACAAAAAAAGAAGAAGAAAAAAACCCTCTTAAATTGAAAACCCTTTTTTCTGTTTATGAAGCAGATCCTTTCAACTTCAAGTAGTTGTCCATAACTCATCCTAAACTTCTATAATCGAAAGTGTGAAAGTGGTTTTTTGTTTTAGGAACAACAGAAAAAGAAAAAAAGAAGGAAAGAAAGTAAAAATAATAATATATGGTGTACCTTAAATTTTATTTCTCATCACCGAGGGTATGTGTTTGATTTTATCCCAATCCTCACCCCAATTCTCTGATAATCTATCCATGAATATCTCAGGCATAAGAATTACTTTTAATTCTTGAAGTGTAGTTAGATGTCGCAATCCATCAGGAAGCATCTTCACTCCAAAACATCCCGAAATTTCTAAATGAGTAAGGCTAATCAATGCTCCTTCCTCCACTATCAACTCCTCTAATTTATGCAGCCAAAAAAGTCTCAAGAATTGAAGTCTGAGAAACCTTCCTTGTGAAAAAACCATTTTCCTTCCTATATAAGAATGCCCAAGTAATATTAGGACTTTCAAGTTTTGCAGTTTTCCGAGAACCTGCACCATTACTTCTGTCTCAATCTTTGAACCCCACAAGGTTAGCTTGATGAGGTTTGGTGGGAATAAGAAACACTCTGAGGATAATCTTCCACGTAATCTCAACTTGGTGAGATAACTATTGTGTGAGAATTGGAGTGTTGGGAATTCATTACCGCGCCATATATGTAGCTTCAATGATTGAAGGCCAGTCAATTTGGCGATGGAATGGAAAATTTCCATTTTATACTGTGGAGGTATCATTGCCCTTATCACTAACTTTTTTAGCATCCTCATTCTTCCCAACCTATCACCTTTTATTCCATCATAGGAATTGATGACTAATGATTGGAGATTTGTAAGATTATCAATTTCCAAATCATGACAATTAGACCTACTATTCCAACGCCAAACTTTTAAATGTCTTAGCTGACGCAAGCTCCAAATTTGACTGGGAATGCATTCAAGCTTAGAGCCTTTGAGGTTTAGAGTTTGTAGATTGACAAGTTTATTAATTGAATTTGGAACTTCATAAGTACTTCCAGTAGAACTACTTACGCCCAAGTACTTTAGATGTATGAGTTCTCCTATTGCATTTGGTAACCTAAAGCTGTCTTGACATAGGTCTAGTTCCAACACCTTTAACAATTTGAAACATCCACATATAGATATCCAGAATTGTTGATTTCTACCATTTACTCCAAAACACATCAAAGAACGGATGCAAGGTGTGTAACGAAATTGAGAAAATTTATCCTCATTGAAACCATCCTCACGATGACCACCATAAATAGAGAGTCGACGAACATTGTTAGATTTTGAAAAGTCATCAATACTACCATAGATTTGAAAAAATTGATCTTCTTTAGATTCTGCAATGGCGAGATCACGAAATAGATCATGGAAAAGACAGGTTTTTACCCTTCCATCATACCTCCATTTTCCAACTTGAATCATGCTTCTATGGATTAGTTCCTCCAAGTAATCCTCTGCAATGTCTTCCATTGTTTCTTCTCCTCTCTTTTGTACAAATCCCTCTGCAATCCAGCATTGGAACAACTTAAATGTGGAGATTTCACGATCTTCAGGAAAAAGACCCGTATACATAAAGCATGGCTTCAAGTAATAAGGCAAATCATAGTAACTCAAGGCTAAAATTTCCGAACATGAGTGGGAACCAGCTCTATGAGTTAGTTGCCAATTTACGCTGGCATTTACTTTAGACCAGATGATTTGTGTCTTCTCTTTGCTCGATAGAAGGCCTCCCAAGACCACAACTGCGAGAGGTAACCCGTGACACTTTTCCACCATCTCCTTCCCCAAGTCCTCCAAATCTGGAGGGCACATAGATTCTGTAAGACTATTACTTCCTCCTCCTCCCAATGGGAAGATTTTCTTCAAAAAGAGCTCCCAACTCTCCATTTTATTTAGAAAACGTAAATTGTGTATGTTGTTGGGCGAGGGATCAGCATACAAAGCTACGTGTTTGTTGCGAGTTGTAAGCAGTACTCTGCTTCCATTCATTTCATCTGGAAAAGCAGAGTTTAAACCATCCCAAGCTTCGGTCTCCCATATGTCGTCTAACACGATCAAGTAGTGCTTACCTTGTATGTACTCACGGAGCATCTTTTTCAAGTCATTTTCTACTTGATGATCACTAGAGGGCGGCATTCCAACACATTTTATAATGCTTTGCAAGAGTTCTCTCAATGTATATTCTTGAGATACAAAAACCCAAGCAAAGCAATCAAAATGTCTCGTAACATCAATACTGTTATAAACTTTCTTAGCAAGAGTAGTCTTACCTAAGCCACCCATCCCTACGATGGAAACAACGATTCGTCGCCGCTTATCATCTCCTCCTAGCATAAGTAGTGACTTTACTTGCTTCATGCTATCTTCAATCCCCACCACATCCTTAGTAATAGGAGCTCTCTTCACCTTTACCTTCTGCTGGGACAAGGCCTCATTTGAAGATTCACCTTCGACCAAATATTTGGATTTGTTGGCCGATATTTTCTCGGACATCGTGTTGATCACCTTGATTTGATTTCGAAGCTCATGCAAAAGTGGTAATTGGCGGGTGTAACTGATGCAACTTTTGATGGATCTAGTAAACCAATCAAAACCGATTCTTTGTCGTCCACCACGCTGTTGTATCTTGAGGATGAATTCATCGATGACATCCTCGGCCTTGAAGGTTATTTCACGAATTTGCCTCACCATAAGCTTCACCTCTGGATCAGCTCTACGCTTTGCATCTGCATTTCTTGTGAACAAACGCATCCATTCCAGCTCGTTCTGTAGCTGCCTTACTTGCTGATCTACTCCATGGAGTAGATTTGCTTCTTCAGTTATCAGAGCGCTTAGTTTCTCTAGAAAAAATGTAACAACAGCCTCGGCCATATATTATTTCTGTTTTGGTTAACTTCTCCGAGCAAATATTCAAGAACAGATGGATAGTAAGACTCTTAAGCACAGAGACGTACTGTTCTTCTACCGATCTGAATTTATATATAAATTCCATTCAAGATTACATTATAAGGTAAGGATTAATATGCATATCTTCACCCAAAAAAAAAAAAAAAACGAAAGAAAGAAAGAAAGAAAGAAAGAAATCTCATTCGATACCTTTGCTTGAGTGCCCTGGCTTTACATTTGATCCCTGGCTTGAGTGCATTAATAAGACTCTAGGTACAGAGAGGTTCTTGAACGGTTAAACTGATCTGAACTTATATATAAATTATTTTATTTAAGATTGCATTATATGGTAGGAATATGTATATGTTGGAAATGAAAATCCATAAAGATAAAAGAAATCCCATTCGATTCCTTGCGTAATTGAGTGTCTTAGCTCTTTTTGCACGATGCAGCAGTACTTGGTCATCAACTCCATTCATATTTTTTTTTTTTTAGGGGAAGGGTAAAATCTTATTAGAAGAAGAAAAAAGAAGGTACAATTGGCATCCAATTGGCAATGAGTGGTGTGACCCAGGATCATTATATATTGGGTTTGTTAGGCTCTCATATCTCATGTGGGATTATTCTCATCACGCCCCCTCATGTGTGGCGTTCTTTTGCGCCTAACAAGTGGGGTGACGGGGAGTATGTGTGGTCGTTGGGCCTATCACGTGTGGGCATGTGTTCTGATACCATATTAAGTTTGTGGGCATCCAACTCAAAACCAATTGGCAATGAGTGGTGTGACCCAAGATCATTATATATTGAGTTTGTTAGGCTCTCATATCCCGTGTGGGCCTATGTTCTGATACCATATTAACTTTACTTATTGTCAATTGGTTTTGAGTTGGATGTCCATAAACTTAATAGGTATATCATTAATATTTATTTGCATGTATATAAGTTATTAAAGTATTTTATTAGAGTGATGCTTTGAGTTTAGGGACTCGAGTTAGGGATCCATAGATGATAATTTGGTCTATGAGGGCCACGTGCAGATAATCCAAGACTGATTTTGGCGAAGATTCTCCCCTCACCACGTATATATATCATCCTCACAAAAAAAATGAACCCATTTTAGAACTTAAAATCTCATCAAAGAGTTGATTAAATTTTAACGATGATAACGATCCATTTTACCGTTGATTTCCAACAAAGCTTTGATAGGGTTAGTTAGAAGTTTTAGAAGAGGTTGATTTTTTATAAGGATGATTTATATGGCGAAGAGAGATTAATCCTCACAAAAAATCAATACTTGAATCATCTTCATGTTTGTCTAACATGCCAGATTGTCTTCCCTCGGTCCCTGAAGAATCCCCAACTCGGGTCCCCCTTGCATTACTCATTTTATTATGGCGGGTTTCTTGGGTCATTGGGTTTCGACAAAAAATTTCATCGTTTGTAGTTTTTCGGTAGATTTTAATTCATTAGATGATTGAAATCAATGGTTAATATACATTTTGTAAAATTTGAGAATTTAAATATAAATTTTTCAAACCTATGTTTACATATTAAACGGGCAATTGTTAACAATGCTTCAATATTAGCCCCCCGTAACATAAATTCTTGGTTCTGTCCCTCGATCATGTTAAATTTATACTATAAAGAAAGTCAAACCTGTTGGAAACTTGGCTTTGACCGAGTTGTATTTGGATTTAATTAAGTGGGACCCACTAATTTATGTGTGGGTCCATATGAATTTACTCGTCAAAATAGTTTCTGGGTGAATGAGAAAAACTAATTAATCCCGAAGAGTCCCATGTGAATGAATCTAGTTTGTTGGTATCTGTTAATGCTTGAATAGGTGTCTTTAGGTTCTTACACCTTTTTAGATAGTTTGTCTCTTCCTTAGAGTCGTGTAATCATCTATAAATAGTTTTTGTTCATGTCTTTTAAGATATTAGAAAAAAAAAATTCTTAGTGTGTACGTCTGTGTTCAAGAGAGAATAAATAAGTGTGATTCATGTGTTTCCTTCATTGGCTAAGCCACTACCGAAGGATTTTGATCGCTGTACCTAGGAGACTAATCGCCAATCGATACCAGAAGCACCAGTAGCGGGGCGAATATTGTCTTAAGGATATTGAATTTAATTCAAGCCTTGATCTTCTCTGCCTTTTTTTTTTATTTTCCTTTTAACATTTAAGGTTTTGCAGATTTCTACTTCATTCAAGTTAGAGATTTTGATACAATGGGAACAACAATCTTAAGACAATAGTAGACTCATTTCTCACTGTTATCTATCTCTTAGATTTCACTACAAGGAAAAATTCTTATTACAATGCTTTGTTTACAACGTTTACACAAATGTTGTAAAAACTTAGGTCTTTTACAACTTTTGAAATAGAAACGTTGTATAATGCCAGTAGTTTCAACGTTTTTTATTTAAAGGTCAGAAATTTCCTTTATTTTACAATGTTTAGTGACAAATGTTGTAAACTCTTTTATTTAACAACATTTTTTCGTAGTTGTAATTCTTAATTGTTTTACAACTTTTATTCAATGTAGTTAAAGTGTTTATCTTTAACGATATTTCCTAAACATTGTAAAGTTCTATATTTAACAACATCTCTTCGTTGTTGTAAAATAATTTTTTTAACAACGTTTATTCAATGTAGTAAAAATACGTATCTTTTACGATTTTTTCAAAATATTGTTAAAAAGTTATATTTAACAACATTGCCTAAATATTGTAATAGTAATTTTCAACAACATTTCTATCACGTTGTAAGCTAGTATTTTTTAATCATATTTCCACAATATTGAAAACTGATATACCATAGGGTACAATCATGCCCTGTGATAATGACACAAGGAACAACACAATGGCAAGGCATAAATGCACGACACAGTGACACAACATAATTGCAAGACACAAGGACATGTCACAGACGCACATCACAATGGCATGGCCCTATGGCACGACACAATGGCAAGGCAAATGTCAAAGCACCCACACCAAGAAATATATCGTTTTGAAATTTTTAACCAGATGAAAAGTTGATTAAAATTTTTAATTTTTAATTTTATCCCTTCTCGATCTGGTATGCTATTTAATTGAAATAGGACTGTAATTTTATATTTACAGAATTCTGATCTGGAATACCTAATTAAGTAACGTATTCTATTGAAATAGGATACTTAATAAGTACTACTTATTAAAGTACTTATACTAACGTATGTGGATCAGATAAGAGTTTTTTTTAATAAGTAATTACTATCATGTACTTATTAAGTACTTAATTAGATTTGTAATTAAAGTATATAATTAGTTATACTGTTAAGTATAAGTAACATGTACTCATTAAGTACTTAATAGATTTGTTAAGTTATTATTAAATAACGAGTACTTAATTAGAATTGTTAAGGATAGTATACGGGATAGTATACTATTATACTAACGTGTAGTACTTAATTAGATTTATTATTAAAATACTTAATTAGTTAATTTTAAATAGTTAACTAATTAGGATACTAACGTATTTTTTTAAGGATATAACTAATTAAGTATAATATTTTTAACGTATCTTAAGTACTTAATTAGTAACAGTATTACTAATTAACGTGTATTTTTTTTAAAGTACTTAAACTAACAGTAATACTAAAGGGTATTAATTAGTAAAAACTCTTATTACTTAAGTAACATGTACAAAATTCTGTTTTGGACTACTTAATCATTTTTTTATTTAGGTAACATGTACAATTGCTAAGTTGTATACTGATTCGATTTCTGTTTTATTGTACAGAAACTATGGCATCCGCAATGCAAACTTCTGTTCCTCCTACCAACATGGGTCCGGGTGAAAAATCGAAAAAATTCAACGGCTTTGAATTCAAGAGATGGCAACAAAAAATGCTATTTTATCTGACAACTCTTAATTTAGCAAGATTTTTATATGAAGACTGCCTAAAACTCAACGAAGATGAATCTGATAGGCAATCTGTTGCAGCAGTTGAAGCATGGAAACATGCTGATTTTCTCTGCAAAAACTAGGGGTGTCAACGAGTCGGTTCCGGATCGGAACTTCAATTGGTGGTTCCGGATCCGGTACCGCTAGGATCCGCGGGTACCCACGGGTACCCGATACCTATTTTAAGTTATTATTTTTTTATTTTTCACACAAAACCTATTTGTATTTTGTATTTTCGTATTCTATTCAATTATAAAATATATTTTATTATAAAATTTGTTAAATAATAGTCATTGGTTTCTTTTTTTTAAGGGCAAATTTGGGTTTAGACCCTAACTTTTGACCGGTTTTAAAGTTTGGACCCTAATGTTGTCCAATTCCGAGTTTAGACCCTAACTTCACGATTTCCATCCAAAGTCCGTCAATCCCCTTTTTTCGTTCCAATATTACCCTCCGTCCTTTAACCCATCCATACTGACATGCTGACACTGACAACGAAAAGATGTCACATCACTGACATTAATTTCTTTCCCCATACGTTTTCAAATAAATTGAGAAGACGTTTGAAATTTGACGTCCGTTCTCATCTTACGGTTAGGATTAAAAGGCATGATCTAACGGATTGAATCAACCCTTACCCATTTGATCACACCGAACAATTACGCGGGAAGGGTTAAGGTGGTTGTTCAGTAAACCCAGATTGTATGAAATCTGAAACATCGATGAAAGAAGGGGGGTTTTTCGTCGTTCTTCCTTAAAGGTTTGAAGGGTTTGATTGTGTTGGTTGTTGCGATTTTCAGAGAAATCCCTAATTCCTCACCGTCTTCCTTACTTGTCGTTGCAGGTTAGTTTCGCAAACTTCTTGTTGTTTTAGGGTTTCTGTTAATGATTCTTAACACTTACCAAAATATTTGTTGTGATTTAGGGTTTGTATAGTACTGTTTGTCGCCTTGATTTTATGCTTTCAGAACAAAAAAAAAAAGATTTGTGAACAAAACACGTTTTCTTACAGTTTCAAAATAGGGGTTTTGCAGTGAGTTATGTTATGGTTTTATGAATCATAATGCTAAGTTTTAGTTGTTGTTTTTAGTTTTCAGCTTTTTTCATGGAATGTTGTTCTTATTTTCCATGTAATGCCTGTGGATTTTTGTCTGCTTCTACATTGTGTGTGTGTGGGGACCATATTTTGCTGTTCCCATGAGATATTGTTTTTTATTTCAGGTTTTTATATTGATGAGGAGATGAAAAACAACATACCTACTATAGTTGATGTCCAGGTCCATTATGGTGGACAATGGAAAGATGACTTGGAGTATGACTATGCATACTATAAAGACTACAAAGGGGGTTCTTGTTTATTAATAGAAGATGTACCTATACCTATCCCCCCTGAGATGACTTTCCTTAGTTTCCTAACAACCATCACAAAAGAACTAGATCTGCCAGTTGGCCAATCCATTCAATTATGGGCTATTGTCCAAAGTGAAAATTTACTTGGTGAGGTTACTAATGATAGTCAGTTGGGTACTGTGTTTGAGCTAGCTAGGCCTAACAGGGGTGGTGGCTTTCTACATTTTTTTGTGGAGACTGATGTGGTAGACAGACCCCCATCCCCACCTACTTTATTGCTGAATTGGAAACCAAAAAGGAAGAGATTTAAGAAATGGTGTAAGCGTAAAAGGATGAGAAGAGTTGTTGATGGGGTTGAATCACACACAGGGGATTGTGTTCCATCTGGACAGGGGCAATGTACTGCTGAAGATGAACCACATGATCATGGTGATGTTCCATCTGAACAAGGACATGAAGAGTATGCAGGGGAATCACATGGTTTGGGTACTGATGCAGGAGAATCACAAGGATTGGGTACTGATGCAGGGGAATCACATGACTTGGGTACCAATGCAGTGGAACCACAGGGTCTGGGTACAGGGAAAATACATGGTTTGGATACCAATGCAGGGGAACCACAGGGTATGGGTACAGGGGAAACACATGGTTTGGGTACCAATGCAGGGGAACTACATGGTGTAGGTACTGATGCAGGAGAATCACAGGGTTTGTATACTGATGCACAAAATGATGTAGAGGATTTAACAGAAGGATTAGCAGGGTTTGACTTTGGGCAGTTTGATGATGTAGCTGAGTGGAGTGATTACGACTGGGATGATGTCCTAAGGGAGGGAGAACAAGTGTGGGCACAGTTTAACTCACAACAGTCTGGAGTCTCAGCAACAAATTCTCAGTCACATGGGTGTATGGAAACAGGTAGTACTCGTACACAGAATGGGAAAAGAGGGATCCATGTGGGAGAAGAAAGAACAGATGAAAATCCGAATTATGATGATGGTGAGGGGGACATGACACAAGCAGATGTACCACATGATAATGCAAAGGACAGTGCAGGGGATGCAAATGCAGAGGACAATGCAGAGGATCCATGTTTTGTTGCAGATCCAGACGATCAGTATCACAGTGGTCAATCATCTGATGAGGATTTTTCTGAATTTGACAGTGATGATGAGAGTGATGGACAGGCTTCTGATGAAGATGAGGGAGACAATCCAGCATTCCAAGAATTTGTTGAATTTGTAGAACAAACACAGAACATGTATAGGGCTGAAGAAGAACAAGATCCAGATGAAGTAGAGGAGGAGGAACTATCTATTGGTATGAGGTGGCCAACCTTACAGGTTGTTAGGAATTTCATCAGAAATTATGCTATCTCAAAAAATTTTGCTTTGAAACAGGTGAAGAATGAATCATACAGGCTGAGGTATAAGTGTAAACAAGAAGGTTGTGGTTGGTTTGTTTACATTGCATTGCAAAATGACAACCACACCTTTAGGTTGCAGAATGGTCACTTTGGGCATACATGTACTGCACTCCCAGGGAATAAAAATCCAATGGCAAAGGCAAGATGGATTTCTCAGCTTCTATATGAAGAATATGCCAGGAACCCAGAGATGAAACCCAAATACATCAAGGATTACATTTATATGAACAAGGGTATCAATGTGACTTATCACACAGCATGGAATGCTAAGAACATCATGATGGAGATGGTTAATGGTGATTATGATAAAAACTACAAGCAAGCTCCAGCTCTGTGTGTAGAAGTTTTGAGATCAAATCCAAACAGTATTGCAACATGCTCAGTTGAACCTGTGAAGAAAAGGTTTGAAGGTATGTGTATTTGTTTCAAAGCTAGTTTGGATGGGTTTATTAATGGGTGTAGACCTATACTTGGAATGGATGGGTGCTTTTTAAAGGGCAAGTATGGTGGGCAACTGTTATCAGTTATCTCTCTTGATGCCACCAATGGTTTATTCCCCATTGCAATATACTTGTGTAAAATTGAGTGCAAAGAGACATGGCTGGACTTCTTGAATCAATTGGCTCCTTACCTTAAGGAGCATGTAATGCCATTGACTATCATGTCTGACAGACAAAAAGGATTGAAAGAGGCAGTAAACGAAATATTTGGTGAACAAAACCACAGGTATTGTTTCAGGCACATGTTTAAGAATTTTAAGGCAAAGTTTCCTGGACTTCAATTAGAAGAATTGGCATGGAAAGCAGCCTCAGCATTTACACAAGCAGAATTTAAAGAGAGTATGAGTGAGTTAGAGAAGGTAGAGCCTGAGGCAAAAGTATACCTGGACAAGGAGCCTTACATCTGCTGGGCCAGATCTCACTTTGCATGGCACTCCAAGGTTGAACATATTACTAATAATTTTTCTGAATCATTCAACAGTAA
>MVGT01002716.1:818-63761 GCA_002174775.1 Macleaya cordata
CCCCAAATTATTCTCTAGTCCCTCCTTTTTCAAAAAGCCCTCCATTGATCTTATCTATACACCTCATCTAAACAATTTCTAGCCATAAGTTTTAAAAGGATAAGGAGGAATCTTGGGTGTTTGTCACCCACTGGACACATGTCCAAAATCTGGTGGAATGTTGAGATTAGGTAATCCCAATGAGACATGTGTCCATTTAGAACATTAGGGTTTTTCTATATATAGTATTAGACTAGACATTTTTTGGGGACTCTTCTTTCCTCTTTTGGTTTTTCTTTTTTTCTTTCTCTCCTTTTCTTCTTAGGGTTTTTGTCTGAGAGAGTAGTTTTGGGGAGAGAGAAAGAAGAAGAGAGGGTGACGTAGGGAGCTTGGTTAGATGGGAGAGTTTCCTATTTTGGGTAGAGAATTTCTTAAGATTCAAACACCATTTTTGGTGTGAGAGAGAGTTGAGAGAGAGAGTTAGGAGAGAATTCCAGGAGAAATTAAGAAGGAAACATCACCTCCATTCTCTCCCTTACATCACTAGTGATGTCATATGTTAGAGATTTATTTTGATTTTGGTTCTTGGAGAAGACAAAGAAGTGGGAGTTTAAGAAAAGAATCTCTACAATTTTCCCCAAAATCAAGAACCTCTCATGCATCAAATCTTGGGATCTATGCTTGCTAGGTAAAATTTCTTTATCCCATCTCTTGTATTTTGTGTTTAAAGCATGTAAATTATGAGGTGATGTATGTTGTTATGTAGGGAGTGATGTATGTGCTAGCATATGATGATGTATGACATGATAATAAAATCATGATGTAATGAAGAATTTAATGCTAAAATGAAATTCATGCATAGTTTTGATGATGAATGGGAGAAAATTCTAATTTGATGTCTATGTTATGTTATTTAGCATGAAATGCATGGATGTAGATTTTTCATGTGAGATGGTTTTTTTTACATGCATGTATGTATGTGATGTATCATGCTAAATAGATGTAAATCTTGGCTTTAAAGGCTCTTATGGTGAGTGTTCCATAACCTTGATATGTGAATGATATGGGTGAATTAGGGGATGATATAGTCTCTTTTGGTCTCACATGAGGATGGTATGTTTATTTTTTTTTGAGAGTAAATACTATCATATTTCCATACACATAATAGGTATGAGCATATCATCATTTTTAATGTCATGTGGATGAATTTTTCTCCATGCCTTTGTTTAGTTGTCTCATAAAAAGAGAGCTAACAAGGCTTTGATTTATGTTGATTCCATGTTATCTTCTTGATATTCATGTCATTTAGCTCCATTATGGCCTAATGCATATTATGAACGGTTTGGATCGCCTAAATTCATCTTAGATTTAAAGGTTGAAGCTATTTTTGCTCTCTTTCTATTTATGCATGAATATATGATTTGGGTCCATATCTTTGAGGAAGAAATCTCCATGATGTGTGTTTTGCCATAATATGATGATGCATGCTTTATTGTCATGAAAGTGTGTTCTTTGAGTCTCTCACCAAAGAGAGCAAAAAGTGAGTTGTTTGATGTTAATAAGATAACATTTGCCTTGATCTTCATGTTGATTATATAGTCCTTGGCATGATGAACATAATGAACGGTGTGGATCGTTCGAATTCATTTGAGGATTAAAATTTGAGGCTTAACTTGCACTCTTTTTGTTACATGCTTGCTTCCATGTATAGTATGCTCGATTTCATACTCATGATTTCATAGGCATTGTTGGTGCCTTTCTTGCCTTAGTCGATGCTTATTGTGCTCACACTCATCTTCGTGTTTGAAGCTTTAGCATTGTGCATGCGGGATCAGGTTGCTTTATTTTACTTGTTTATTAATCTCGAGTAATTAGTAGCCTTATTTTTCATGTTTAAATTGCTTTAATAGCTTTAGGTTAAAATCGAATAAACCTTGCAATAAGCTACTTTTGGGCTTTTGGGCCCGTTCTCTCGTGATGGGCCCATTGGGCCTATCCCTGATGGGCCTTAGGGCCCATCCTTCCTCTTTCATGGGCCTTAGAGCCCATTCTTCTCCTTTTGGGCTTTAGGCCCTTCCTATAGATGTGGGCCCAAAGGCCCATCCCTTTTGTTGGATCCTTTATTTCAGTTCTTTCTTGCGGGCACATAGCCCATTTCATCTCTCAGGCCGTAAGTGCCTTATTCTTTCTCTTGGATCTAAGGATCCATGTCTCTTCCTATCAAACCTAAGGGTTTGATAGATCGCCAAACCCTAAAAACAAATAATAATAGAGATTAAGGTCTCTAGTTTAGTTCCCCTCTAGGGTTAGGGCTTGGTGCTTTAGATTCCCAGGTTGCATTAGCCTAGGGTTTCGTGTTATTTTCGAGAGGACTTAGGGTTTCACATGAGCTGAAATTCCTATTTTACTCTCACCTTTGTTTTAAATGTTTTGAAGTTTTGAAAGAAAATGTTTTTCAAAATTCATCTCATTTAGCTTAGGATTTCATGCATATAGGGTCAAGATTGTCCTAAAACAGATTAGGGATCTTTAGAAACCCTCGTGCGACATTAGAGTGTAGGGCATGCATACATCATGTCCTATCGACGTTCATTTTCGTTTCGGGCACACGTGCATAGTGTGATCCCTTTTCTTGGGCATGTCCTGTATATTGGATGTGATCCCGTCGTGAGATTCACACCTAAGGGTGTTATGAGTCTATCTTTTTTTCGGGCACGTGTCCTGATCACGTGATCCCTCTTGAGGTTCACATCTACGGATGCTATGAACCCTTTTCTTCTTTTGGGCATGCGACCACCGCGCATGTTCCCTCTCGGGCACGTTTTACGTTGAACGTGATCCCTGTTTTCTTCGGACATGTGTATACAACACGTGATTCCATTTTGGCATATGTCTAAGGACATATTCGCCTCTTTTATGAGAATGTCGTTCAAGGACGTGACTTCTCTGTTTTGGCGATGCACGCATACAACGTGTGAATTGCCTGAGTTTCATGTTCAAGGACATGACTCTCTCTTCGGCGCACGTGGCATACTGCACGTGATCGCTTCAGTGTATGGTGTATACAGCACCATGTCACTTGCTTGAGTGTACGTGTACATATTACGCGTATCACACCCTTTGCTTGTGCGTGGATATAGAGCACATCCACGTCACCTTGCTTTTTGCGCACGAGCCTACTGATGGCGCGTGTCGCTTTCTTTTGCTGCATTCAGCCAGATGAATGTATGCACCTTTTTCGCCCCAGAACTACCTATCATGACACGTAGATTTAGGGGGGCTTTTTCTTTATTCATTTATTTATTTATTTAGTGCAGTTGTTGTTTATATATAGCATTGCTTAGTTTTAATCATTTATCCCCTGAAAACTTTTAATCGCGAAGTACAGGCCGTCCTTACGGACGGGCGGTTGTTGGGTGCCTAACACCTTCCCAACCCGTACCATGATCCCCTTATCCATTTCTCTGACCGCAGACCTTCATTTGGACTATCGCCATGGTTTTTCTTGGAAAACTAGTTTTAGGGTGATTTTCCAAAATCTTGGGTCCTGATTCCCATAAATCAGGTGGCGACTCCATACCCTTATCACATTCATACACCCCCGCGTGGGCGAATCCTATTTCGCATTTCCCACGTGTTCATTCTCTCTCTTCTTCGGAGGTGGAGAGTGTGAGTGCGCTGGGAGGTGCTGGATTCCGGCTCCACAATATCAAATTAACATTTACCAACCAAATTTAAACACAATTAATAAAGTTAATTTATATAAAACATGGTTACATACTAAATAATATTACAAAAATTAGGTCAAAATACTAAATTATTCTCATGCAAACATATCATATTTAACATTCATCTTGTACACTATGTAAATAACATGATAATGCACTAATAAGCATGGTTATTTTGTTGTTGAAAGTAAATTATTCATAGTTAAACTTAAAAATAATAAATTACTAACCCTAATTTTGTTCACCGTTGGATTTGCAAAAAAATTACGTCAATAGATTTAGAGGATGATAAGAACAAAACGTGCGGAACGGATTTTTGGAATTGTCACTCGAAATTAGTAGATCTAGAACACAAAGTAAATAAAATGAGGTGAAAAAAAAAACGCAGGTAAGAAATGGAGAAGGAGAAGAGAGAATGGGGGAAGAAAATGGGATCTGATGGGTTTTTGGTTGGGGTGGGTGGGTGACGGTAATAAATTTTGGGCGACATTGGGACTGGTGGGCGACAGTCCCTCTGTCACCCAATTTTTTTTTACTGTCGCCCACCAGTCCCAATGTCGCCCAAAATTTGGTTTTTCGCCCTCTGTTTCGTTATCTCCGCCTGATAAGTGCTTAAAAGTGCATATCTCAACACTTTTTCTTGGCATTATTTAGACCCTATTGTGCTTAATTGTGTGCATTTATAGCAAATCTTATATTTTCTCTCTTTTTGAAGCATAAGTGTATTTTATCACAATTATAGTACTCTTGCAGTAATAATTTTATTACTTATTAGGTTTATTAATTTTGTAGGTATTTGTTGAGAGGGACTAGATCAAATGGTGTAAAAAAAGAATGAGGCAGCCTTGCTACATCGTATCACTACCAAGGGATATAAAAGATTTCTTTTAAATACAAAAAGACTTATTTTGGGAACATCACAGAAAAAAATATTTTTTATTCCTTCTCCACTCTCGTCTTTCCCACGTTAGTCATCTCCTCTTAATTGTTTTCTTTATTTTAAGTGGACCCCACCAAGTCATCCCATCTTTTATCATGTTTTATATTAATTTAAGTGAAGAAAAAGAAGAAATATTGAGTGTGTAGCAGGGAAGTGGTGCATGTGTTGTCGAGTATGCATTGTTTGGAGTTTTAAAAGGCAAGGGAGGAAACTGAATAAGAGAGAGAGAGAGAGGGAAAGCGTGGTAATATTTATGGGCTCGAGGAATTAAAAAATAAACTTTAGATAAAAAATGGAGAGAACAACTGACATTACAGGCATGCGATGTTTTGTGGATTGGAGGTTCATCTCTTAAAGGAGAACCAAAGATCAGAGATCGAGGGGGGGGAGCTGCGTAGAGGCCTTTGGCCTGTAAACAGAGAGATCGGGGAAGAGGCCTTTGGCCTTTGAATGGAGCTTGAATGTTGAAATAACAGAGGGATAGAAACAGTGAGAAAGGAAGAGAAGAGAGATCAGTTCACCGGACTGCACCTCGCTTATTTTTCTTATTTATCTTATGTTCATTTTTCTGTTGTTAATTTGTATTAGAACCATGATCTCAATCATGGGGTTCTAATTCTTAGCTTAAGCTATGATGAAGCCCCAAACTTGAGTAGTTCTTGGATTTAAATTGTATTGTTCCTTGATGATCTCTAATGCATTAATTTTATTTCTCATTTGAACCGATTGATGAATTTATTGTTCTTTCACTATTTATATGATGCATATGTAGTAGTTTGAGTTTATATAAATCATCAATTAATTGGGTCCTGATTTAATTGAATGATACATCAATTTTAATTATTTGTGCTATAAGAAGACAAGTAATACTTTAGAGTTGTATTTTTGACCGAGAAATAATTGTCATCTTAATTATTTGAAGAACTCAACGATCTCATCTTCGAGAAAACATGAGATTTTCATCTCGAGTGTTACTCGTAACTATTAATTGGGAACAATTAAATTAAATCCATAGAATTATAATAGTAAGTTGGTAGATTCTTAGCCTTTGCATTTTTCTTATCATATTATTTTCTTAGTTTTCATTATTGCATTTTTAGTTAATACAATTCTTCTCAAATCGATCACTATCATTTTTTGGGTTAGTTTAGGTGATTTTATTTTTAGATTGCCAAGCACAAGTCTCTATGGGTTCGACCGTACTTGCTAGATCTGCTTTGGTAAACCGTGCGATTGCGGTATATTTTATTTATTGACAGAAAAAACCATCAATCAAATTGGCGCCGTTGCCGGGGACTTGACAGTGTAATCTAAAAAACATTATTACTTATCTTAATTCTTAGTTTTAGGATTTATTTTCAGTTTGTTTAGGATAATTAAAAAATAATAATTTTGCACTATTCATGGTACTGTTCATTAGGTTTAATTTAGTTTTTTTTTGCATCAGAATTTTAGTGGTTAGGATTTTTTATTTTTATTCCTTTTAACATTTTTTTGAGTTATATTATGTTTTTATTTTTACAGGATTCGGAATGGATATTGAAAGAAAAAGGATACAAAAAGAATATAGAATTTTTGTTTTTTTAGAGTTTTGTAATTAAAATTTTGGAATGTAAAACTTTTTAATTTGTTTTGATTCTGGTTTAACCAGAACACCTTTTGTAATAAATAGTAGGGAAGGAGGACAAGTACGATCTTGTCTCATCCCCTCGGGTTAGTACACTAGCACAGGAGCTAGTGGCCCGAGTCGACTCAATCGATTCGTCACCGTCTTGAACGGGAGGTAAAATCTCTAACACCCACGAAACTTTCGCCAGTGAATTACTTGACATTTTTTCCATGGTTGTATGTTGAGGAACTATTGTGGTTGAGTCGTTGTTGTGATTCCTTCTTTTCATTTAGGTTTTATTTTTTATTTGTTAAAAAAAAAAATATGATGACAGGATTTTGGTCTCTAAACCAAAATAAGCAGGAAGATAAATGTGCAAAGAAATCATGGGCAGAATTAGCATATGGATATATTCCACACCCGGCTAATAATTATTGGGATCGATATCAACCTTCCCAAGGTTTTGAACAACATCATAATGATCCCAATGATTATTCACAAATGTACCAATCACCACAATGGAGTAATGACCAATTTTATTGTGATTCACCAACATCTCCATCATATTTTGAAAAAAATATCTTTCAACAATTTGCTGAAACACAAAGTGAAATAAATAATTCTTATGTCCAGAGTGAAGTAAGCAAAGATACTGATAGAATTCTGAAAGAAATGCAAGAAATGAATAAAATTTTACAGGATATGAACAATACTTATGTTGTAAATACTTATGTCCAGAGTGACACAAGTAAAGAAATTGATAGAATTCTACAGAAGTTGCATGATATGAGAAATAATGAGGACGATGAATGTCATTGTGAGAACATAGAGAATGTAACACCTAATGACCTTGATTAACAAAATGGTGATTTCAATCCTGATCATATTAATGATTATTCACCTATTCCCAAGGAGGAGATATGGACTGGAGACATTATTATTTTAGATGGTGTGATATATCCAGATTTTTATGATGATGAAAGCATAATGTTAAAGGAACATGTTCATCCAGAGAACACTGTCTTTGAGTCTCAAGTCTAAGAGATAGTGGACCCCTTAATTAAATCCTCATCCCAAATCTTCATTGATGGAACTCATATTTGTTATGATGATGATGATGATTTAGTGATTGCTAAATTTTTAAATGTATGTGATGGTACACAAATTGTTTGTGACTTAGGAGAAGCCAAAGAAATTTCTAAGAACACTGATGATCTTTTTAAGCATGAAATTTTAGAAGAGGTGTTTGAATCTTTACCAAAGTCACAATCTGATGATCTTGCATCAGCTTTGGAGGTTATTCCAATTGAATATGGTACCCTAGAATTTCAAAAGCTTCCTAGTTTAGGGTTAGAATTGAAGGCCTCCAAAATTCTTTTGGATTATTTTGCCCTTCGTGCCTCCATTGTTATGAAGCAATGTATGGAGTCTGTCTTTATGCCCATCACTAATTATGTCCAATTAGATCCATTTGATCTAGTTCCTGTTCCTGTCCATGTCCCAAGAGAGCCCCTATATCAATTTATGTTGGTTAAAAAGCATCAATTTTCAGTAACAAATAGGTTTGGGGGTGACTCTTTCATTCTGATAGTCTCACTTGCACTATCATGTATCTATATATATGTGAGATTATCATTATGTGTACATATTATTTTTTGGGTTGATCCCCAAATTTTTCGATTACTAGTTTTTGGAGAGTTTAGTTTTTTTATATTATTGTAGGTTTTTCTTTTGTTTTGTTTGCTTTTATTTTGTTGAGTCAGTTTGAGTCATTTTGTTTTCTCTTAATTTTTGTGTTAATCCTTTGTTTCTTCTTATAATATCTGTTGATGGATTCTAGCATAATCAGAGTTTTATTCATTATCATTATATGGTAATCTCTTTCATTATCTCTACTTTTCATTTTCTCATATCTTGCTATCAATGTATTCATCTTTTGAAACATTGAGGACAATGTTTAGTTTAGGTTTGGGGGTGAGGCCAGACACATGTCATTTTGCTATATTTGAATTAAAACTCTGTTTTAAGAATAACAAAAAAAAATATACAGAATGTGAAAAATTTTAAGCTCATTGACCTTGATTTGTGATTACTATTATCTAAAGTACCTTAAGATATCTAAGTCTAGATGATAAGGCACTTGTTTCTTGAGATATGCTATCTTGATTTTGAGTAAGTATATGTTTTGATGAGAGTTTGTTTTATTACTCAACTATTAGAGATTTCTTGAGTATATGATCTATGGAACAACTTTCACTATTTGCACCATCTGACTTGCAGTATGGGGGTCTATACTTGACATCGTTATGTTAGCCTGATAGTCACCTAGAATGTTAGAATCTTCTAAATCTGATGAACCTTGACTAGCTTGTTCACTTGGTTGGCTGGGATAGTAGTTGGTGTATACGTTATGGAAAGCAACCAGTGAATTAGACTAGATGTACCGGAAAGGGCTACCTCTTGCTAAGGTTCATATGAGCAGAAGTGTTGTACTATTTATAGTCAAGACTCTCTTTCTCTCTTTCTCTCAAATAAAAAAAAATAAAGAGAGAGAATTGACATTGAGAAAAGAAAAAACAAAGAAAAATCAACTTGAGGAAAATAACCTTGTTGTGAAAGCAAGTAGGGTGAAAGCCGTCGGTGCAAAACGCGAGTAAACTGGAATATCATAGAGAAAACCCATGAGGTATTAAGGTGAACATCCAAAATTCTCGTAGTCTTGGACAGCTAGCTTGGCTTTGAATCATTCTTTAGTTAGTTTGACCATTTCTTAATGATTATCAGTGTTAACTTGACTTGGAAAAGCTGGATTACTATTCTTGCATAGTATATATTTCACTTGCACTCCAGTCATAAAGTTTTGAGAATCTCTAACTATTGCGTAGTGACTTGAACTCTTGAAGTTGTTTTTGAAAACTGGAATCTTTGTTTTGCTATCTTCTGAATATTGTGCCTTTGAAATGCTAGATCATTGATATCTTAAAGGTCGTTCATGTATGGAGCAGTTACTTTTTCAAGGAACTATGAGCTTATTATTATTCAAATTTATCTTCATTGAATTTTGTGGGTACATTCACTATAAACCCTCACGAGACTACAATTCGTCCACTAGGGGTAACCTAGGGGTTTAAAGGCTTATTGCACATGCTAAGTGCAATCAAGAATACCAATGAAAGTGGTATAGTTAGGATTTTTTATATTTGTTTTTGAAAGTCTAAATTCACCCTACAGTTAATGAACTTAACCGTATGTCAATGTGACTATGGTTAAGGATCACACTATCACCTAATTAAAAATTACTAAGGCGATAAGAGTACAACAAAAATCTCTAACAAGAGTATTGACTTATTCGATTCTTAATATGCGGAATTAAGAACAAGAATCGAATATTTCAATCTCATAACAAGTATGGAAATATGCACAAGAGATTTTGTTAACGAGGAAAACCCAAACTGGGAAAAACCCCGGGACCTAGTCCAGCAAAAATCCACTAAAAGTTATTGAGAACTTACAACCCGATTTACCACTCGATGGACACGAATTACGACTCCCTCTACGCTCCAACAGCTACGGTGTACAGTTCTTCCACAAATTCGAACTCCACGAATTTGCCTCTTAGTAAATGTTGATGCGTCTCCAACTTGAACTCCACAAGTCCCGCACCTTGAACCAATACTTGACTCCTCAAGTATATCACCACAAGCTTGAACCTTCAAGCTCAATCACCGGAAATCCACCGGTAATAAAAACAGAGTTTTGGTTTTGAAATGGGAAGGATTTGAACCAATTTCAACAAGCTTGAGAGCTAAAAGATTAGAGTTGAAACTCTTCAAGAACTTGTTGATTAATAGGGTGAATGGTTGATTGAATACTGAAGATTCAACCCCTATTTATAGTGAAGATGTCCAGCTCAATCCTAGACTAAATTATTAGTTCTAGGTCTAATGGTAGACACCATTATTGGGGATGAGAGAATAATCTATTGAGCCTCTCATTCCACTTAGAGATGTTTCCCACGCTCAATTATCTCCCTAAAACAAGGCTTAGAGGGAGATGAGCAATAATGTGCTAGAAAGTTACTTTACAGCTCAGAAAATCGNATGTTGAAATAACAGAGGGATAGAAACAGTAAGAAAGGAAGAGAAGAGATATCAGTTCACCGGACTGCACCTCACTTATTTTTCTTGTTTATCTTATGTTCATTTTTCTGTTATTAATTTGTATTAGAACCATGATCTCAATCATGGGGTTCTAATTCTTAGCTTAGGCTATAATGAAGCCCCAAACTTGAGTAGTTCTTGGATTTAAATTGTATTGTTCCTTGATGATCTCTAATGTATTAATTTTATTTCTCATTTGAACCTGTTGATGAATTTATTGTTCTTTCACTATTTATGTGATGCATATGTAGTAGTTGGAGTTTATATAAATCATCAATTAATTGGGCCCTGATTTAATTGAATGATACATCACTTTTGATTATTTGTGCTATAAGAAGACAAGTAATACTTTAGAGTTGTATTTTTGACCGAGAAATAATTGTCATCTTAATTATTTGAAGAACTCAACGATCACATCTTCGAGAAAACATGAGATTTTCATCTTGATTGTTACTCGTAACTATTAGTCGGGAACAATTAAATTAAATCCATAGAATTATAATAGTAAGGTGGTAGATTCTTAGCCTTTGCATTTTTCTTATCATATTATTTTCGTAGTTTTTATTATTGCATTTTTAGTTAATTCAATTCATCTCAAATCGATCACTATCATTTTTAGGTTAGTTTAGGTGATTTTATTTTTAGATTGCCAAACACAAGTCTCTGTGGGTTCGACCCGTACTTGCTAGATCTACTTTGGTAGACCATGCGATTGCGGTATATTTTATTTATTGACAGAAAAAATCATCAATCACCGCCCCAAATTTTGGTGCAAACCCTTAGTGCTTGCCCTTCCCTCTGATTACCATTTTAGACTTCTTGCACCAAATTTTGATGTATACCATAATACTTGCCCTTAGTATATACTAGGTTTAACCCGTGCCTTCGGCTCTGTTTGGCCACACTGAAATATTCTGGATTGGATATTCTCTGACCCATCCTGAGAAAACTTCGAAGCTGGTTAACCAAGAAGTTGTTTGTCTGACACTGTATCTTTGCTGGGTTAACTTTGCATGTTGTCTGTCTTATACTATATCTTTGTTGGATTAACTTTGCATGTTGTTTGTCTGATACTCTACCTATTCTTGGTTTACTTTTGTATGTTGTATTCTAAGATTTGTCTATAAGTTTAGTATTAAAAGTATTAACTTAAAATTTTAACTACTTTAACTTCAATATTCAAATATAGAAAATAGAATATTTGTGAAACCCCGTTAATAAAAATAATAATAATAATAATAAGAATAAAGCTGGCTAACAAAAAAAAAAGAAAAGAAGAGAGGGATGTTTTTTTTAGCCAGGTCTGGGGGACACGGGCTGGCCTGACCCACGGCCCAGCCCGTGACCCAAAACCAGCCACCACCTCCCTCTCCCCCAATCAGTTGAGTGCAGATCAAAAAAAAAAAGAAAGTAAGGAAAGAAAGAAAAGAAGAGGATGATGAGAGTTTGACAGAGAGAGAGACTGAGAGAGACTGAGAGAGTGAGCTGAAAGAGAGAGAGAGAGAGTGAGCTGAGAGAGAGAAATGCATGAGAGTTGAGAGAGAGAGCTGAAAGAGAGAGAAAGTGAGCTGAGAGAGAGAGAAGAACCGAGAGGGAGAGAGAGACAGGGAGCTGGAGAGAGAGAGGAACCAAGAGGAAGAGAGAGACAGGGAGCTGGAGAGAGATCGCTGAGAGGGACAGAGAGAGAAGGACCGAGAGAGAGAAAGGCTGAGGAAGACAGAGAAGAGAAGAGAAGAAAGAAAACAGCAGCAGCTGGAAGAAGAAGAAGAAAAAGGAGGAAGAAGGAGGAGAAAGGAGAAGAAGAAGAGAGGAAGAAAAGGGAAATCAACCCCATTCTTCTCCCTCAACCTCTAAAACTCCTTGGGTAAGTTTTTTTTGCCCAAAAATCTTTGGATTTCAGCTGATTTTTCTAAGTTAATAACTTAGGATTTTTATTCAATATGCATGTTAGTGTAGATCTTGGTGTTTTGGAGCTCAATGGTGAAAGAGAGGATGAGATGGGCTAATTTTTTTGTGTTAAGGTGAGAAATCAGCACCCTAATATTGTAGATCTTGTGATTTTTGTGATGTAAATTGGAGTTTTTGAGGAAAAACAAAAATTTGTGATGAAGATGAAGTTTTGGGCTATTAGGTTTGAAGATTTGATATGAATATATGGTTTTTATGATCTAAATTCCTCCATTTTTGATGCATGCAAGTGGAGACTTAAACTTGATGAGGCTATGGTGATTTATCTTTGTATAGCTTGTGAATGTTGATAGAAAAAAATTTGATGTTCAAGATAAATAAATTAGATGGTGAAACCTATATTATTGGGATGATTTCCTTTAGTTTCATACTAAAGATGGTGCTTGGTTGTGGTGAATATAAAATCTTGCATGGTTTTGGTGGATAATGACTTCTAAAAATAAGATGAAGTTTGTGGATTGTTTTAGGTATTCTTGGGACCGTAAATGATGGTTAAAGTTGAAGCTTACCTTACTTAGAGTTTGGGGATTTTGATGATTCCAATGGAACCTTGAGTTGGGTCTAGGAATTTGATGATGATGGTGTGTGAAAATTTTTGAAGATTCATATGAAATTCAGCTTGATGATAGTGGATAATGAATGTAAGTTATTTTAGATGGAACTAGCATGTTGAAGACTATGGGGATCAATCTTAAGCTGAAGATAGGATTTATGGGATATGTNTGAGAAACTGATTTTAATATAGAAATATGCATGCTTGACTTTATATCATGTTTATGAAATATTTCTCGTGGTTTGTGAACAAAAGTGACTTCAACCTTACGATCGCGATTTATGTGGATGAAATGATGGTTATGTCTGGAAAACCATGTTTAATATATTGAAAATCTTTGGAAGAGACGAAAATCTGTTTTATCGAGTGTTTTCTCGATGTGAAACCCAACTTTGAAAATGTGACAAAAAACAATTTCTTCCGTGACCGCCTAAAGACGGTAGTGGCGTCTCACTACCAAGCTTGATAGGGTTCACGACGACACGGAGAACCGTGTATGCCTTAGGTGGACTGTGCCTGTGTTACTTCCGCTCAGATTTCCGCCCAAGTGATCTGTGTGTGTTGGCCGCCAGGAATCCTCACCCTTACGAGGGTGGGTGAGTTGGTTTGCCAGGTCCCGCAGACTTGGGTGCGTGGGTTGGCCTGCCAGGGATCCTCACCCTTACGGGAGTGGGTGAGTTGGCTTGCCATGGTCCCGCACCCTATGGGTGAGTGGGTTGGCTTGCCAGGGATCCTCACCCTTACGAGGGTGGGTGAGTTGGCTTGCCATGGTCCCTCATCCTTAGGGCCAGTTACACTTGTTGTATGTAGATTTTAAAAGAGAAGAAATTTTAAAAAGGGGATTTCTACAAAAAGGACTTTGGTTTTCAAAAAGGGTTCTTCCAAAATAGTTTTCGAACTTCAACTTAAAAGACACACAACCTATATATATATATACTACTATATGTTATCACTAAGGTAAGCTTGTGAAAGGTTGGAGACTCTTTACAAGGATGGTGGATCATGCTTATCCGGATGTGGTACACCATCTGAGACTTTGCTAGGTGTTTTTGTCTTCAGGGCGGTATGGGACGTTAGGGAGACAGGTACATCTAGGGAAGTCTGGGAAGTCACATTATTTCCTGGTAAACTATGTTTGTGGTGGTGTTGAGTAACTAGTTTAGCTGAGGTTCACATGTCTACCCGATGGGTGATAGACGCGAGGGAAGGTTGTCGGGGAACCTTCTCTGGATTAGTTGGGGGCCCTTGTCTAGTCTGCAGTCGTCAAATTGTGCACACGTAGTATCCGATCTTGAAATAACTCTGACTGGGGTAACCCGATCGTGTTCCTTGGCTATGCTAGCAGAAGTACACTACTATTGTTTGTATATGTATATGCAGGATTTTCTTTGATATTTCAATCAACTATATAGTATGCATTGCTTTTACAAATGCTTTTGAGATGTTATCGGATTAATCGCTGCATGTGATGATATTAGGATGGTTGATCTACCTACTGAGTTTCTCACCCAATTATTCTCGTGGTTTTTCAGTTGACGCTTGAGGATCGAGTTAAAATCCTTAGTGGTGCTGTGACGACGTTTGTTTAGCGAGGGATTCCTTATTTATGATGGATGTAGGTCTCCCTCTCTTCAGCCACAGTGGATGTTTTACTACTCTAATTCCCTTACTTGAGACTTATGTTTTATGGCTCGGTTGTGAGCCTGATGTTACTTTTGTTTTATATGAATGCGACTCCTACTTTAATCTTCTCTCACTATATATATTTTGACAGGAAACAACAAACATAACTATATATCATACCACAATTATATCCATGTCAAGTGAAAGATTTAATGTCATAGTTATTTGCAGGTAACTTAGAGGAAGGGATAACTTTAGACAATGTTGTCTTGACAGGTCCCTCATGGTCCCATGTATTTGGGATTTCAGTTGAGTTAAGAAAAAAAAATGGGTGGCAATTTTGTGCATACCCTTAGCTTTTTGCTTCCGCTGTGTATATTTATTGTATGCACTGTGTTTATCAGGTGACAGAAATGTCCAGTTTACAGGGGAGACTCTGCCGGATTTGAGTCTCGTTGTAGACTGATGTTAATGTCCCGTGTTTTGGGGTACGTGGCGTTACAATATTTATGCTTATATATCTTAATAAATAATGCAAAATTCTAACTCACATTGTACATCTTTAATAAGTCCTCATACAAGACTCAAATTCGATATAATTTCCTTTGTAAACTAAGCTTAAGCACACCTCACAAACATATAAAATTCATATGGAAGACATGTAGAATTCAAACAACTAAATTGATATATATCCGATTAAGTAACACATCTCTTCCAATGAAAATGGCAAAAGCAACAATAAAACCAAAAGTGTGAAGAGACTTATTTTCTTTTTCTTTTTTTTAGCAAAAGCTTATTTACGTTGTAGTAACCAATTACATAGTCTTGTCGTTCTATTACTTGTCCCTGTAAATAGATATCCATTGCAAAACACCCAAAAGGATTCTAATTTCATAAATTCAATATTATAATTTCTCTGTGTTATTTTTGCACCTCCAGGGTTAGTACACGCACCTAAAATCCCCAAAATGAAAACCCTACATGACCAAAAAAATAACAGAAAAATGGGATGGAGTAGCTGAGATGGAGAAGCAGAAAACACCCAAAAATGTATTGAATTCCCCACAAAATGATAACCCCAAAGGAAGATCCATAGCCTCCACTTGTACTTGCAAAATTCCACTTTGTGATTATATATGGAAGCTGCTAGCGTAACACCAAACTTAGTGTCGACAATTGACGTGGTTCTGAGCTGGCGCCTCAAAATATGTGCATCATAGTTGCCACGTCATCACCACTCTTTTATTTGAAAACAATTTCTAAATAGATTTTTCTTTTCTGTGGGTTTCAAGAATTGAAAAGCCATACCGTAACTAATATCTGAGAGAAGGGAAAAGAGATCTGAGTTTCTTCTCTTTAAAACTAGATCTCTCCAAACCAGGAAAAAAAAGCATAAGAAAAGGAGGAGGACTCTTGAGGCAAATGAAGTTGTTGATCTCGTGAGTCAATTGAAGGAGGTGGTCTCGTGAGGACGAATTCAGTTCCAAGTACATTTTTTTTGTCCCTATCTCTCTCAGATATTGGTTTTTTTTAGGATTTTCTTAGGGTTTTTTTAGGGTTTTCTTGATAGATCACAACATTAATGCTTTTTTATGTATTTTTTAGGGTTTTGACAGATCCTAACATGGATGATTTGTTAGGGTTTTTTAGGGTTTCTTGACAGATCACAACATGAATGGTTTTTTAAAGGGTTTTTTAGGGTTTTCTGATAGATCCCAACATAAATGGTTTATTTTTTATTTTTTAGGGTTTCTTGACAGATCTGAATAAGTATTTTAATGGAGGTTGATTAAAATGGGGATCAGTTTTAGATAATATTATTTTTTAGGGTTTCTTGATAGTTCCCAACTTATGAATGGTTTGTTTACGATTTTTCTAGTATTTCTTGACAGATCCCAACCTCGGTTCTTTCTCTCCCTCTTTCTTTCTCTCTTTACAGTTTTATTTTTTCCTTATGTTTTTTGGTCGAAAGTTTTGTGATCTAAATAAAAATATGGAAAGATGATCTATTTTTTTTTTACCTCGAGTTGTATGATTTCACAAACAAGGCTACGATCAGAAATATAGAAAAATAGAAATCTGGAGCTTGCAGTTGTCACTCTACGATTCAACCTGGACCTAATTAACTTACAACCATAATGGCATTAATATTTATATATATATATATATATATATACATACATATATACGCGTGAAATAATCACCTGAAACAAGCTAATTCAAAATAGATCAATATCAATTTTATTTTGTTTTTGGTCACTTTTTTATGAATTTGATTCTCGATGTCCTATTTCTACTTGAAGTATAAACTAATGGGTGGAGGAGCAAATTTCGATTTCTATTGCAAAAAGGTAAGAAAATGGTGTTAATTTTAGCTTTGGTTCATCTGATTGATTTATGTCGGTGCTCATCCTAATTTTTTTTTGTGTACCAATTTTCAGTGCCATGCTAAAATACCGTGCCAAATTTGTGAGTAGACATCACATAACCATGAAATGTCTATTTATTTATTCGGCATGCCAGTCATGTGGTGGAATTCACAAACTGTTGCAGTTTACAACCGTCAAGAACCCAGATAAAATTTTTTAAGGTGCCCAAATCAAGATTGCCATGAGTTCCAATGGCTTGAAGAAGCCATGTCTGGTAGCCCAAAGTAACACCAAGCTGAAGGTTATTTCCGTTGTGGTGAAACTGACCACTGGATCAAGGATTGTCCTTGCCATTCTTCTTCATGCGGTAATGCCAAGGTATCGTTTGGAAAGAGCGTGGGGGAGTCTTCAAATGAGAACACATCTATAGAGAGCATGGGGGAGTCGTATCCATGGATGAGCTCCCATTTGAGGACTCCCCTATGCCCTCCATGGATGAGCTCCCATTTGAGGACTCCCCCACGCTCTTTCCAAACAATATCTTAGCATTATCGCATGGAGAAGAACGGTAAGGATAATCACTCATCCAGTGGTTAGTTGCACCACAAAGGAAACAACCTTCAGCTTGGTGTTTTTTTGGGCTACCAGACATGGCTTCTTCGAGCCACTGGAACTCATGGCAATCCTGATTTGGGCACCTTAAAAAAAATTATTAGGGTTCTTAATGGTTGTAGACTGCAACAGTTTACGAATTCCACCACATGATCGGCATGCAGAGTAGATAAATGGACATTTCATGGCCGTGTGTGATGTCTGCTCACAAATTTGGCACGATATTTTAGCATGACACTGAAAATTGGTACCAAAAAAAAATTAGGATGAGCACCGACATAAATCAATCAGATGAACCAAACCTAAAATTAACACCATTTCCTTACCTTTTTGCAATAGGAATCAGAATTAGCTCTTCCACCCATTAATTTATCCTTCAAGTAGAAATAAGGCATTGAGAATCAAATTCATAAAAAAAGTCACCAAAAACAAAACCGAATTGATACTGATCTATTTGGAATTAGCTGGTTTCAGGTGATTATTTTATATATATATATTCCAAACTAAAATATCAATGTCATTATAGTTGTAAGTTAATTAATTAGGCCCATGTTGAATCATAGAGTGACAACTACAAGCTCCAAATTTCTCTTTTTCTATATTTCTGATCTCCACCTTGTTTGTGAAATCATGCAACTGGAGGTAAAAAAACAGATCATCTTTCCATATTTTTATTCATATCAGGACACTTCCGACCAAAAAACATAAGAAAAAAAATAGAAAACAAACGTAAAGAGAGAAAGAAAGAGGGAGAGAGATAACCGAGGTTGGGATCTGTCATGAAATACTTGAAAACCCTAAATAAACCAGTCATAAGTTGAGAACTATCAAGAAACCCTAAATTACAAGAATAGCTAAAACTAATCCCCATTTTAATCAACCTCCGTTAAAATACTTACTCAGATCTGTCAAGAAATCCTAAAAAATAAAAAATAAACCATTCATGTTGGGATCAGTCTGAAACCCTAAAAACCATCCATGTTGGGATCTGTCAAGAAACTCTAAAAAACCCTAACAAACCATTCATGTTAGGATCTGGCAAAAACCCATAAAAAAACTTTCATGTTATAATCTATTAAGAAAACCCTAAAAAAAGATCTGAGAGCGATAGGGACAAAAAAACGTACATGGAATTGAGTTCGTCCTCATGAGACTACCTCTTTCATTCGACTCACGAGACCAGCAGCTTTAATCGTCTCACGAAACCTCCTTCTCTTCTTGTCTTTTTTTTTCTAGTTTGGAGAGATCTGGTTTCAAAGATAAGAAACTTAGATCTTTCTTCTCTTCTCTCAGCTATTAGGTACGGTATGGTTTTTCAATTCTTGAAACCTGCGCTAAAAAAAATATTTAGAAATTATTTTTAAATAAAAGAGTGGTGATGACATGGCAACTATGTTGCTCATATTTTGAGGTGCTAACTCGAAGCCACGTCAATTGTCAACACCAAGTTTGATGTTACGCTAGTGGCTTCCTGTTATTATAATGTTTTGTCAAAGTTTAAAAAGTTAAATTACATAATGTCACTCATTCTTTTGGGGGTAGTATTGGATGTACCCTAAGTAATCAGAGCGCGGAGCGAGAACTGGAGCGGGAGCGTCGGAGCGCCAAATTTAAAAATGCCTAATGCTTGGAGCGCCTAACTTACTCTCACGTAGTTGAAGTTTTAATTGACTACCATTGACTAGATTACGATTAACTAGATTATTAAATAAATTTTTTTATTAACAAAATCATTGAATAGTTAGTAAAATAATTTTTTAATTTTATTAAGTATTTTTTGTAATAATATTCTATTTTAAAAAATTATTATTTTCTATATTTCTTATTTGTTAACTATATTAATGCTATTTAAAGTATACTATATATATAATAACTAAAATTTATTATTTCCATATAACGTGTGCTCTAAGGGTACTCGATAAGGTTATTTTTGAATAAGTTTTCTTACAAGTTAAAGGTCCTCGATCAGCTAATTATTTTTAAATATCATATTATCATTATTTATAAGATGTCCACCAAATATCAGCTCAATCAGAGACATCTAACCCTCCAAATAAATCACTTTAAATGTTAGCAGTTCATTCACACTATAAAGTCTAGATTAAATGTTTGTGGTGCTCTAAGTCTCCGATTGAGCTGATTTTTTTTAATATGATCCAAATGGTATAAATAACATATATGTAAAAAAATTAGTCCATTTGGACAAACTTAACAAAAAAAAAAATAGACATTTGAAAGTATTTTGTTGATCAGGCACTCCAAAAATATGGAACCGTGCTCCGAATATTTACGAATCGCGCTCCTGCTCCCAAAACGCGAATACGCAGTAAAATTATTGTTAATATTTGGTAGGGGTGCAACTCGGGCGGGTTGGGTCGGGTTGGAGGCTTACCCGAGCCCAACCCGAAGTTCAAACTACTGGGCCCAAGCCTGAGCCCAGCTCGACCTCGGGTTTGAAAGATTGAGCCCAAGACCAAGCCCGGATGAACTAGAGAGAACTCGGGTTTGTTTCGGGTTTTCTTGTAGAAAGAGGGAAAACGGTGGTAGGAGATAATCTATGCTCAGAAAAAAAAAAAAAAAAGTCAATATTTTTTAGGCTTTGATGTAGTAGACCTCTTTGAAATCTAACCTAAATTATTGTCCATTTAGAGGTTTTGATGAGCTTTTGGTGGTGCCATGATTTCTGCTTTTGTTTTGGATATTTTGTTGTTGTGTAGGAGAGAGATTGGTGCTGTAATTTCTAGCTTTGTTCTAATTTTGTTTGAGATTTTTCTCCTTGAGAGAGAGAAAGATTGGTGTTGTAATTCCTAATTTTGTTTTAGAGTGAGAAGGATAAAAAACTAGACCCATTTGAGATCCTCGAATATGGAATGTAGTCAAGGCAAGATGGTGCAGATAAGATCGTCAATGGCGTAATATGGGATTCAACTTACAAACCTTCTTCTTCCGGAACACTATCACCTACGCCACCATGGTCGTTATCACTATAAGAAGCTTTTTAGGGTTTGTAGCCTACTAATACTAATCTGTAGAGTTCGGTCGAAAATAAAATGAAAAAAGTAGAATGTATATATAATACATATAGTATATATGTATGAGAACGGATCAGGGTACAGGTTTAAATATACATGTTATATGAACGGCCTCATGTGGGGCCCACATGAGGTTGATCTAAGGGATTATTTTTTGTGAGAATGTTCTCTTCACCATGTAGATCATCTTCACAAAAAATCAGCCCATTCTAAAACTGCTAGCCTCATAAAAAATTGATCGGAAGTTGATTAAAAATTAACTGTGAAAAATGAACTATGCAAAAAAGAGTCAATTTTTGATGGGTTGGCAGTTTTAGAATGGGATGATTTTTGGTGAGGATGATCTACATAGTGAAGAGAACATTTTCACCAAAAATAAGACCTTAGATCAACCTCATGTGAGCCCCACATGTGCCTGTACATGTAACATATACATTTAAGCCTGTACCCCGATCCATTCTCTATATGTATAAGAGGCATGTTTACATAATTCCTATTTATTTACATACATAATACTCGGGCTCGGGTTCCTTGGGTTGTTCGATGCATTAACCCAAGCCCAACCTGAGTTTAAATCGGGCTCATCTTTTCAGGCCCATGCCCGACATGGGTTTTGATACTTTGAACCCAAACCCAACCCAACGTCTGGTTTAACTCAACGGGCTTGGGTTGGGCCCGCCCAAGTTGCACCGCTAATATTTGGGCTTATAATGTATCTCTTTACCCCAAACGATATATAATATATCCTACTTTATTTTAATGTAGGCCTTTACCTAGTTTTTGATAGGGTAAGCCTTGTTGCACCCCTTATTTCTCAAATTGCCCCCACTTTATTGTTACTTTTTGTTTACACTCGTCTATTTGGATCACATAGAGTGTTTCAAGAGCTGATTTTTTCTGAGGATGGTCTCCTCAACTTGTAGATCAGCCTCACAATAATTCATATCGTTTAAATAATTTTATCCTCAGAAAAAAAATAATCTAAATTTTTATCAAAATTGCGTAAAATTTTTTATATTGATGTGATTTGTTGTGAAGATTAGCGACATTGTGAGGAAATCATTCTTACAAAAAACTAACATGTAGATCATTTCTATGTGGGTCCATAGGCCAATGCATGTAGAGTGTTAAAATAAATGGGATATTAACAGAGAAAAAGTGAGGGCATTTTGAGAAATATGGGATACAACGAGGCTTGCCTTTTTTATATTATGGTTGTTTCGTTAAGAGTTTTGTTTTCATAGAGAGACTAGGAGAGAGAAGTAGATGGGTGGGTTTTGCCTCAAACAGTCAGAGAAAACCAAAATATTGTATACAAATCATAATCATAATTAGTACCCTAATTTTTCAAGCTACATTAAGGGACCATATCTCAATTGGACTTTTGTAGACAAAGAAGAGTATAACAGAAGTTAGTCACGCAATTAAGAGGATTAGACATTTAGAATCGTTACGGCTAGAAAGAGTTCGATCTTCTCTCTTTCATACTTTCTCTCCATCAGTTTAATCTAAAAAAGAGGCATAAGCTTACCCAGTAGATTCTCTAAAATCTACCCCCATATAATATTAGACCACCCCAAGATAAAAGCAGTTTACCCCAGTTGATCCAAAATTGGCCTTCTTTGGGTCATCTTACTAGCCAAATCGGTTGTAAAGAGCTGACCCTCCTAGTATTGGACGGCTCCTAGTATGGGAACCTCGTCCCCGCTCCCGAACTGTGTTCCCGAGGCTCATTAAAACTTAAAACTTGAGACATTTTTTAATTGGACACTCCCACTCTCGCTTTCACTCTCACTCCCACGCCGTACTCTGATTAGGTAGGCTAATATAAGCCAGGAACATCAGGTAGTTCTGTTCTTTTTAAGTTAGGAAGAAATCATACACACTCCCTTCAAGGGGTTGTGGATTCATTCAATCTCACAAATGCAGGTCTCTTCCGTTTTTAGAGTGTGCAATAGGTATCAATATCATATTAGGCTACGTTAATTCGAAGCATGATGGTGTAAAGTAACTGTCAGATATTTCACCCAAGGTATACACCCTACTTACTCTTACACTCAGCTTACACCCACCGATAGGGCCCATGGAAATTGTCCAAGGACTGATTTTTTGTGAGGATCATCTCATCATGAAGATCATCATCACAAGAAAACCACTTCCTTCAAAAACTTTTACCCTATCAAAAAAGATAACTGAAATTTTAAGCTCTCTAAACCACCCATTCGCCATTAATAAAACCACGAGCAAATAAAATCCAGGAAGACAAACTGCATGATCATCAAGTTAAGAACTTAAGATACAGTGAAAAAAATTACTCAGGACTAGAAAAGTTTCATGTGCTACCCTGAGACAAACGAAAAGAAAATTCATGTTTTAATTGGAGAGCGATGAATCATTGTCATACTGCTCAGAATGGGTGATTGATCAATTAAGTAAAATAACAAAATTGCTTATTACCACCAGTGCATGTGAACCCTAAAATTGGTCCATACGAATGCAAGTTTACTAAAAGAGAAAACAATGTTCAATGAACAAACATAGAAGACAATGAAAAATAAAATAAACCTTAAATTTAACTATGACATAAATAGCCATACCTTTAACATAGCGTCATATTTTTCCCTTCATTTGCCCACAAGAAAACAGCAATAAATGCAAAACCCTATGAACCATCGTTCGCAGAAACATTCAGGCTTTTCCTTTACCAACTGCTCCTATTTGATGTCTACATGGCACAAGAGCTGTCAGATGTTGCTGCATCACCAGGCTATCCAAAATATGATGCGCTCACTAAGGATGCACCATTTATTCCTCAGGTTCATCTTGGAGGGTTGAGGATTATATCAGCTCATTATCCTATTCTCTATTGCCGCTAGCATCAAATGAAGCCACAGGAACTTTGACCTTGTATCAGGATAAATTGTATGGAAAAAGAGGGTGTTGGGGCTGACATGGAGGAACTAAACAAGGGCTTATTTTTCAGGGACCAAAACTGTTGATTGAAGTAAAGAAAGACGGTTCTTAGTCAGACTTATTTTCTCCTCTGCTTCAGCTGCCTTCTCTTTAACCCCACGAACAATCTCCTCGGGAGCTTTCTCTACAAACTGCATGCAAAAGTACAACATCATTATATGCAAATTTATGTCATATGCGTGGGCCTGGCTTTGTGCACACATAAAATGTAACTATTTTAGGCAGGAATATATGTCCCACATTTGTACTCGATTTATAAGTAGACGTAGCATAATATGAATACAACATGTGTATATCTACTTCTGGATTTCCCCTATATGATGTTCTATGTATTTGTATACACAAATACAAGGTAGTTCTGTATGTTCATTGTTTTTTATATACTATACTCTCATAGAATGCAGAACCAAAATGTGGTTAGATGTGTAACTATGTACGTAAAGGTGCATATATGTACATACACATTAGGAAGGGAGATTATACCTTAGGCGAACTGAGACGAGCCATGAGTGCATCATACTCTGATTGCATCTTTGAAAGGCGCTTCGAAAGGCGTTGGACCTCATCAGAAATATCTACCATATCTGCAAGAGGAAGATAAGCCTCAAGACCTTCACCAGCAACGAGGTGTACCGATTGCTTTGCATCACCTGAAACACAGTAAGTGGTAGCCACACATCCACCAGAATAAACAGTTCAGCAAGTTACATTTAGCTAGATAGCCAATTGCTAATTGAAGCACCAGATGGAGAACATGGCAACGCACTTTTCATTAGTTGCTCCATTTTTTTCTTTTTGATGAGCAAGTTGCTCCACATTTTGTCTCAAAGAAGATAACAGATATATCAACAACAACCAAATAAAAAATAGAGAGAGAAAAAGAAAGAAAACATGCCTGGAGGAGAACAGGTGAAATGAACATTTTGTAAATCTAGCCTGGAGAGTAGTGCCAAGACTTCCTTCTCCGTCTATATGAAATAAATTATACAAATTAGCACAAGTGTCTACTCAAAGATGTGCAAAGAAAGCAGATAGCATTTACATAAGGGTGCTGTGAAAGGAGTTCCTCAAAATGTTGGGGGATGGACAAGATGAGGGGGTGGACTAGATTGTTTAAGTTGGTTGGGGGGATAGATTTGGTTTTACTTAAGGGATGGTCATCTAAAAATGGGTTGATATATTTCAACCCAACCCCAAAAAACACCCAACCCTAAAAAATACCCCAACAAAAAATACACCCACCATCCCCACCTCTGGTCACCACCGCTCCACCACAGGCCACCACCACCACCTCTGACCACTACCGCCACTTCTTCTTATTTCTTTCTTCTTTCTTCTTTCTTCCTTCTTCTTTCTTCTTCTTCTTCACGTCTGATCTCTCTCTCTCTCTCTCTCTCTCTCTCTCTCTCTCTCTCTCTCTCCTTGATCTGAAAAAAAAATTCAGATCTGGATTTTTTTTCCTTTTCAAGTGGCTGATGGCGGTGACAGTGGTGGCCGTCAGTGGAGAAGGAATAAGAAAGAAGAAGTGGTCGGCGGTGGAGGTTGCCGGCGGAGTGGTGAAGACGAAGATGATGGTGATGGTGATGTTAATAGGGGTGGGGTGTACTATTTAATTCTAGTGAGGTGAAGAGAAAAAGTGGGTGTTAAGTTAGTTTGCCCCCACACCACCCCCTAGTAAAAATGAGTAATAATTTAGATGTGGGATTTTGGACTAAAAGCCCATTTAACTTGTCCATCCCCCAAACATTTTGAGGAACTCCTTTAACAGCACCCTTACAGAATCAAAATGCCACCAGGGTTTTCAATATACTGGAAAGCATACAAATTTTACTTTTTTCGTCATCATTATATATATATATATATAGATAGAGAGAGAGAGAGAGAGAGAGAGAGAGAGAGAGAGAGAGAGAGCTGGGATCCGTTGACAATGGCTATCTTGACAACACTTTGACACAGCTTTTGTAGGGCCCACATGGAAATGATACAAGGCTAATTTTTTGTGAGGATCATTTAGAACATCCTCATCAAAACTCATATCATTTTAAAACTTCTAACCCCATCAAAAGTTGTGTGATCTATGGGCCATCCATTTCTTACAATTAAACTTCATCGGTGTTTTGATAGAGTTAGGAGTTGTAGAACCGGATGATTTTATACGAGGATGATTTACATGGTGAGGAAATCAGCCTCACACCTTTGGATCATCTCAAATGCAGGCCCCAAGAGAGCTGTGTCAAAGTATTGTCAACATAGCCATAGTCAACGAATCCCGCCTCATTTAATGGATTTAACCAATCAAATAAATAAATAAATAAAAGCTTAAGATCTAGTATGAAAGTTTATCTTCAACCAAATACATTTTTCTGACAAGGGTAAAACTGTGAAAGTATGTCAAAGAGTGGCTGGCTGTGTTGTTTTCAGACCTAAAAGATCTTTATATGAGAACCATAAAAGATACTGATCCAATCCCCTGCATTTCTACTACTTGCTTACTGCTTAGCCCTACATTGCCTCACAGCTTATTCCGCAGAGTAAGGGTATGCTACCTCTATGGGGAAGCATTAAAGTTTCTCAATCTCTAATATCAGCCAACTATCTAGCCATATCATTTTAGAAACCAAGTCCGAAGCATATAAATAGAAAGGAAAGGTAATGAAGGATACTCACAGAGATGTACAGGAGGACGTCATCACTTGCAACTATAGATGCAGATATACGTTTGGCAGGTTCAACAGAATATTCCGCTCGAGCATTTCGGATTGCTCTCGTCTGCGTAAAATCAAATACAAAAAGCTAAGAAACCACTTTTTGGAATGTAGAAAAAATAAGCATAATAAACCTTCTTGTGAACATAAAATAAAAAATAAATTAAAGAAAATCCAGGAAAGGAAAACTTAGAGGAATTAAACTCACCAGAGCTTGCAAGTTCTCAAATTTTTTTATGGAGCTGGCATGCCTTGGAAGTGATGTCTCAGGCCAAGGAGACACAATAAGGGCTTGCTTCCTATGAGGTAATGCCTAAGTTTGGATCATATGAAGCAACATAAGAATCTAAGAAGAAAAATGAATTGAATAATTGTCTATATAAACAGAAAAAACACCCAGGACTGCATGACAGAGACTGTATTCCAACTGCAAGAGGGTCTGAATGCAAACTTATAATCATCAGAACTCAATGCCACATCCAACTATGTAGTGTCAGTTATGTGAATCCTCTTTTTCCATGTAATTCTGTCAGTAGCTAATAACTTATGTCAAAACAAGTGTCTTCAGGATCTTTTGTTACAACCATTTTAACCTTCCAATAGCCCTTTTAGAGCTTCAACTTTTACTGAAGCTCCCCATCTAACTGGTGGCATCTATATCCTTACTGCCCGAACCATGTGTAAAAATTTAATGGTTTTAATTCCTTGTATGACAACCAAAAGCTTATCATGAATATTTTGTCATAAAAAACACGGCCTAAGAAAATCACATAAGGAAAGAGAAAGTTGTGATATGTTCTTTAGACAAAATTTGTTTATAGAGGAATGGGGATTTATTCACCAAGGAAACGAAACGTGATTTTTTGAAGACTAAGATTATCCTCCAATGCGTGTCATGATTTTTCTGAGTTCTCCATCTGGTAGTCACCATAAAGGAAGACAGCCCAACCATCAACCGTAAGTAAGACAATGCACAAGTTTAAAACCACTTCCTAAACCCCACACTGTTCTTAACAAACTCAGAAAACAGCTGCAATCCCCAATACGAAGCAAATGATTGTCAGAAATTTGGGACAACAAAGTTAATTATACAATTCACAGGATTGGAGAAAACATTTTACCTGCCACAGCTCTTCGGTTACAAATGGCATGAATGGATGTAGCATCTTTAGTATGTTTTCAAAGACATACAAAAGAACTGCCTGAGATACAGAAGCAGCTAAATGCCCTTCAGAGTTATAAAGACGAGCTTTACTAGCTTCAATATACCTAGGAAACAAATGGAAATATTACTATTATTTAATTTGCACAACTGAAGCAGAGATACTAGTCACTCCACTATAAAACAAGCTTACGATGAAATGTTGCTTAAAAGGAAATATTTTTTTATATTTTTTTTAAGAGGAAATTATCAGTCTAAAGCAAAAAAGTATTGTGGATTTCGCGCAAGATATAGTTGCAAAAATCATTTTAAGGAAACTTTGACCTACACCATAGTTTTCCATACAAGTTACAGAAAAGTTGCAACAATTCCAATTTGATGAAACATGAGTTGCCTCAGGCATCTCTTAAGTTTTATAAGAAATGACCATATTGTCCATCCTTTTATTAAGCTAAAAATTTACCTTTGATGTCTGAGAAAGAAAATAAAAGAGAAAGAGAAAAGAAAAAGAAGAAGCAAGCATGGGCGAAGTCCTTGGGTAATTTGGTCATTAAGCAAATTATCCAAGCAAAACCTGATAAATCCAGACATTGGTCTTAGCAGGAAGGAGGTTCTTTAATCTCACTATTCCAACAAGTGTCTCCTCTCTTCCTAGTCCATAAGATAAGGAACTTCGAGTGGACTGAGGAGTGTAATTAGGTTTTCCAAGTTCTAGGTGGCATCTCAGCAAGTCGCCCATACTGTCTAAGCTTAAAGTTGGCAAGTCCTCAGTCTTTAATTGGCGTCTTTTAACTACTCCATCAGCTCAGATCTCATCCGAGTTGAATAAATAGTAGAAAACTCAGGTTACTTCGTCAGTGAATCTCTGCTCTATGCAGAGACGAGGAACTCCTAGATCCAAAAGAAATCCCTCACCTTAGTGTTCTTTGCAAAGAAGGTTACGCCTTACTTTTAGGCAAATGGGCTTGGAGTAATTACGAAGTATCCACTCAAAAGTCTAGTGGCTAAGCCTGAGCTCTCAGGCACTTGAGCTGCCTCACATGTTTATTAGGTACTTTTCCCATTTTGACTTGAAGAAATTATAACATCAGAGTCCTTTAGTTTTCAAGAGAAACCTTCACTCTAACTTCTCAAAAAAAGGAGAAACCTTCTCTCTCTCTCTCTCATTTGACTTGTTCTCCTTGTCGTCTTGCTCCTCGTACTTGATTGATTCTGGTTTTTCTGTGCATAAAAGAAACATAGAGAGCTTCCTTCTTCTGGTTTTCCTACACATAGAAGAACACAGGATTTTTCTCTAGGTCTTTTAATTTGATAGGGTCTATACCCATGGATAAAATGGATATGAAAAGGGATTACGAGAATTTCAGTCATTTCTTGTAATACTTAACAAGCAAGTCAACTCAGGTATCTTGGTCAATGGGGTGATATGTCACTACAACAGTTAAATCTACAAAGCTTAAAAATGAAAAGTTACACAGCAAATGAGTTGCATTACTTCAGGCCTAAACACAAACTTGCCGAGGATCCCAGCCATAAATGTTTTCAGTGTCCTTTTGACTATAATAATTGTATTTTCTGGCAAAAAGTTACATGAAATACTAAATAATACATACCAGTCAGCAAAATCACCCCAAAAGAAGTCATATGTTTCTCTCCCAACATCCCCAAAGAAAAACTTGTCATAGCTCGAGGTTACAATATCAATCAGTTGATGAAGTTTTGAAACCTGGAAGTTAAGTTGATTACTTTAATAATTCATGAGGGTATTATGGAATTCGCATAACATAAGCACAACATCTAACTGTTAACTTACCACCCAACACTCTGGCAAAGGTAGCCTGAGAAGAGACTCCTCCGAATCAAACTGAAGTAAACCATGATTCTCTAAATTAGCAAAACTTGCATTTAACAATACTGGATAGTTCTTGAACATAAACATATTCACAGCAGTCACAGCAAAATACTAAAATATCCCTATTCCCCTAGTATAGCTGGAATAACAGAAATACCAAGACAAACTCTGCGCATAAGGAAAATGGTAGCAAAGCAACCTTAAAAAGAGAAGGTCATCCTCAAATCAATTATATATAAAAAGTGTAGCACAAGTGCACAAATAGTAATGACAGAATTCCAAACCTTATATTTTCCAAAACAAATCTTAATTGAACGGATGCATCATTAAGAAAAAAAAAAGTGAAGGTGAAGTACTAATGTGTAGCCTCTCATGATCTAGAGGACCCAGTACATACAAATATATCATGACCATTTTCTAGCTAAGTTTCTATATGAGATCTGATGATGGTACATGACTAGTAAAATGGGAGGAAACATGCACAGCTTTGGTGCTGAAGGTGTTCCACATTGGAATTCTGTAGGACAAAGATCCATATAGAATACTTCCAAGTTACAAAAATCCAATGTATCTTGCTCTGACCTAAAGTACAAAAAAACGTGAATGGTCTAGAAAAAGAATTTACAGATTACATGGATGTGATGATCTGAACAGTATGGTGTTTGTTCTAGCGGATATTCCTGGTGGAATCCACTGAACTCTTCATTAGGGTCACACATCATGATATGGCTTTTTAAACAGTACTGACTAATAACGATATAGAATACTCATAGGTTTAAAATTCATGTATCTATGTATCATGTTACAAACCAAATTTATGCTTTAACAAGATACTTTTAAGATAGAAATATTTACCAAGGACACTGTACTTTATGTTTTCTTGATGAGTTAAGATAAGGACACGATACTCTAGTGATGAAAAACACAAAATCCAAAAATCCAGTTACAATCTTAGCAAACCTCGTACAATGGCTCAAAGACGGAGAGAAAGCAAACCTTAAACTCCAATATATTGTCCCAAGCAGAGGCATCACTTTGACTAGGCAAGTTTTGCAACACAAACTTGCCAGCATTCCATAGTTTGTTAGTGAATGCCTTGTTGGAGGTCAACCTCTCAGTAGACAAATTAAGGTCCTGAGAATGCACGGTAATAAGAAATGAACTTTCATTGAAAACAAAGTAAAATGCCAAAGAATATTTTTCAGAATGATTCAACTTTATTGTTATTCTTCAGAATGATTCAACTTTATTGTCCTAACATGCAAAAGAATAGAATGAAGGAACTTTAAAAATTGGCAAGCAAAACAAACCTGGCCAGCTGTTCCCAAAGCAAGTGAGAATCGTAAAGCATCTGTTCCAAACTCCTTTATTGTATCAAGTGGGTCTACGACATTTCCCAATGTTTTAGACATTTTTCGTCCCTGGAGCAATTTATAACATACGAAGGTAGCCGATCCATATTGGAAATGTGATCAGGTGAGAGAGAAAAAGTTACAGTTTTATTAGAACAGCCAATTGTAAACAATAATGAAAGCAGCATCATGACGAATAAAAAAGAGATAGTTAGCTTCCAAGGGCACTTGAATGTACTGTATTTCATGGTTGCAGATACCAGGCTACAGTTATTGAAGCTAAAACAATGTTTCTTTGTCGATAATAACATTAAAGCATGTGATTCGTGAGAGCTGATGAATTAAGAAATCCCTTGTCTAGTTGCATCCAAAAATGAGGCAGCAATATATTGATCTACATTACATAAGAATTAAGTCAATTGTTGCTTGCATGAGTACAAATACTCACTTGAGAGTCCCGGATAAGTCCATGCAGATAAATATATGAAAAGGGAACCGTCCCTGTGAACTCAATTCCCATCATTACCATCCGTGCCACCCAAAAGAACAAAATATCATGCCTGCTCAAAAAGGCAACAACTAATAGATCATCTACTATAATGTAAACCCGAAAAAGAAAGAGAACTGTAGACAAAAATTCATGCAAGGGACAGAGAAAAAGGAAAAGGAAAACAGTAACTCATGCAAGATGTAATTCCAATGAACGTTCAATGCAACAATGTAGACTGGCTGACTGGGTAAACAAGATCCATTTCAAATATATATATGTATAGGAAAATCACTTCATGAGCTGTACCTATTCCTTAGTACCGAAAGACCAAAGTTAGTAAAGTGTAGAAGGATGATATTTCTAACTGTAAAGATTAAAATTTTCTAAGCACTGCGACCAAACAATAATTGTCATTACACATTTACAGAAGCTAGTGATGAAAGTCCATACCCAGTTTCTAGGACTGTTGTTGGATAAAACTTCTTGTAATCCTCTGCTGTTACATTTGGCCATCCAAGAGTGCTAAAGGGCCACAGTGAACTGAAATGAAAATAAAAGGAGGCAGTAAACAAACAGAATATTTAGTAAAACAATGTCTGCAGTAAGTTTCAAGCAGAAAATGAAAATAGAGAATGAGAATTGATAGTGTTATTCTACATATCAAAGTCTTTCTTTGTCTATGAATGAACTTTCTTTCTTTTATGGTTCTGATAAGTACTATGAAGGAACATTCATATGCAGAAAGCACATGCCCCACCAAGATGAATTAGCACAACTTTGCACTAAATGCTGAGGGATAGAAAGATAAAATTCACTTCTTTTCTATTTTTTACGAGAAAGCAAAATAACACAGTAATTTGAACCTTGAAAAAGCACAATTTTGAAACTTCATTGAGTTGCACATAAGCAATAGGCATGCTAGATTTGTGTCAGAGCTCCCAACTGATGCTTACAATTAATCAGGCATTAATGCAGCTCTTGCACTTGCAAGATTATTAAAGTGTTTGTCATGCTTCTCATATTTTATCATCCATGTGTAGGTCGCTCAACTTAAAAAAAAAAAAAAAGATGGAAAATATGGTGCTAGAATGATAATCTAAACCACCTTCCAATATAATCTCACTAGTATTTTCTTTGTTCCTTTACCTTTTTTTTTTTCTTTGTGTGTGTGTATGTTTTTGCTGAACAATTATACTCTCACCAGTTGGTATTCAGAACTCCAGAATTCTGTATTCATGCTGCTCATTAAGCTCCAAAGTCCAGACTATCAGCTGATTATCCTAAATTCCTAAGTTGGAGGTGGCATAAACATCCACAGCTTTAAGGATATGCACGTATCTGGGTACATCTATATCATGACAGATCAAGAGGGCATTAAACCTTTTAGATTAGTTCTTAGTAAAGTGATGATTAATGGCATGCAATAACAAACTTGTCACTCTCTTATCGATCAAAAAAAAAAAATTTAATTCAATGAACCCCAGACTTTCAAAGGTATTAATCAGAAAACTGTTATAACATGATTTAGGATTTCAAGATGCTTTGTGTAAATGAGATCTACATAAATGCATATGGGATTTCTCAAATACGAATTAAATGAATAATATGGCAAGTCCATGCAAGAACAGTTGGACACTAAAACCTCAGGAGTCAGGACGTGAAATTGCAAAAAATATAACAAAAAGAACAAGTTAAAACTGATAAGTAATTATCTTTTAGAACTTCTAATTCAAGATTAACCCACAAATACTACTGGTGAGTCATCATTAAGGAGCAAATAATACAACAAATTACCTTGAAAACCAAGTGTCAAGAACATCCGGATCCTGATATATTTCCATGCCTTTTCCATACTTTTCACGAGCTTTTAATAGGGCTTCTTCAGAGCTTCTAGCAACTATGTAGTCCTCTTCACAATCTTTACCCTCAATGTACCACACTGGTATGCGGTGCCCCCACCAGAGTTGTCTACTTATACACCAGTCTTTAATATTTGATAGCCAATGATTATAAATCTACAATTAACAACCAAAAGCAGATATTTAAGCAAAACCATGCAGCAGCAAAACTGAACCGCTTTTTGTAGAAGAAATTACAAGAACATGCGTTTATGTAGGAGTATGAATAGCAAGGCAGAATATTGTCATGAAAATTATCATTATTGCTTGATAGATTCATGAGATCAGCATCCTTTAGCACTAATTCATTAAACCCACACGTGTGTGAAAAACAAATGAGTGTACTTCTGAAAGAAATCAAGGTAAATAAAGAGTTAACAATAAGTTAGAATACAGGGCAGTTTCCCTAATTAGAAGATACAAATCTTTCAAAGCTACCATGTTGAGAACAACCATGGCCCACCATGAACTGGGTCAAAAGACCATTGAGGAGAATGATAAAGAAACACAGGGGTCAAGATCTCTATAGATTTCTCAGGAGAGGGGGGCAGGTGTTCCATCACTTGTGCCTCCATGTATACCATTCTCAAGTGTTTGGTTCAGTTGCTTGTCTTTCTATGACTGCATCTACAGCTGGTTGAAGCATAGGTTAACCTAGCTTCAGTATAGATGGTATCAACTATTTAGGGGTCACCCAGGGAGGTGAAACCTGTAATGCTAATACATATTAACAACCCATCAAGACATCGAAGTTAAGAAAGTACCTTCTCAAATCTTTCGGGCACAATGGTTATTTGTCTTTCTTCAACCGCACGAAGGGCCTTCTCAGCTAAGGGCTCCATGGTAACAAACCACTGCTTACTCACAAGTGGCTCTATTACCTAATTAGAGAATGAAACCACTGTATGAGCAGCTTTTCTATTCAAAGAGACATCCATCCAACTTAAAATTTTCTCAAATTTGGAATATCAACTTGGAAAAGAATATTATCACACTTCTCCACCACGCTGGGATCTGGGAACTCGTAAGGTGTGGGGTTCCTTTTTGACTGCTAAACCTGTCTCCTCAAGTTCTGACCATAATTTCTTTCGTGCATCAAACCGATCCATCCCACTAAAACGTAAACACCATTCACATATGTTAAGCGTAACATAAAAAGCATTCATCTGACATATGTTCAAGAATTAAAACTCTTCCACAATACGTACCAGTATAGTCCAGCAACCTCATTTAGTGTTCCATCCTTGTTCATTACATTAAGTATAGGTAGACCAAGCTTTCTAGCCAGAAGATAGTCATTGTGATCATGCCCAGGGCTTATCTTCAAAACTCCAGTTCCAAATTCTCTTTCGACATACTGCCACATATCCAATTCTTAGGAGCTAGACAGCAAATTATGTACCAAGAAATGGTAGGATTCCAATATACCATTTAAAGATCAAGTGCGACCACATCAAATTCGGCAATAACATGTCACATAAACTGGGAAGCTAAGAAACCAAATATAGTAAGCAAAGAAGAATTTTTACTCGGTCAGCTATAATGGGAACATGACGGCCAAATGTCATAGGTACAATTGCCTGCCTGCCGATATACTTTGAATAACGATCGTCCTACAAATAGTGATGAAAGAAACCAAAATCAGGAGTAATCTAGTAAATCTGGATGGGAAAGTCTAAAACACAGAATCTAACTTTTAGGAAAACAAAATATGAAAAGGTAGCAAGTACCACCTAATTCACATATCCATCAATAACTATGCAAGGAAATGAGATGCAACTTAGGACTCACATGGAAATAAAGAAAAGGGAATAACAAAAATATAGGAAAGGATCACTAGAGAAGATGTTTAGATTGGAAGATGATATATTGGAAGGCAATGAGAATCATAGGTAGATTCGTTGCAGGTAAAAGAAGCTTATAGTAACAACCATAAAAGCAACCTTGACCACATCAATCGAATCACTTTTTTGAGACAGACAAGAAATATAAGTTGTACAAGTAAAGAAATCTATTCTTTGATAACCAGGGTCATTCTTTTACAAATGAAACACTATCAATCAAACTCAGTAGAATTTGATCAGTCCTTTTTAGAGGTTAAAGTTTGTTCCACACAATCAAGTTAGGAGCCCAGGCCTCCAAGCCTTGAACAGTTGAACAAGCACTAGCAGTTGGACGATCTTGCTTCATCGCTAGTAGGTTAAGAAAGCCCAATACTCTCACGGAGGTTATAACAAAAGTCTACCATAAATCCAATTGGAAAACAAGAAGGACACATTTCATAACCCATTGACTAAGTAGTTTGTCCATGTATAACACTTGTTAAAGACAACCAAATAAGATCCTACCTCAGGATGCACGGCAATAGCAGTATCACCAAATAATGTCTCTGGGCGTGTTGTGGCTATTGTCAGAAAATCACTCCTTCAACACAGACAAAAAAAAAAAGAATCAACACGTATGAGCAAAACGTAATAGGAAGCATTGGGATTGTCTTAAATCATATTAATGCAGAACACAGCAGAAGCAATAGACAAAAGGATTAGGAAATCCACAAATAGGTAAGAAGAGAAGAAAGGGGAGAATCAAGACAAAAATATCAAGAGGGTTAGAGAAGGAGAAATCGAGAGAAATAGAAAGAGAGATAGAACTGGGTTTCTTATTCCCAATAATCAATAACCAAAGTCTTGCTTAAAACTGCAAGAGAGATAGCTTTAATAATAATGCTAAAATACTAAAATAACCCTTAACCTAATGAAACCCTCAAAAAGACTAAAATCAGTAAACTAGGGGCCACGGCTAGGTGTGCCTGGATCCCACAGCTATGATGTCCGACATCACATATATACAATGTCAACTGCAATAAACTTACTTTGAGCCTCCAGCAACACGATATTTGATATAATATAGCATACCAGGTTCTTCAGAATACTCCACTTCCTAAAGGAACAAGCAATATTCACACAATTTTAAGATTAAATCAATTAAGTTGAAGAAAATAGTGATCTCAAACCCACTAAAATATAGCATACCAAGTCAGAGACTGCAGTTTGAAGGCTAGGAGACCAGTTGACCATGTAAGATCCTGACAGAAAATTAAAAAAAAAAATTCATCAAGTGAACAATAACATCCTCTTATTGAGACATCATGGCTCAATTATGTTATTTTCAGCTGCTGACTTGAGAATTGAGACATTAACAATTTCTAAAAAATAATAAGTAAATAAATAAAAGAAAATCAATTGAAACTTTAAAGGTCTCCTAAAAGGATAAAAAGTTAAAAACTAGAAACTAGAAACTGATGATATGACACAATAATGCAACAAACAAATTGTACAACTGAATACACATAAACTGTTAGTTTGTCCAAAAGGAAGTAACAAACTTTTACAACTACAGAAAGTAGTTTGCAAAGTTCAAAAGTAAACTTGAAGTAACTATAAAAGTCATATTAGTTTCGTCAAATAATAACTTTTGCATGATATCAACAATTAATTGGATTTAGGTCAACACCTTGATAGATTAGGCCTTTCTCATGAAGCCGAACAAAAGCCTCAACAACAGCTCCTGCAACCAGTGAAGGAAAAATTCAGAATATGAAATATTACTTGGTAGCATATAATACAAACATAACAGCTATAGTCCTACTGTTGTAGTAGTTTCAGGAAGCAGCTTTCCTATTTGTATTACCATAGGAACATTCAATCACCATAATGTCAAAGTATTTTTACACACTTTTGAATATTAATTTCTACACAAACATGAACAAACAACAAAGACAAAAACAAGCTAGACAGTTATTTTTCCCTGACAAAAACAAAATATCACAATAAACCTCAGGAACCACATTAAATCTAAACTTAATAATATCATTGCAATGAGGCAAATGTTGCTTGAAGTTTCTGATGCAGGAAGAACTAATGACTCCTATAATTAACTAGTAGAAGAATACTGGTTAATAAGAAAACTATCTTACGACTTAGCTGCTCATCGAGGGTGAAATGCTCTCTAGTCCAATCACAAGATGCACCCAGTCTCATGATCTGATTTGTGATGGTTCCGCCATACCTGGAAATAGCAGAAGATAATATACCTACAAAACGATTAGCATGCAGTAGGATTTAAATTAGCTGCAAGCTAAATGACAACAAGCACCAAGAGTCATGCAATAAGATAAAATGGATTTCATCAGATGTATGAACTTAATTCAACAAGAATGTCTAAACATAGGGAATGAAGTGAATAGGCACATTGACATATTCAATTTCTGGAGTTCAGTATGGCAGACACTTTATGACGATGTTGGACAGTAATACAGTCCTTGTCCTTGCTACATAGGTAGGTTTTATGGAATAAAGCTGGTATTTTCTTTAGAAAATAAATTCATACGTATACATAAAGTTGTTACATACTATGACTGCAATTTGAATAAAAGAATATTATGCCGTGAACTTAGCTTAAGAAAGACTCCCTACTCAAAGAGTTAATCCAAGAATAATAGCAAACTACAAGTCGATCTAGCCGAAAGACCATAAGCTAAGATTTATGCTTCTTGTCTAGAAAAACAGTCATCCAAATAGATAGATACCTCTGGTATAGCATTCAATACTGTCTACACTGAAAAGTGCACATAAAACAAAAAGAAACCATAGAAAGGAAAGCAGTATGAAATGATAACATGTGACCAACAAATAGGAATGAGCCACATAAAAGTAGTAGCTCTGAAGGAGGAAAAAAACATAACTTAAATGTACGAGGCTTACTTCTCTTTCCACTCCCAAACCCTGCTTGTGAACTCATCTCGACTAAGTTCGACCCTTTTTATTCCTTCAGATGCAAGCATTCTTTCGACAACTAACTGAAATGGTACAATATCAACATTAACAAAGTCATTTGAGCTATAACCAAAGAAGGACCTCCGACAATGAAGCAGATAAAACTTTTATAGAAGAACCTTCACATAAGAATGAGCAAAATGTTAAAGTAATAAATATCAGAGGAAAAGATGCATAAAGTGAAACAAGAAGCAGGAGATGGAAGAACAGTAACAAATAAGAATAATGGAAATAGAGAAGTGAAGACGAAACAAAATAAAATAAACAGATATATTAAGTGCTCAAGACATCATATAACTATGGCTTTGGTTTATTGGTTTTACGTATTCTTCCTCCGGAGTATACCAAGAACCTAAGCTGATAAACTGTGACACCCTTTCAGCAACCATCAAGCTTTCGAAGTTCAAATTCATAATTCCCTAAATAGGCATATAATTTCAAAGCATATCGCTACACAATATTATTTTCCTCTCCATTGTGTTGGTTATTGCAATGATTCAAATTAAAAGTAATCAAACAAATGTGCATCAACATCAAAACAAAATTACAAAGTATACGTTTCAAAGAAAATTCAAATATGAATATTAAAAAACAGAGAGATTACTACCAGAAAATTGAATACCAACCATAGCCCTGGTTATCTCAAAGGTTAGGAAAGAACCTGAGTTGCAATACCAGCATGATCAGTTCCAGGAAGCCAAAGTGTAGGCCTTCCTTTCATACGATGGTATCTAACCATAATGTCCTAACAAAAGAATCAAATGAAAAACATGAACACAAGTTATCATAGAAGAGAAAATGGTTGAAAAATTAGAAGATCTTGAAAGGCCAGCTTAATATCTTTATTCAATATTTACTGTTCCAACATACTGTACTAGTACATTGTACTGCTCCAATGACTAATTTGGTGTACAACCAGGTTTATAGGAGATTTTGTGAGAAGTAATCAATAAAAATGAGAATGAAGAGAGAGAGAGAGAGAGAGAGAGAGAGAGAGAGAGAGAGAGAGAAGAAGAAGAGGGGAAAAAGAGGTGAAGAAAGATGAGAGAAAAGCAATGGGATAATTAGAGTTAGAAGCCAACAATTACACAATTTTATTTAAGTCAGTAAAATTGTACAATTCAGGAATATATATCACACTTCCTATAGTAAACTAATGTTTGATTTTAGGAAATGGCTTATATGCAAAAGAAAGAGGAATCTACTAATTACTGACTTTAGAAGGTACAGCACGACAACAAAACATAATCCTTTAGTTAAATTTCAGTTTGAGAAACTATTAAAGCTCCACTTTCTCTTACCTCAAGAGTGACAAACATTGCATGTCCCATATGTAATGATCCAGTGACATTAGGTGGCGGCATGGAAATTACAAATGGGTCTCCGTCCTGATCAAGCTTTGGCTTGAAATACCCTTGAGACTCCCACCTATAATACAGAATTTAAGAACCAAAGAATCAAAGACGATGACTGCATGCACATATCCACAATAAGAATTTTTTTATATAACGCAGTCCAATGATGAAACTCATAGACCTTTATTTTTTGGATGATTGTGAAGAAGATGATGTACAAATACTCAAACCCTCGACAATTGTGTGGCAATCCATAATCACCCGCACAAGGGCGACAGGGAGTTTGGTTTTCATGGACTGTTTAGCACAGAAGTCTTCCAAACTATCTTAGCAGGAAAATAACCTAATAGCAATTTTCCTATGCAATAAATATAACATTACATGAATTTTTTTTGGAAAATGCTTCTCAGCCTCCCAAATAAGTACAGAATTGGTGTCACGCCTTAATGTGGCAGCATCTTGGAGTTGCACATTTAAGACTTTGTCTTGAATGTATTTACTGAGATGCTGCCACATCAGGGAGTACACCAATTTGGTACCTGCTTGGGAGGCTAAATAACATTGCTCAATCTTTTTACGGAACAAATAGAACGTTTCATATATGCTATTTAACAAGGACATAGAAACAAAGGACCATGTACCAACTGTATATAATTGTGCAAACTTCATCCCCCATATGTGAAGTGAAATATAGTTGTTTCGATATTTTTTTCTAGTTCTTACCATAAAGGTGCTACTTTGGCAGATTTTTTAACACGTTCAATCTACACATAATCCTTAGCTTAACAATAGAAAGTAAACCAACCATATTTACTGGATAGAAACTTACCAATTGTATATCCGTTCCTCCGAAGTAAAATCGAACGACTTTGCCGTCAAAGGAGAGGTAAAAGCACCATTCTCCAATGCCGCGACTGGAAAACATGAACACAAACATAAACTCAAGAAACTATTGCCATTTCACAGGATGAAATTTTGAATGAGCATACAGAAAAACAACTGAAAACTAGCTAAAATGAATTCAAAAGCAACAAAATTTTCACGCAAAGAACCAAGTATGAATTATGTTACATTATTACCAGTGCAAAATCTTGGTCTGGAATTGATGGAATTCTGATAAGAGATCTTGATTCTGCGACCATGTCGAGAAAAGAGAAGTGGGTTCAATCTGTAAACAGAGAGAGTGGAAAATAGGGATGGAGTTGTTAACGCCATTGAAGAGTTACAAGTTTTAAGTGAAGCTCAGAAGCATTTTCATGACCAATGAAGAAAAATAAACAAATGAAACTCTGAGAATGGACTGAATTAATGGAAACCCTAAAAATCACTGGCGAAAAATTGTGTTGTTTGAAACACAGATATAGGAAATAACAAAGAAGTGGTTCGGGGTTTCTGTGACGGAGAAGATAGTAGTGCCATAGCGGGATAAAGCGGGAGCGACAGGATGGCCCTTAGCGGCTGATTGTTTTTCATCTGACTAGGCATTTCTGGATGGGCTTAAATGGGCCCACTTTACATAGAAGAGCCCGTCTACCATCTGCTAACCGATTAGGGCTCCCTAGTTTGGATGAGGGGCTCGCCCAGTTAAGGGGCTCTCAAAAATTTATCAAAATGGTTATTGAGAAAGAGTGATTTTATTCGGGGGAGGGTTTTGCATTTTTCTCTTTTACACACCCACTAAAATTAAATACACCCCACCAAAAATAAATACACATTAATCCCATCACCTTCCAACCTCCACCACCACCTAATAGCCCAAACCTCCACCCGGACAACCCCCACCCCCACTATACACCTCCACCGTATAAGGAGAGGAGAAAAGATCAAGAGAAAGAGAAAGAAATCAGATTTCATAAAAAAAATTAAAATAAAAAATAAATAAAGGGAGAAAAAAGAGAGAGAGAATGGAGAGGGAATGGAGAGAAATAAAGGGAATAGAGAAATTGAGAGAGAGAACAGAGGGAAGTGAAGAGAGAGAAAGAGAGAAAGGAGAGATCTAGAGAGAGATTTAGAGAGAACAGAAAGAAAGAGAATAGTGAGAGAGGTGGAGGCGAAGGCGAAGGCTTTGGGTGGTTATTATGGTGTACAGTGATGAGGTGGCCCACATGGAGATGATCTAGTTCATCTGATATCAGATCATTCTAAGAAAAAATCCACTTTTTAGATCATATTCACGTAGACTCCACAGGTAAGTGTAAAGTATAAGAATAAAGTGAGTGGAATAAGTGAAAAGCTAGAGGATATATTTGGAATTTTAAAAAGTCTACCTAGATCTATGTGGAACGTGTTAAGTGTCGAGATGTGCATGTGTATAATGTGTAAAGTGTAGGCCCCTTGTTCGATATGCAAGCGTACAATCAACATATCACAACACTTGTGGGGTCCCCATAGAGATGATCTAAAATTTGTTATTGATCTCATGACGAGGAATCATCTTTACAAAAGTATTTGGATCATCTCCACACACTCAAGTGTAAGCGTAATGTAAATGTATTAGCACAAAAATGAAGAGGGTGCTACCAAGGCGGACTTCTAGGGGTCACGATAGCCTTCAAAAGGGACAGTACATATATCTATTATGTGGCTCTCACTTACCATTCACAAACCTAGGTAAAGAAATAGGGGGAGGAATTTGAAGGATTAGGGTTTAGAGGTTGCCACGAGAACAGAAGAGGTAATGCCTACGCGTGGCTTCAAGCAAAGGCGCCTCGGGGAATCAAACCCCTCCCTTGGGAGTATAAGAAAGGGAGATGATAGACGTACACCACAAGCAAGGATCTTATCAAAGACCATTATTCTGACAGGATCTTCCGTACTAATTGTGGAGACACGATACAGGGATCCCTACCAATGACCAACAACCGCGTGTCCTATGAATAGTGGTTGTCCCCTCTTACATTCATCAGGGGATGCCAGGTGAAGCCTATGATGAGGATGTCCCGACACTTACTGTGCACACGAGCAAAGAACTTGCTATGGACACTAATTCCTAAAGGAGAAGGCCTATAAATACCTAAGAAAGCCCTTCATTAGAGGCAGAACAAGTTTAGAGACCAAAAAGAGAATTTTCCTTATAGTTATCCCATATCCTTTCTCTCTCTATATATACCCAAACTCGTCTTCCCCTCTTCTTCTTCATTCATCTCTCCCTCTCTCTATCTATATATCTATATCTATATATCTCTCTCTCTCTTTCTCTCTCACTCTCTCTGTAACGACCCAAAATAATTTAGTTGACCAGTCAATGTCATTCCGAGTCAATTAGAGTCTAATCCAACGATTTGACCGTAAAACCAATTAATTATTAAAATAATTAAGCTTAGTATTAAAATAATTAAACTTGAAATTAAATAAATGATTTTTCGATCGGAGGGTAATTTGAAGAATCGAACCGTACAAATGGATAGATCTCGAAAAGTTATCGAATTTCAACTACTCACGCGCAAAAATCGGACACTGAATGATCCCAAATCAAGGCCCGGAACACGATTTGGATTGGTACCGAAGGTACCCACGATTTTGACTTTGATTTTCACTAATTAAACTTTATCAAATTGTGTATATATACTATATATATGTATTGGGTGATGTATTAAAGAGTAATTTTATAAATCTTTCTATTATATACACATAATTCGTTGTATGTACTTATACCTTAGTATAACCTAGGTAATTAATCTTTTTATTATTATTATTATTATTATTATTTTACTTTTCTTTTTTTAACCCTTTTTCCCCCACCGCCCTTTAGTTTTTGTATGAGAAATCACTCTAACAAACAGAGAGTGAGATTCGGTGAGAAGGAGAGGGAGAGAAGGAGAGAGAGAGAGAAAGGGAAGGAGAGAGAGAGGAGAGAGATAGAAAGGGAAGGAGAGAAATAGAAGGAGAAAGAGAGAAAGGGAAGGAGAGAGAGAGAGGAGAGAAGGAGAAAGAGAAGGAGAGAGAGAGAGAGGAGATGATGATGTTAATGATGGTCCGATTGAGATCATAGGGACCACATAATTTGTGGATTGAGGTATAATTTGAAACCCTAGCTTTTCATTTTATTTTTAATTAGATATTTTATGTTGTTAATCTTAGTTTTCAATTTTAGGGTTGATTTTGTTAATAGTTTAAGGTTTGATTAGACCTTTCAGACCCTTAATTGATGAAATTGATAATTGGGAAGGTTGATTTTGACCCAAATTTATTGTTTTAGGTTAGATTGTAGATTCGGAGGTCTAGATTAATTAAAGAGGATATTTAGAGCAAATTGGGTTGTAATCCTAAAGCCCTTATTTAATTTGATAAGGACTTGGACCCTTGTAGTGACTGTTTAGGTTAGAATTTAGATTCCTAGGTTATTCTATATGGAATTAGTATGAATTGAATTAAGTTTTGAAAGTGAATTAAATGTGTTGTTTTCAGTTGGGAGTGTGTACTAATACCAGTACACTAATTGGAGGAAATTAATGCAGTAAAGAGAGCCTTGCGGGATTTGAGGTAGGAACTTATAAATACTTTCTTGTAGCCATTAAAGTGCTTTCAATGCTTTTGATAGGGTTTAGATTTATAAATCAAATTTAATTATTTTGTAAAGCATGCATGATTTATTTGTGATGTCCTATTGATGTGAAAATGATTTTCCAAAAGTATAGTTTTACATAGTGATGTAAAACAGTAATAGTAATTTTTAAAATAACTAGATTCTAATAATTATATATATGAATGAGTTATATACATATATAAGTATATGGATGATTCTTTTCTTATTTATAGTTAAATAAACTATATTTCCAAAAGAATCGAGATTTAATCGTTATCGAGCTTTAGGGATGGGTATATTTCCAAAACCAAATGGATTTTGGGGTTCTTATAATATTTATATATATATTTTACTTCCTTCCATATGTTGGGAGAAGTAGTTGTTTTAAGATGATGTGTGGGATGGAGGTTCCCAGTTGTTGGGTATGTGTTGGTGATTCCCTAGGTACGGGCTTTCCCCCGGAATATATACTATATATGTTATGCTGGGCTTTCCCCCGGCTAGGATTATTACCGGCTTTCCCCGGATTATATTACGGGCTTTCCCCCGATTACCCGGCTTTCCCCGGATTATATTACCGGCTTTCCCCGGAATAATATTAGTTGGGAGATCACAACATGTACATGGTTGTTAGTTTTTGTAGGAAAAAGGTATTTTCTACTACTAAAACTTATACTATTATACTATATATCTTTTGGTAATCTGAAAATGGATTTGTAATGCCTACACGAGCAAATCATTGAAGTTTTCCTAAAAACAATGGTTTGTTCCGTATTTTCATTATGTTTTCCTGTCTCATGACAGGAATGGGACTCTCATGATATAGGAAAACTATTGAAATCTAGGTTATTCTATTTCTCTTTTTGGAAAGCCTTGTTTGGATAGGTACGTGTATGATTCTAGAAATGTCGAGGTTATATGCTGCCTAGATTAGGCGAAGACTTGAGGAGCGTGACAACTCCTGGATTATTTTAATGATCATTAAGATGTCTGCACAAGTCAAACGGCTGACCACCGCGACAACGGCTACATCGGCAAATTATGGTCAAGGGTCCACCTGAACCCAAATCATGAGCCAGCGTGCTTCTCACAAAAACCGATAAATCAGTCGCTCGGTCGGAAATCAGGAATTAACGATGGGGTTCCACATCGGTTAAGTTGGAACACGATTTTGCTCACTGACTAGGAGCTGAAACATCTAGTCGTAGCCTCTTCACTCTAAGATGATTACACTACGCAATATTATGATGTGAGATGTTGTTAGTTTATATTTACTTGTATGGGTAAGTGAATGGTTATCGGTTTATGTTGTAGTAAAGGTACCAAATGCTTTTACATTACTGTATTATGATTTCTCGGTTTTCTTTAAAACCTGCATTGTCTTAAATTCATATTAGTGACTACCTGTTAGTATTATAAGTTCTCACTGGGCTTTTTGCTCAGGAAATCGAGGAGACAGTGGATGATTGGATGTTAAGTAATTTGAGGAGGCAGGTATAGGGAGAGTATCCACCTCAGGTTTATTATACTTGAGGTGTTGTTATTATTCAGTTATGATGCAGTTATTTTCCTTGCTTTGTATATATATTCTTTTGAACTATATAATGTAAAACAAGCACACTTATGTATATTTAGTATCACTTAACAAATCTTATATATGTATTATTTTATCAAGCGAGAGATCGTTTTAGAATTATGGTTTGGATTCAGCCTAGTGGATGACTAGGTAGTCTATATTGGAGAATATGGTTGATTGGATATGATGAGATGATATGGATGAATGGAATTGATATAGAAATGCTATTTTTGGATAAATCATCTCTTCTACAGGTTTATGACAGGTTTCAGACCCTGAAAATACGGGGGGAACTCTGGAGAACTTTCCGTTGGGCCTAACCATTTTTAGAGGTGATTAAAGTTCTGACGAACTAGATTAGCTTAACTCTGATGTAGGTTAATAAACCTTTATTTAGGTTTGTTTTAGTACTAATTACTCACCTCGTGTAGTAAGCCTAACGCCTCGAGATGCGACTCAAAATCTTCTAGAGATTTGAGTTTCAGATTGGGGCGTTACAGACATGGTATCAGAGCGCCACTAGTAGATCTTTAATGGGAGCGCCAATATTAGATCCGAGTTGGGAGCAACGTTAGGTTCGAGTTGGGAGGTAAATAAAAGACATCAAAGATAAAACTTTTCAAGATTAAAAGACATCAAGATTAAAATACTTATTATTACTTTATTGATTTCTATATGTGTATTTATTATATGTTGGTAAGTGTATGTGTTTTCTGTGATAGGTATTATTTGTTCTAGCCTCGATTGTAGATTAGAACTCTTAATTTTAGTCAAATCTTGTAGTATTAGATATTTGGATATACTTGTTTATATTATGAGGATATAAGGAGGATTTGAAAATTTATTGAATAGGAGATATGGGGATGATGCTGATTTGGATCATTATTGATAGATTGATTAACCACCCCTATTTATATTGATACCTACTCTTGTGGAGATTGAGTAGAATTATATATTAAAGATTATGAAGTTGAAGAATTATGTATTTAGAGATGTATTATTCATTGGTGACAACCAATAATATATACTTATTATTGAAGTTGATATTGTATTTGATGAATTATTGGGTGCCTAACATTTTGAAGATATGACTTATGATCCAAGCACCATTATTGAGGAAAATAGGAGAGTAACATTTCAAGTATATTATAGACATAATGGATGGAATTTTCAAGACATATTTTATGTTACTCTGTTATGGTGAAATTCTGAGAGTAGATAGNCTTAGAATTACGGTTTGGATCCAGCCTAGTGGAGGACTAGGCATTCTATATTGAAGAACATGGTTGATTGGATATGATGAGATGATATGGATGAATGGAATTGATATAGAAATGCTATTTTTGGATAAATCATCTCTTCTACAGTTTATGACAGGTTTCAGACCCTGAAAATACAGGGGGAACTCTGGCGAACTTTTCGTTGGGCCTAACCATTTTTAGAGGTGATTAAAGTTCTGACGAAGTAGATTAGCTTAACTCTGATGTAGATTCATAAACCTTTATTTAGGTTTGTTTTAGTACTAATTACTCACCTCATGTAGTAAGCCTAACGCCTCGAGATGTGACTCAAAATCTTCTAGAGATTTGAGTTTCATATTGGGTCGTTACACTCTCCCCCCACCCCTTTCTCCTTCGGGAACTCTTTCAAAGCTGCATAACGACCCTGAAATGTTAACGGCCACCGGATGGTTCAGGCCAGGGCTCAGGGTTACACATACTCAGAATTCCATCCAGTCATCTTGACACCAAGACATCTCTGTCTTCAGCCTCTCCACCTCTTCAAAACCCCATTATAGTAAACTTCCCTCCTATCCCAAAAGCTTCTCTCCTTCTTTAACTATTACATTTTTCTGATCCCTCCTACCTAACTCAATTGGAGTAATTTATGTGCTAAGCATATGTCCCAGGGCTGCTCTAGGAACAAGTGACCAAAGCATCACTGTAAGTGGGGGTGTCAATAGGGCAGTTTTGGATCAGATCCTTAAGGATCCAGAACTGGTATCGTTAATATATGAAGGTGGTTCTAGTTCCTACTGGTTCCGATTCCTATTAGTTCTGGTTCTGGAACCTCAATTGGTTCCAGATCTGTTACGGCTAGGATCCGCAGATACCCAATGCCCGTTTTCTATTTTTTTGGGCCTTTTGTTTAACATGAAATGTATTTGTATTTTATATTTTTGTATTCTATTCAATCATAAAATCAGTTTTATTACGAAATTTATTGTATAATAGTCATTGGTTTCTTTTATTTTATTTTTAATTAAAAAAAAGTTAAGAAAGGGAGAACTCAAAATCCTTTTTATAGTATATGAAACTATAAAATTATAAGATTTATATGGAATCGGGTACTCGTTGGGTGGAACCAAAATAGATCCAAAATTAATCAGATCCACAAAATAAGGTCTCGGAACCGCAATAAACAATTTCGGGTAATTTAGTACACATTGACACCCCTAAATGTAATCCTTTTTTTTGTCTTGTTAATTTATCTTATATATTCTTTTATACACTGTTATACCTCGCATGTGGAGCTTTAATGGAGAAGATCCAATAGTTGAATTTTGTAAGGAAAGTCTCCTCATCATTTAAATCATCCTCGTAATAGAATAACCATTCTAAATCTTAACCTTATAAAAAACAAATTGAAATGTTATGTTTTTTCAAAACCATCCATTTTTACTGTTTTTTAACTAACTTTTGATGAAGTTAAAAGCTTTGGAACAATGTAAGTTTTTTGTGAGAATTAGTCTAATTATAAATCCATTGTTAGCAATAAAGCCATTAATACAAACAGAGGTCAGAGGGAGAAAAATGGCGGTTAAGAGACCTGAGAAACATCGTCGTTGCAATTATTGTCATTTTCTAAGTTATTTAAAGTTGAGGTTTTTTTTACGGTAAACTAAAATTTTGTTTCATATGGTAGATCTAATCTAATGATTCAATTAAAATTGACTTATTTTCAAACATGATATGATTTTGGATAATTAGAAAAGTTTGATGAAAATCATATTACAATAGTTTAGTCGGATTTATTTCATGATTTGTCTTTGATTTTGTAGTGTATGTCTAATACTTCAGTGATATTTGAGTTGATTGTCATTGGGTAGGAAGTATTTAATCTTTTGTTCTTGTAGACACATCCCTAATGACCTACGACTTCAATGAAGTTTGTGCAGGCTTATGATTAATTGCAAGCTACTAAAGAGACAATATCTCTTCTAAATATACTTGGATATATTTGGGCTATGTGATGATTGTATGAGGATATTTATTCTTAGAGTAATAGAATTAGACATAACTGGTTTTAGATTCTAACAAATCTAACTTACTTTCAATTATTACTATTTTATAAGAAAACACAATTACATTCTCCTGAATATGTTTATTGATGTGCTGCCATAATAGTAGGAATGTATCTCATGGAGGTACATCTTTTGATAGGTTTTTAATTAGAATAGATTTGGTTCTTACATAGACGTCAACATGAGCAACCCAAAATAACACACATAGTAACCAAAACAACTAGTTCTTCTTCCTGCTATTCCACTATTGCGGTATTTATAATCTTACAATGCTTTTTCACCAAGAAAAGGAATCTTAATCATACTACGGTTGTGTTTGATTGCAAAGAAATATGTTTCGCTGAAATAGGTCATTTCTATAGTTCAGGGGAAGTGTATTCCTTTGGTGGGGGGGGGGGGGGGGGAAGGAAGCTTGTACCATGGAATTACATTGAAAGTTAACTATTTGTCACACTTTTAAGTGAGAAGACCCACAATTCCATGGAATTCAAATTTTTCCAAACAAACAAAAGAATATGTGTTCCTTTCGCGAAACTAACCTAATTATGTGGAAATCAAGTGCAATCAAATACAACCTAAAAAATAATAAACATAATTAAATAAAAACTCCTAACAAATAGAACTCCTACTAAAAATAGAAATACTATTATCCCTAACATAACTAATATAAAATCTTCAGTTCCTATCCGATGTCTTGACGTTCCACCACCTTAATGTATTTGATACACCTACTTGATGTTGGTCATACTAATAGACTAGTATAGGAGATGCTAAATGCAATTGGACTGGCAATTCGTTGGATCCAGCGGCTCAAGTGGTTCTGTGGTCGTGGTGGGCCTGACTGGGCGTTAAGATTCATGATTTTGAGTTATATTTTTTGTGAATAATATGTGTTTTAACTTCACTAAAAATAAAAAGTGCCATAAGTTCATTTTCTACTTACTTTTATTGGGTAATTTGTTAGCATACATACCTATGTAAAATGTATACAAGATTTTTGGTTGATCAAAATTTTTTTGGAACTAGATTGATTTTAAAAGAGAAGAATTCTTCTATAGGATTCAATACCAAGACTTAGAGTATAGAATCCAACCATGCTTCCAACAACTCTAATAATTGATCTTCTATCATTCGTCCACGCTAACAAGTGATTATGGGTTGATCGCATTAAGATATTTATTAGTAATACATTTGTGTTATTACTTTAATCACATTACTTTTATAAGCTAAGCATTAAGTTTAAAAAGTACTTATGTGGACTAATTTAATGTATTCTTTGCTTGTTGCAGTTTCTTAGGAGTTTTTGAGTTCATGGTTACTAGCACCATTGGCAAGACATATTTTTTTAGAGATGCTGTAGGTTTGTAAAACTGGGTAGAGATTAAAAGGGTCATATTGTTAGTGATCAGATCTTGGATATTTGGGTTTAGGCAAAAATTAAGGAATATATGTTTTTGTGATGGTCTCTCATAGATGTTTAAATTTTGAACTTGGAATATATATGGTTAGGGTTTCAAGTTTAGTTTAAGAATAATTCTAGGAGGACTTTTGGTATTTGTATATTTGAAATTACAATGCTTTAATTGTATATATTAACTAGTTTTAAAGCCCGCACTACGCACGGGCAACACATAAATAAAAAGCAGTTGAAATACAATCTAAACTATTTAAGATAGAAATATTTTTCTAAAAAAGAAAAAAAAATTGTTGTCTATGCATGTATGTCTGCTCAAGATTGTTGCGAATTATTAAGTCTATAAATCGTTGATTTAAGAAGGAACTATAGGAAATAAATGACAATAAGTGCACGTTAGAGAGGGAGAGAGCCAGGTTTATTGAGAGCAGTATTAAAGGGCTGAGAGCGTGACATATGGCTTCAAAAGTTTAAATTTATGCTCTTTGATATGTAATTAATAAAGAGAACAGATCAGAGTATAGGCTTAAATGTACATGTTATATGTACAACCTCATGTGAGACCCACATAAGGCTGATCTAAGGGCTGATTTTTAGTAAAAATTTTCTCTTCACTATGTAGATTATCTTCACTAAAAAGCATTCTATTCTAAAACTGATAACCTCATAAAAAATTGATCAGAAGTTGATTAAAAATTAATGGTGAAAAATAAACAATGCAAAAGATAGTCAATTTTTAATGGGAATAACAGTTTTAGAATGGGGTGCTATTTGGTGAGGATGATCTACATGGTTAAGAGAACATTCTCAACAAAAATTAGCCTTTAAATCAACCTCATGTGAATCCACACGAGCCTGTACATGTAGCATGTACAATTAAGCCTGTACCCCTGATCCGTTCTCATTAATAAAATGTTAATTGTTTCTTTTGTGTTCACTATGAATGCATGTGCTTACATAGATTTGTTCTCCGATCGTATCGATATATAAAAAATACTCACAATTATTTTGCCTATCGAGCACATACGAAAAAAGAAAAAAAAGTATTGGTTATATATATATTTATCAGGTTGAAAAAAAAAAGTAAAATTAAAATAAAAATCTAGAATCATCAATTTCAATAGGCCATGATCTGCTTGACGAGATAATCTGTTACTACTGTGGAAATATTAGTCATTGCCTTCTAGATAGTCATCGTCTGCTTGGCATCCATATTCCTTTTGATTTACACCTAGCAGAACCAAATTTATACACAGGTAGAAAAGATTATGGGAGAAACTTGAGAATTTAATATGATTAAAGGTGGATAAATTAAATTTGGATGTTACTATTCTTCTCATAATGTTTTAGAATCAATGAGAGCGAGTAAAAATTATCATCACGTTCTAAAACTTTAAACTCTAATTAAATATTAATTTAAAATGATTGATAATAATAATTGACGGCTAAAAATTATCTACATGGTGCGTAGATTATACTTAATTACTTACCAGGATCAGTTCCTGGATCATCTCCGTGTGCTCCTCGAATGGACCATGTCAAAATCATGTTAAATAAGCATATTATATCCTAACTATTTAAATACTAAGAAATTATTGTAATATTTTTATTAGTTATAATTTTTTACTATTTTTATTTTTTATTATTCATATTTTTTATTTATAATTTTTTTGTTAGGATCTTGAATATAAATTAAGAGCAGGTTAATCTCTTAAACTATGAATTTTTCATTTTTTTTTGCTGGTTGTTTGGAAATTTTAATTTAATTGAACTTGCTCTGTATTTGATATTTCAAGATCACAAAAATTCATTTATTTGGGCTGATCCTCCCACATTAGAGGCTTAAACATTTCAAGTACCCACATTCCATGCTTCGACATCTCGAACACCCGTATCCCAAGCATCCACATCCCTTCCATCCACATCTGACGAGGAGGTGAAGCAAAAGATGAAGACAAAAAAGAAAACGAAGGAAAGGGTTGCATATGAGGCTCACGATCGTTGCATCGTCACCCAGCTGGAGACTATTATTTTGTTGGCTCGTGTACTTGTACTCCAAGTTATTCAACTTGTTCTTAGGTGGTAGAATGAATGTGCTAATGGGATAACTTATCTTGATGTCTGTTGTCTTGTGTATAAGGTTCTTTACTGATGTATGGTAAGGAGCTTGAATTACATCAATTAACTGATCAATAGAATGAATTTGATGTTTATGGAAATTTTTTGTTCATCTTTACATTGTGGATTCTGGCCAAGATTGTGCAGAAAATAAAGATTGAAAAAGCTACAGTTAAAAGTAGAACAGTAAAGAAGAGAGAAGAAGAAGAAGAAAAAGAAGACGTGGGGGAGAGTGAATTAGTCAACTAAATCTCTCCCCCTTATATTTATTATTAGATAGATTCTAATACAAGATAAACTAAAAAATAAAAAGTAGTTTAGGAAAAATAAACTACTGTTCACGTGTTACTGTTCACGTGAATAGTAACCCTATAAATAAAAACTATTAAACTACTAAATCTAACACTCCCCCTCAAGCTGGAGCATAGAGATCAAATATGCCAAGCTTGTCACAAAATTGATGAAATGGTGACGGCGCAAGAGGCTTGGTAAGAATATCTGTCAACTGTTCCTCAGATTTCACATAGGGACATGTAATCTGTTTCCTTATCATCTTTTCACGAATAAAATGGCAGTCAACTTCAATATGTTTGGTACGCTCATGGAACACAGGAATACTCATAATGTACGTGGCTGTTTGATTATCACAAAGCATCTACATAGGACCAGGAACTTGAATCCCCATTTCACCAAGTAATGATTGGACCCATAACATTTCACAAATAGTGTGAGCCATAGCTCGATATTCAGCTTCAGCGCTAGACTTAGCCACTACTTGTTGCTTCTTACTACGCCAAGTAACTAGATTACCACTGACAAAGGTACAATACCCTGATGTGGAACGACGATCAACACGATCTCCAGCCCAATCTGCATCAGAATAACCAACTATGGAACCTATTACCATCAAGGAATCACCAGTTTTCTTATATAATAAGCCACGACCTGGGGAACCCTTAACATACAGAAGAATTCGACAAATAGCCTCAAAATGTGGTTTCCGTGGTGCATGCATAAACTGACTAACAACTCCAACTGCATAAGTGATATCCGAACGAGTTACAGTTAGATAGATTAATTTGCCGACAAGCCTTCGGTATCGACCAACATCATGAAAAAACTCCCCTGTTCCGCAACCAGCTTCACTGAATAATCCATAGGTGTGTCTGCAGGAGTTGTGCCAAGGAAGCCTATCTCAGAAAGAAGGTCAAGAACATATTTCCGTTGAGACAGACTTATACCAGCCTTGGAGCGGGCAACTTCGATGCCCAGAAAATAGCGAAGAAGACCCAAGTCCTTGGTGTGAAACTTCTAGCTTAGATAATACTTTAAGTCGGAGATACCTTGAGAATCACCTCCAGTGATAATAATATCATCAACATACACAATAAGAATAATAGTACCCGCCGAAGAGCGACGGACGAATACAGTATGATCAGATACGGCTCGGCTAAAACCATAGTCCTCGAGAACACTACTGAATTTATCAAACCAAGCACGTGGAGATTGTTTGAGGCCATATAATGCTTTCTTCAACCTACAGACGAGGTGCTCTTCGCCTTTCTTCTCATAGCCCGGTGGTTGTATCATATATACTTCCTCCTGAAGATCACCATGTAAAAATGCATTCTTTATATCAAGCTGATATAAAGGCCAATCTTTATTCACTGCCACAGAAATAAGGATACGAACAGAGTTTAACCGAGCAACTGGAGAGAATGTTTCTGTATAATCCACACCATACATCTGTGTGTACCCCTTTGCCACCAATCGAGCTTTCAGTCGTTCAATAGAACCATCAGGAAGATATTTTACAGCATACACCCAACGACAACCAACAGTCTGTTTTCCTGGAGGTAAAGTGGTAAGCTCCCATGTCTGATTTTCATGAAGTGCAGTTATCTCTTCATCCATAGCCAATTTCCATCCAGGTGAAGAAAATGCCTGTGTATGAGACTTTGGAATAGAAACAGAAGACATGGACAAGGCAAACGAAAACAAAGAGGGAGAAACACGATGATATGATATAACATCAGATAACGGATGTTGGGTGCAAGAACGACTACCTTTCCGTTTTGCAGTGGTCACATCGAGGTCATCAATGATAGGAGACGGTGTCGGAGCTTGTGATTCAGAACCTACAGGATCAACAGCTGGAGATGGTTGAGGACCCCAAGAAACAATCTTTCTTGACTTAGATCGTTGGTATATCTTTATAGGAGGAGGTTCAGAATTTGACATAGTCGGAGCAGAGTTAGACATAACTGGATCAGAGTTAGACGTAACTGCATCAGGAACAGACTCTGACGGAGCAGAGTTAGACGTAACTGGATCAGGAATAAACTCTGACCTATCTGGAACAGGAAGAGTAGGAAGTGGTGTGAACCCCTCCCCCTGTCGACCAGACACGACATCAAGATCAATACTATCACCAGAAGGGGAAAAATAAGGAGTTGACTCAAAAAAAGTAACATCCGCACTAACATAAGAACGACGAGTTGTAGGACAGTAACACCTATAACCTTTTTGAGTACGAGAGTAACCTAGAAAGATACACTTAATAGACCGTGCAGACAGCTTATCATGACTCTTAGGACCTAACATATGGACAAAGGCAACACACCCAAACACTCTAGGGGTAACTGTGAAAGGTGAGGCATCAGGATATAAGAGAGAAAAAGGAGATTTTTGTCCTAGAATTTTTGAAGGCATCCGATTGATCAAGTAATTTGCAGTCAAAACGGCATCAGCCCAATACTGTTTGGGAACATTCATGGCTAGCATAAGAGTTCGAGCTACATCTAAAAGATGTCGATGTTTACGTTCGGCAACACCATTTTGTTGAGATGTATTCGGGCAAGTAGTTTGATGAACAATACCTCGGTCCTCACAAAATTTTGTCATACTGTCCTGAGTATATTCTGAAGCATTATCAGAACGCAAAATTTTTATTTCTTTTCCAAACTGGGTCTTGATTTCATTGTAAAACGTGCTGAAAATATGGGGAAGCTCAGAACGATTTTTCATTAAAAATAGCCATGTCATACGAGAGAAATCATCCACAAAGATAACATAATATTGAAAATTAGATAAGCTCTTTATTCGATATGGACCCCATATATCAGAATGAACTACATCAAAAGGATTAGACTGACGACTATCACCACTACTAGGAAATGAACTACGATGATGCTTGCCAAGTTGGCAAGGTTCACACTCTAACTTAGACACTGGACTCAAACGACTAATAATAGACCTTAACTTTTCGACAGAAGGATGACCAAGACGGTAATGCCACTGAATAGGAGAAACCGACGCACTGAGGACAGAGGCAGGTGCACCAACATCCAAATAATAAAGACCATTCCTTTCATGCCCCGAACCAATCTTCGTCTGTGTCCTGAGATCCTGAAACACACAACCAGTTGGAGAAAAGGTTATAGAACAATTAAGGGATTTTGTTAGTTGACTTACAGATATTAGGTTAAAAGGAAACTTAGGGACATATAAGCCAGAGGATAATTTAAGAGTTTTGGTAGGATGAATGTCACCCCTCCCAAGAACAGGACGAGTGGACCCGTCAGCTAACACAATGTGAGAAGGTTTCAACTGAAAATTAGTAAAGGCGGAGGAAATACCAGAAATGTGTGCACTGGCTCCAGAGTCAATAACCCAGGAGGAGGATGTAGAAGGTCCTGCAACACAAGCTGCATTACCTTGATTTGCTAATGTAGCAGTGGAAGAAGGACCTGGAGTCATGGCCTTCAAATGTTGGAGAAGCTGGCCAAGCTGAGAAGATAAGTCTTCACTTCCACCAGAAACAGGAGCAACCGAAGGTGTAGAAGCCTCTGTCTCACTACTGACTTGATTGACGTTAGCAGGCTTCCCCCATTTATCCCAACAATAGTCCTCAGTATAGCCTGTCATACTACAATAAGTGCATTTCCATTCAGAACAGTTAGTACCACGACCGTGACCACTACCACTACCTCTACCATCACCACGATTAGTTCGACCACCTCTACCTTCACCATGACCACTACGACCACCTCGACCTCCTCGACCACCATGGCATCCTCGTCCTCCAGCACTATAATACAATACAAAAGACTCTCGTGAACCAGTGGAAGATCTAGAATTAGTGCCAAGAGAAGCACGTTGAAGACGACAGATTGCATTGGCTGCTATTAGAAGAGTTTCACCTGCAAGAAGCTGATCTTTGAACACTCTGTAATCTGAATTAAGTTTAGAAAGAAACAACGCCACACGAAATTCTTCACGTTGCTTCTTTTGTTCTTCAAGAGAGGTACTCAGAGGTTGATATAAATCAAGTTCCCCCCATAAACCACGCAACAACCCATAAAACTCCATTAATGACTTTTCACCTTGTTGACTATTAAACAACTGCTCATATATCTTATAAATTCTTGAAACATTACGCTCCTGAGAATACAACTCAGCAAGGGCAGTCCAAACACTTCGTGATGTTTTCATAAATTCAACATTACGGGCCACATAAGGCTCCATACTGTTCCATAACCATCCAAGCACAATAGCGTCATCATGAACCCATTCACGATACGTAGAAGTGTCCTTACTAGGAGGCTCTTCTGTTATATGTGCCAACTTTTCCTTGTCGACAAGAAAAACTTGTACAACATTGCACCAACCAAGATAATTACCACCATACAACCTAACGGCGGTTATAGACTACCATTGGAGTAGATTTAGCATCACCCATAACAGCAAGAAGTGGACTGAAAACACAATCTTATGAAGCACAAAATAGAGAAAACTCACTGAATAATATTTAGTATGTAAGGAAGAGGGTAGCGGGGACAAACAACACCACAAAACAGCACTACCAGCACCAACAACCACCAAAAACAGCACTAGCAGAACTTAACAGCCACCAAACAGTAAGGAAATAACAGCAACACAAAACTTCTACCTTATGTAACCCGGTAATCTTCATGCATCCACCATACAATCCACTCCAAAAACAAACCGTAGATATAGATCTAGGATGCAAAACACCAAACCACCAAGATTGAGGCACTGTTCATAAATACTATTCACGACACTATTTGCAGCACTGTTCACGAGTGATGTTCACAGTACTATTGAAAACAGAAAGTAGAACAGTAAAGAAGAAGAGAAGAAGAAGACGTGGGGGAGAGTGAATTAGTCAACTAAATCTCTCCCCCTTATATTTATTATTAGATAAATTTTAATACAAGATAAACTAAAAAATAGAAAGTAGTTTAGGAAAACTAAACTACTGTTCACGTGTTACTATTCACGTGAATAATAACCCTATAAATAAAAACTGCTAAACTACTAAATCTATTAAATCTAACAGGGACCATAAGGCAACGAGAAAAATTGTACGAAATCCAATTAGTAGGTGGCGTTTTCAAATTGAAAGAAAATTCTCTTCATCAATGAGATTCAAGACAGATACAATGTAAATTTTGTTCTTAGCATGATAACAGAAAATTAAAAAGTAACATTTTATAGTGGACTTGCAAAACAATACATCTTCCCCAGTACCATATTCAAGTGAACTTACAAAAAAATCTGACTTCCCCTGTACCATGTTCAAGTGAACTTCCAAAAAAATGTATTACATCTGACTTCCCCTATGACATAAAATTCTTGTTCAAAAAATATAAGCAAGAAAAAGCTAAATTCATCAACGTCTTCTTGCCATTTTGATTCTTGCATTTTTCCTTACATCCACCATGATGTACATACTTCTTTCCATCCAAAACCTAACACATGATAACACATACAAATTCACAATTTTAATAAAAAAAATCAAAGCTAAGAAACGAATTTATGAGTTTGAGAGGTGCTAAATCCCTAAACATAAGACAACAAACATTGGGTATTTTGTAGAGAGAAAGAGTCTGAAATTACCTGAAAAAAAATGTCCATGTCTGAACTATTCAGCCATTGCTTCTTCTCCTTGCGTCTGTAAAAAAAAAAGAACATGTTCATTAGAGGTAGTTAGAAGAGAGGAAATTAGGTGAGCAACATGAATCTAGCTATCTAACCTGCATTAGCTTAACATTCAGACCAGATTTAGCTGCCTCAGCACTACCAAAAATCAATCATGCAGGTGAAATACGAGTAACATAAATTGAAGAACTTTATGATACAGCATGCAACAAAAAAAAATTCATTAGATCAGAAATTAGATTTCCACCAGCATTAAGGGTTTAGAAACATTCAAACCACAAATTGCTTGAATCTGGACATCCAAACTCAGATATTTAGAATGACAAAAAGAAATTTGGAAATAAAGAAAAGGGTACCGTCTTTATTTGGACTTTCTCTAGCAATTTAATGAGTTTTTGATCTGTAAAAACCAAAAAAAAAATTGAAAAATAGGTGAGATTTAAGAACACTTATAGCAAAAGAAACAAGCTGTAAGAGAAAAAAATTTCTCCAAACGGATCAGATCTACTCCAATATTCAAAAAAAAAGTTTAAGGAACCAAAAAAGAAATCAGAGAAAAATGGAAGAGGAGAGTGAGAGAGAGGAGAGAGAGAAAAGAAAATCAAGAGAAAAAACTCGTATAGAAGATTTGTTTTCTCTGAGAGGAGAGAAATTAATGAATTGACGTGACGCTGTACTTTGATGACAGATTTTTTCTCGAAAAGGAGCGAGAAAGTCTATCGGCTCTAACTAAGCGAAGATGGAGCTGACACATCATCATTAATCGGATCCGTCGATTTCTAAATATCGTGCGGCTACGATCAACTGTAAATAAACAGTACAAATAACATTGTACTCTGATCCGTTCTCTATCTCTATATATATATATATATATTACATGTGTTGACATATATTTTATGATGTTTAAATCCCATAAAAGATAATGAAGAAAACGTTCATCTAATAAGAGATATTGAAAAGTGATGCGTGGCTTGATGGGTTATTCCAAGTCATGTCCTCCAAGGTGAGGGATTCCTGCAGAAGATCGTACGATGTACGATGGAAAGAGAAACCTAATGATTTAAACAAGAAAGTGAACCAATTGTTCAGTCTGAAATCCTCGGTAACATTAATGTTCTTGTTTTAATTTGTTGTTGTTGGATATATGAATTATATATGTTTGTTATGATATTTTATTGTGTTAGATGAATGATGAATCACTACTGAGCATTGGCTCGCCCCATTTGTTTTATCTTTCACAGATCAGTGAAAGGGATACGTAGAAATATGAGTTGCAGTGTACTCGTGAGAAAGAAGACTAGGTAGTCTTCCATGAACATTATTTTTAGTTTTTTATTACTTGAATAAGTCTGAAAAGTTTACTTGGACAAGATGGGACGTTTTTATGTTGATTTGGGTCTGTTTCGGTTTTTGGACAACGTGCTGGATTCTCTGACTAGCAGTGGGTATTTGGATCATAATTGCTATTTTGTTTATGGGATTTTATTTTTGATTATATTTCTGGATTCACGAGATCCAATAGAAGTTACAGTAAAAATTTCATGATTTTAGAAGAAGGTTAAGTTTCATTTTTATATTTTAAAATTCTGATGTTTGTTTTCTGAAAGTTGATACCGACTTCACTTATGCTAGGTTGCACCTAGTTTTTGGAAGAATCCCTTAGGGAATAGACATTAGCCAGAACAATAAAGATGGGCGGCTCTGATGTAGTTTCAGAGGGTTCTCACAGAACATGATTCCGACACCCAGAGCATAAATCATAAATTTTTAACTGAACATTATGCGGAATCTGTCAACTGTATGAGGTCTAATCAATGTGTTATTTTATGTATGTTTTTCTGACTTAAAATTATTTTAAAACTATTGTGAGAATATAGACACGTTTTTAAACAAAACTCCATTAGGTGCTTTTATTTTGAATACCTATTACATAGCATGGCATCCGGCGAAGTTTAAGCTATCTACTGGCATGTCTTAAGAGATAAAAATGCGTAAGGCATGTAGACCCAAACCCAATTTTGTTGGGCCTGAACTGACCAAGCTCAAGAGAGATGGACTAAGATGTATTTCAAAACCCACATAATTAATGTTCTGGGCTTTAGATATTTACACCCAAGTGTGGTGTAAGTACACCCAAGGTCCGAGATGTTACATAAAACCAAACCTCCCACCTACAAAACCATGGCAAGGGAAAAACTCTAACCTGAGCACCCTCCCAATGAAACCACTCAGAACAAATTAATCGCCAACTCCATCTACTGAAAAGGAACCAACAGCATCAAGAAACATGATCATAAAGAAATCCAATGCTATCTAGCTAAGCCAAGCCCAAACGGCGTCTCGGGAAGGTGCTAAAAAAATCTCTCGAATCCTACCGGGAAGCGCCCAAACCTGCCAAGTAGTCTGCCAAAGAGTTACATTCACGAAAAACATGAGTAAGCCTCACTGACAAATTACCACGAACCCAACTAATTCGGAGCCACTAATGCCTTAGCGACCAAGGTACATGTTCTATATTTTCAAACCAACCTCTCACTAAACGTGAATCAGTTTGAATAACAACTAAAGAGAGCCCCAAATCCAAACAAAGGAGGAGACCGTCCAGAAGAGTTATAACCTAAGTTATTTAATCCTTATGTTCTAACCTAGAATGACACCCTAACCATTTAGTCTTTGACTTTAGGTTAGTTAGTTTTAGGCTAATTTTGGTTCTATTTTGGGTATGATTTATGAAAAGGCGGTTTATATTAACCATCCATTTTTTTATCAGTTGTGCCTTCCTTCTTTTTTTAAGTTAAAACCATCCTCTCATTAAAATAGAATATTAGGTAAAACAGAGAAAGTCAGAGAAAGCGAGAGACCGATCCCATCATCTGTATCGATACCAAACACTAACGAACTTTTCGTCGTTTGTTCGGCCTCACGAATCCGAGTATTGAATCCTCTATGTAATCGACAACATTTCGAGGTGGTTTTCATTTTTCTTTCACTCTAAAAATCCGCAAAAATCTCTCTTGATGAACTTGGATGAAAATAGGCGAATGTGCACTCTAGGGCTTGAAGTGGATTTGAGAGAGAATAAGTCGAGTTTGTCGAGTTTTTAGGGTTACAGGTTTTTCTTATGTTTTTATGTCTGGGATATCCCCAAACAAAATGAAGGACAGCCCTGTGTGTGTTTTCAAATTGGAAAGATACCTGCGAATGTAGGATACAACCAATAAAAAATGGGATGGTTAATATCAGCCGTCTTATGAGAATCTTGAGGTGTAAATTAGTGAAGGTGGTTAAAATTGGGGTGTTTATTCTTATTACAGTTTAATAAAAAAAAAATTGGAAATTTAAGATTTTTTATTTTTTTATTGTGAATATATATTAGGCCATAGTTTTTCACTTTCGTTTTAGGTCTATAAAGTCTCAAAGACAGCCTTAATATGTCCATTGCTAAGTCATATAGAGATCTATGGCTAAATACATGTCATATAGCTTGGGCATTAATCGCCTACATCTTATGAATTCAACAACATTGAGTAAGTGGTGTTCGAAAAATATAGTCTTTTGGTACGTACTTTATCAATACTTAAAAAATTGGGTATGCAAACTCAAATTAGGCGAAGTCTATAAAATCTTCACATGGTTTATCTTGCTGGAAGAATATAGCCTCGTTTAAGACTAGTTTCACCGCTACTATACAAATGATCCACCTCGAAATTAAGTTCTTTGCTTGATTTTTTAAACAAATCAGAAAATGGTAGCAGTTGGAAGCTCCTTTTAAAAGAAGTCTGAATGAGGATGAAGTTGTTCAACTTATTGCTCTTTTGGATGTAATTTTTTCAATTAAATCTCTTTACGATATAACCACTCTAAGTGTGAAACGCAAGCCTTCCCCACGAAAGTAGCTTGGAATTCGAAATCCCTTCTAAGATTAACTTATTTTATTTGTTGCAGATTCATAGAGAGATCCTTACAACTGATAAACTATAGAGTAGAGGTTACCATTTAGCCAAACAATGTGCCCTCTGCTTATGTATGGAGGAGACGTACGGCATATCATTTACTTCTTCATTGCCTTTTCACAAGGTAAGTTTGGAGCCATATCATGCCACACTTGATTGGTCTTGGATATTCCCAAAAAGTAGTTATGCAATTTGCATTCAGCTAGTCAGTCTCAATGAAATAGGGAAAAGAATTTGGCCTTTCAGCCCATCGACTTTGCTTTGGTCAATTTGGAATGAGATAAACGGTTTATGGTAAAAGAAAAAATACATTCGATATCATCATTGGGGTTAAGGAATTAATCATTTTCTGGGCAACTTCAGTATATTTAGATTTCCAGTACAAGTTGGATCTTTGTATTTTCATTTGGGACTCTTTATTTTAGTCGGCTTAGTCTCTTACACATGATTACTATATATATATATATATATAGAGAGAGAGAGAGAGAGAGTGGATCCGAGTACATTGGTTAGGAGTACATTAAGTATACATTGGTCTGTGGGGCCCACCTAGAGATGAATCAAGGGCTCATTTTAAGTTAGGATATCCTCTCCATCATGTTGATCATCTTCACAAAAAATTAGCTCATTCTAAAACTTGTAACCATATCATCCGGTGATTAGAAATCACTGAAAATCAACGGTGCTTGAGCTATTCAAACACCGTTGATTTTCAATGATTTCTAATCACCGGATGATAGGGTTACAAGTTTTAAAATATGCTAATTTTTGGTGAAGATGATCAACATGATGGAGAGAATATCTTAACTTAAAATGAGCCCTTGATTCATCTCTAGGTGGGCCCCACAGGCCAATGTATACTCAATGTACTCCTAACCAATGTACTCCGATCCG
>MVGT01002716.1:63876-79205 GCA_002174775.1 Macleaya cordata
GCCAAGCAACGTGCCAAAGTGCCTAACAACGTGCCATGACATGTGCTAAAACTTTGCGCATTGCCACATATCACATGCTAATGTGCCATCACAGTGCCAATCAACGTGTCAAACTGCCCAGCACCGTGCCATGGCATGTACCATCACAGTGCCAATCTACGACGAAAAATTGTGTCGCAAATGATATTTGATTATTTGCGACGTAAATAAACGTCGCTAATACTGTAAGAGATTATTTGCGACACTATTTAGCGTCGCTAATAAGCAATTACTTGCAACGTATGTAATCGTCGCCAATATTAGGTTATCTACGACGGAACAATGCATCGCAAATAATATTTGATTATTTGCGACGCAAATAGCCGTCGCTAATACTTAAGAGATTATTTGCGTCAGTACTTAGCGTCGCAAATAATAATTACGATATTTATTTGTATTTAAGATTTAAAGTTATACTATTTGCGACGCTAATAAACGTCGCAAATGATAAACTCATCTTCTGCTACTTTTGGTCTCTTGCGACGCCAGTATACGTCGCTAATATTAATCATTTGCGATGCTCAGTAAGCGTCGCAAATGAGTTCGTCGCAAAAGAAGTGATCTGTTGTAGTGTTATTTATATAATAATCAGACTCGGTTTACATGTAACACGCTGCATAATTTGCTAACTTACACTAGTGTAGCGCGTGGTGGGGGAACTTGCGTAGCGCGTTTCGAAAACCAACCAACACGCGCTAAGAGGCACGTGTGTAGCGTGTTTAGACATCTAACCTACATGTAGAAAGTGCGTGTTGGGAGGCACGTATTTAGACATCCAACCTACACACGCTTAATGCGTGGTGGAGACACGTGTGTAGTGCGTTTGAACCTCAAACCCATGGGGGTTGGGTCGGTATGTTTAAAAAGGTGATAATAGAGTGAATTCGCCTTATTTCTTGTTTTTTTTTTTTTTTACTTTTGTTGTAACTTTTTGTAAATTCTTCTGCTCTTGTATATTCTTCTTAGGCTGTGTTTGATAGCAAGGAAATGTGTTCTGCAGAAAGAGGTTCATTTCCACCACTTCCACGGAATTAATTCCTTGGGAGGGCCAAGGAAGCCTATTCCATGGAATTATATTTAAAACTAACTATTAGCCACGCTTTTAAGTAACTGGGCCCCCATTTCCATAGAATTAAAAATGTAAACAAAAGGCGGAATTTGTATTGTTTCTGCAGAACTAATCCATTTCCATGGAATTCAAATGCTATCAAACACAGCCTTAATAAATTTATTTTTTCTAATAAGAAAAAAAAATCCCATCCCACTTTAGCTAAATAACCTTGGAAAAAGTAAATTAAAAACACCTTAGTCTGGAGAAATTGTACCAAAGTCACCATTTTTAAACTAAATACAAAAATAACATCCTTCTCTAATTTTTACCCAAAATCTTTCGAAAATACCCTCTTAGCTTTTTAGTGTCCAGATCTTTTATTTTTCAATTTAGACCTTTTATTCTTCAATCTAGACCTAATTCTAAATCCACATGTCGAATCATTTCATCGAAAATGTAAAGATATTTGAGGGTAAAATAAGGGATGAGTGTTATTTTTATTTTTAGTTTCAAAATAGTGATTTGGATGCAATTTCACCAAACTAGAATGTTTTTTTTATGTATAACCTTAACCTTGACCAAACTAATATCTTTTTCTTTGAATGGTTTTGATAATTTTAACTTTAAACTAACACCTAAAAGGTTTTGGTTTTTATCACGTTTTTATATTGGTCGATAACATTTGGCCAGCACTAGAGAGTTACATACTTTATGCATAAGTTTTTAAAAAATCAAAACTATGTCAAATTAGTTATAAAAATTACCCAAAAAGAAAATGTCCTGTCAAAAAAAAAAACCCCCAAAAAGAAAATGTGGCGAATTCAAAACCAAACACTACGTCACCTATGAGGGGTCTTGGATAGAATCACCTCCGCATTCCCTAAAGTGTATTATTTGGTCATCTGGTGGTTGCTCGTAAATGAACGTAGGTTGAAACTTAAAACGTATCTCCTCTTCTACCAACTTAGAGCGTGTTTGTTTTTTTACCACTAATTAGTGGCAGGCCCACACAAAATAGCTTCTATTTTTAACCACTAATTAGTGGTAGTACAAGACAAATTTTTAATTTTGGGCTTTAAATTCATTAAGTGGTAGTAAGTGATTGGAAACAGGTTATTACTACTTAATAGATTTGAAGCCCAAAATTAAAATTTTACAGAGGCAAAAAAATAAACAGGCTAGTGGAATTCTATAGCTACAATTATAAGTAGGTTTTGGCAATATTTTCATTTCACTGTATGTATGACACACTTATTAGAGTACTCATCACAACCGCCGGTCCGCCGCCACCATCACAGTTTAGGGTTAATTAGGAATCCAACACCCTGAGAATAGGGGCAGTGTCAACTTCATGATAACCTTCAATGTATGGCTGAACCCAGATTGTGATGGATCATATTGTTTTGATTCCGACAATTTTAGAGAGAGAGTCCTCTAGAGTACCCTAGAGTTGGATGAATTTGGGACTCTATAATTAATAATTCATCACCACCCCCAACTAGATATATAGATTCATTTAGACATATAGATGCAGATAGACTCCTAACAATTTACTCCACGTCTCAAACTGGTCCTATACTCAATAAAAAAAATAAAAAATAAAAAAGAAATGGGAAAGAGACAAAAAAAAAATTATTTTTGTAGATAAATTAGGTGTTGACAAAGCCACATATATAATAGCGTTTGATTTGTCATCACCTGAATTGATTCGAAGTTGTTTGAATACTTTTACTTCTTGGCCGAGTCAAAATTTAAAGTGAGTATTTAGCCAAAAATCGAGTTGAATTTGAGATCAAGATCTGACTGAATGTACAATTAGGAAAAATTTATTTTAAAATTCGCAAGTTTGAAGATCCTGCACAATAAAAAACCAAATTTACATGAATAAAAAAGAGAGAGAAACTGTCAACTTCCAAACATTAGAGGATCAAAGATCGATGATAGGCGTACTCAAGCGCACGTGAATTATACATAATCCTTATTTATTTGACACGAGTTAGGAGATTTAAACTCAAACTTGTGCTAGCTATCAACAACAACAACATACTTTACTAACTAAGCTAGTGACATTTGTGAAAATGTTACGAAGATGCTGCATGATTATGTGATGTAGAGCTGAAGGCTGAACTGCTGAAGCTGATTGTCACAAAATCAGCTCACAACTCGTCTCCATAGGCCATATAGGCTTGAGTGCGTCAACCATTTCCTACGTTGAAAACATGCAAACAAGTCCTATACATATCCTGTGTATTAGTCACAGGGGATAATGAAGATTTTAATTAAATAAGCAAAGGGAAAATTGGACTTTAGTTGTATTTTTATGGTCGCATTTTGTGAGTAGCCTAGTTTTTTGTAAAATTCTACCTCCACCTCATTACTTTTATGTGCACACTTCACTTATTCTTACACTCATTTTGGAGAGGGGTGTGTGAAGTTGATCCAATTAAGGTTGATTTATTGTAGAGATGTTCGCTTCATCATTTAGATCATCTTAATAAAAACTCACAATAATTGTTCTAAAACTTTAAACCGCATCAAAACTGATTGATATATTTTGAACTATTTAAAAAATAATAATAAAAAAATAAATAAATTATATGTTTTATTATTAAATTACAACTAACTTATTTTGATAGGGTAAAAAATTTTAGAACGATCTAAATTTTTGTGATCCAGGATGATCTAGATGATGAGAATCGAGATCATCCTCGTAAAAATTAGCCCTTAGATATCATCTCCATATAGGCCCTATAAATAAGAATAAGTAGACACTGTAGGGTATATGTATATGCTGAAAAGTGGTGGGGTTGATCACTGGATGTACAATATCTTACAAATGTAAGATGTAATTCAAACACATGAAAAGGACTAAATACAAAACATGACATTAGTGTACTACCCACTAACATAATCTTGTATTGATAGGTGGTTACCCCAAAGTGCATGAAATTAATTAAGAGCAAATTGGCTTTACCCCCAATTATTAATTAGAAAATCAATTACCCCCAAATCTTTTAAAAAATCACTTATCTCCCCACTCAAGCCGTTAACATCACTTGACCATCCATTTGGTCAAAATCGCGTCATGTGCTGGTCATATAACTCGAAAAATGACTATAATGCCATCTTATGTTAGTAACCAACCCAAGTGAATACCTTAGGTTAATTAGGCATGTGGCCTCATCCTAACAAGGTGTTTTTAACGGCTGAGATTAACCCAAATCAGATCTCACAACGGAACCCCTTTCCTCCCTATTAAAAGCCATCTCTTCTTCCCTTTAAGAACACACCTTCTCTTGTCCTTCCTTATTTCTTTATTTCTAGATCACCACTATTAAAGTTCTTTGAAGGTAACTTTTGTTGAAATTACAAGAATGGAAGGGGAACAAGGTTCATCCTAAATCACAAATTTTTTCATCGAGATGAACCATTAGTTTACTTTAGCCTTAATGGGAATCAAACTAAGAACAAGGGCAAAAAATCCCTAGATCGGAGAAGAAGACGACTTACACATTACAGTGAAACATTTCATCGGTGAACGACCTATTCAAACCTAGATCAGAGAAGAAGAGGACTTCAAAGTAATCGAACCGCATTTTTGGACGAAACTTCAACCTTCAACTTCAACTGATTGGAATGGAGATTCGCAGGGTTAAGGTGCAGTGATGTTCCATATTGTTAGGTTGCAGAGAAAGATGAAGAAAATGATCTTTCTCTTCTCCCGCTCTATTCAATAGTGTTAGGTACTGTGTTATAATCTCAAACGTTAAAAATCGGGTACTAGGATGAGGCCACGTGTCTAATTAACCCAACGTATGTTCACTTGGGTTGGGTTAATAACATAAGGGGTATTTAATGTAGAGGAGTTCATAGAGGTAATTGAGAAATCCAAGTCCAAATCCCAGGAGAAGTCTAAGAAGAAGAAGACAAAAAAGTAATAGTATTGAAATCTCGGATTCCCAGTGTCAGAATCGCGTGCAATTCGCACGGTCACTTGGAAACGTTGAGATCTTCAAGAATCATGCTTCGCCATGAATTCTCGAGAATTTAGTCAAATTCCATTGTTTTAGCCTTCAAATTAGCAGTTTTACTATTTTAGGAAAGTTTTACGTATTTTAGTAGTTTCTTTATTTCATTACGAGTTTTTTTCCAGTTAAGTTACTAATTTGATTTCTTTTAGGTTTAGGAAACTTTAATTATTATATAAACAGATGTAAGGGCCGAATTTAATCATTATTATTCTACTTTTGCTTAATAAAATTCAATACAGTTTTTGATTAATGATAATTGAGTTTTCTCATTAGTTGAGAGTTATTTTGGTGTTCTTCAATTCTAGGCGATGAACTAGAATTCTTATCGTTTTTTCCGCTGCTTCAGTATTATAGTCTTTTTTTAGGTCACATGATGCGATTTTGACTAAATGGATGGTCAAGTAACTGCTTGAGCGGAGGAAAAATAATTTTTTTAAAAGATTTGAGGTAAGTGATTTTTAAATTAGGAAATAGGGGTAAAGCCAATTTGCTAATTAATTAATCATTAATTAGCTAGGCACGCAAAAAGAAATGAAAGTCTTTTTTAGTAGTGTAATCATTAATTAACTAGGCAGACAAAAAGAAGTGAAGAGAAAGGAAAACCAAACGTATGGTTTTCAGGGATACCTTTGTACTCCATGAACTAAGCTAGATGCTTCTGGTTTGGTCGGTTTGAGAAACATAACAAGAAAGAAAAATAAAAGTTGGTTTTGATTACAACCCTGCATTCATCATGAGTTGGACTTGGGCATGTATATATGACCAGTGCTGCTGTTTGGCCCTCCCATCTTACAAAACAAATGCCAGATGCTTATGTGGCATGGTGGGTCCCACTGCCACATAAGTTGGAAACTCCTTCAAAACACTTTTGGGAGGGAAAAGTGTTGGGTCCTACCCTGCCACATAAGCTTTCTGGCATTTGTTTTGTAAGATGGGAGGGCCAAAAAGCTTTATTGATATATGACGTCTCCTTGCAGAAGAGTCTGTTTATGTATGTATTATATGGGGACCCACTGATCATATATGTATATGTAGTTAGCTTAGCTCTTCCATGCATGATCAGTAATTTTGATCCTACATATCAAATTAAAATTAAACCTACTAAAGCATCAAAATTCTGTTCCTATGACTCAAAATAGACATTTAATTAATAAACTGCAAAATTCTTTTGAATATAGGCCAATCATCACGATCGATGGAAGTCCGTGGGATGTTCTTCAACCACTAATATGCCATATCTTTGTTACTCTACAAATATAGTATACCTCCTTTTTTTTTTGTTAATTAATGTGTATATATGAGAAATAATTTTAGGACCGGCCTTATAAATAGATTGAGGTAGGACTTTTAATCCACCATTGATTGCATATTTGTAAAGTCCACCCAATCAACTGTTTTGCACAATTAATGGTGGATTGAGGATGCCACCTCAATCTGTCTAAATGGACAAATTCATTGGACCGGTCCCAATAGAAGTTCTGGTGTATATATATAGTATACCTCTGGGTTAAAAAATGGTAAAAAAAAATCAAAGCATTTTTTAAAAAAATTTATTGATTTGATGTTCACCATCAAAAATGAAATTTTAGAGATTTTGTGAACCTGCCCGTCCACAATGACACTATCGATCTTCATTGATGATTAAATTTTTGCACATTGTAATTCTCATCCAAATAGGGTAGAGATGTGTGTTGGAAAAACACATACAAATTGATCATCAAAATTATTGATTTCTGAGTTAGGTGGTTATAATCGTTTTGAGGTTTTAATTACTATTGCGTTCGTGCGCGACTTTGCATAAAACTGCTTAGTAGAGTAGTTGGAAGCATAAATTTATAAAAATAGACCTAAAGGTTCTGACATCAAATCCCACCAAAAAAAAATTCTATAATGACGCGACTTTCTCCCATATACCATTTTCATCATGAGAAACCATCAAACCAAGGCGAGACCTAAAAACCCTAACCATAAATTAAGAGTTTTTATTGATGATGATTATTCATCAATTATCAGAGTAAATGACTTTACCTCTAGTAGTGTAAAGCAAGTTACCAAACTTTGCCTCTTTTATTTCCTGCTTGTCACATCGTAATTTAATTTGAGCTTCGTTTTTCCTCTCTCTCTCATCCTCCATTTCTTTCTTTCTTTTTTTCAAGTGTAACCAACATCAAAACATGGTAAGGGAAGTTCAATTTCAGTCAGAAAATAGAACATACCACATGTGCATGAGGTGAATTGGGGGAACTACTCCCACTTCTACTTACTAATTAGAACCAAAAGTGGAAAAATTAGTTCTAATTTACGACCTCTTCCTTTTTGTGGGCACCAAAGAGTGTGACAAAACTGTAAAAGTTGCAGCTCCATTAGATGGAATAAGCATTTTAATTTATTAATCTTTTTCAATAATTAGATGGGTCTAAATTCCTTAATTAATACTCTCCTTCAATGTTATTGTGTAGTTCTTTTGTTTTTGCTCTTCACACTAGTGATGAAATTTGAACCCTCAGCCACTTTACTGAATTGCGGCTCCTCCAATACCATATTGAAGATGGTTTTGTATGAAGGTTTATAGAGAGTTGTTAATATTTTATTAATACAAATCTAATGGCCATTGTCCTTAAATCGATCTAATACTTAAAAGGGGCTCAGACGAGCCACATTAACAACCACGTATGTGCCTCTTTTGTATTTATACCATATATGTTCTCCAATTGTTAATACTTAAGTTACACTCAGTGTATACTTGTCAATAGATTTTTATGAAAATGATCTAAGGACTGATTTGGAGGTCTAGCGTTCGACTTCTGTTCCGTGAGACATTTCAGGTAATTAATTCTTCAACTTACCTGGAAGTGTAAACTGGAGGTGCACACTGACCTCAGGAACTAGGCGAGTACGGTAAGAGGCCCCGACTAGCTACCACGGTCAGCAAAAAAAATTAAAAATCGAACAGCTAATTTAGTGTGACGATGATCTTATTATCATAGTTTAGGTCGACATCAGCCCATGAATCATCATCATCTCCATGTAGACCAACCTAATTATTACACATATTTTATTCACCTTATTTTCACTCTTCACTTACACTTCTCTATGAGGTTCATATTGGGTTGATCTAAGAGCTAATTTTTTTAGAAGGTGATTTTTGTTTCAGGGAGATCATAATCAGCTATATTAATTTATGTGAACATTTACAAAATAAGAAATACATGTAACGTACGTCGCATGCTGAGAACTTATTTATATAATACAAAATCTTTTGCGGGGACCAACTAGAGCTCTACATCTATCAATACATGGACGGTGGGCTCACAATTTATGGCAGTGCTACGTATGTACGTGGCAGCTAGCAGGTAAAGAAGAGACTAGAAGAAGACAAGAAATATAGCATTGGAACTACGAAATCAATAATAAATGATGTTAAGATTGGTAAATTCTGCTCTCTTCAAGGGCTACTGTTTAATTATTAATTCACTGCATGTATATCTTTTACCAGATAAAGGAAGTTCTAGAGAGAGAAAGTAGAGAGAGAGAGAGAGAGGGTATATAGTTTTAGTTAATGAACAATCTTCCAAGTTCTAATTTCAAAGGTAGTATATAAATCGATAAATAGTTGAAATATACAGTACAGTATTGAAGAAGGATTTCTCTACGTCTTGATGCCAATGCAGTACATTTATATTTGAGAACAGAGTCTCAGACCCTTCTTACTTACTAAGGAATAAGGATTCTTTGGATAAGAACGAAATCAATTCTTTGGTATATATATTTTTTTTCTTTAATTCTAGCTAGCTCGATCGTCTATATATATAATAAAATCCTCATTTGTGTGTTTCAATTCATTTGTCTTTCTTTGCAAATATATATATTCTACCTCTCTCTCTCTCTGTACTGCTTTCTCTCTCTTGTTTTTTAATTTGTCTGGATAATTTCCAAGCTCTTGGATTGAAGAAAAGATGGATGTGCTTCATTTCTTGTTTGGGATTTTTGGTAGGTTCTTGTTTTTCTATATTTTTCCATCTTAATTTTGTTTCCATTTTTTTTTACACATATATATTAAGTAATTAATTCTTTTTAAATATTTAACTACTACTGTTTAATTAATAATAATGAACCAGGAAATGTCACTGCTCTCTTCCTCTTCCTTGCTCCCATGTAAGTACAATACACTTCATACATTATCTCTTAATTAGTTTTCTCTCTTTTTTTTTCTTTTTTTTTTATTTTTATTTTTTTAACTAAACTGGTTGTATTTTTTATAATTTTTTTATTTAAGAGAATCTCTGTTGTTGTAGATTATATTTCTTTAAAAAGATGATCAACTAATAAAAAGATTTCATTAATTATTTAATTTCTAGCTACTTTTTTATCTATTCAAATAACCTCACTTAATTATTCCTTAATTAATCGTATTTTTTTTAATTAGTCTCATATGTTTGTTTTGGTACAATTAATTAATTAATTAATTGTTGTTCTGCAGAATAACATTTCGAAGAATTGTGAAGAGCAAATCAACTGAGGAGTTTTCAGGCATTCCATACGTTATGACTTTGCTCAACTGCCTCCTCTCCGCATGGTATACTAATTAATTACCTTTTTATCCTCCCTAACTTTCATACTTATTATCCTCTCAACAAAAATAATTAACGAGTCATGATCCATTCATTATTCATCTTTGGGTTTATATGGAGATGATTGTAGCGCTGATTTTGGGTGAGCGATAGAATTTTTTTTTTTTTTTGAGAGGAGTGTTTCTTCGTAGGAGACTCGAGTCTAAACTGTTAACAATAGCAGACATTAGCACTAGTTAGCATATGTATTGAAGATGTTCTACTCACTAAAGATCATCTTCCCTCGCAATCAACTAGTCCATTTTAAAATTTGTAATCTCATCAACACTTGATTAGAAATAATCGACGGTGTATAATTGAATCATTAGTTATCTATTAGTTTTTAGATCATCTCCATATGAATAAAGATGTGATGTACGAAGAATCTACCCCATAGTTAATTAATTTACTCTGGGATTTTGTTTAATTAAAACTAAATTTTCAATGTTTTAGAGTATTTATGCATATCAATTATAAACACGTACGTTTACATGATGCAATTGTTGTGTACAATTTTATACGAACCTTACAATACTGTATTGTACAGTTAAAATTTAGATGATGGGGACCAAATGAGAGAGACTGAAAAGAAGGAGTACGTTACACCAATAATGATTTTCAGCATTATTTAATGCACTGATCAGAGCTTACTTACGTGTGCCCTAGGGCATAGGTATAGATGTTCATGTGGTTGAGTGCGAGTCCAATGGAAACCTCAAAATTTAAAATTTTACACTTCAAATTTAAAAAGTTGGAAAGAGGCAAGTTTAGTGATGATCCTTAAAATTTGAGGCGAATTTTACTAGTGATTCCTAACAATTCATGATAAATAAGATTGATCCCTAATGATAGAAATTTTGTTTTCTAGTTTATAGGTTTATCAAGAAAAATTACAAATTTGGCCTTGAAATTTGGCAATGACTTTTTTGTCTTTGTTTTAATTTATTTTTTATTTCTGTTCTTTGAGGAGACAGGTATGGGCTTCCCTTTGTGTCCCCACACAACCTCTTAGTCTCAACGATCAACGGTACTGGTGCAGCTATCGAGTCGATTTACGTGGTGATCTTCATAATATATGCTCGGCCTCAAAGAGTGAAAGTAAAGATGTTGGGTCTACTAACGCTTGTTCTTACAGTTTTCACAATCGTGGCCCTTGTTTCTCTATTTGCCCTCGAGGGAAACTCAAGAAAACTCTTTTGCGGCTTTGCTGCCACCATCTTCTCTATCTGCATGTACGCCTCACCTCTATCTATCGTGGTAAGTAGGACCAATTGCATAATTCCAATTCTCATTATTGTTACGAGTCTTGTGTACGTGCATTATATAATTTTTAAGGTCGGATTTGTTTCTCTTCTCCTCAAAAATGCTTTAGAAGAGTAACACGTTGTTCATTTACTCTTAGACCTTGTGTTCAACGGCTTGTAGCCCCACTTAGGAATTATTCAATTAGGATGGCCCATTTGACCAACATTATCAAGAGGTTATTTTGCGAAAATTTATACTTGAATCATTTTCACACGAGTTCACGCAAGTGTAAGTGAAATGTAAAAATAAAATATATAAAAGTGAAACATGTAAAAAGTACTTCAAAAAGTTTAGTGAAAATATTTAACCATTTGTCCTTTAAAGTTGCCACTATTGAAATGACAGGCAACTTAGATGACATAAACTGGTTAAATTGAAACTTCATTAAAATAATTAAAATTATTATTATTATTATTTATTTAAGGCACTTTGAAAGATAAAATAATGCTACATTATTAATGATTTGAGAGAATAATTAATGTACTTCCATTATTGATTATCAATTATCATGGATCATTTTTCAATTGCAGAGATTGGTGATTAAAACGAAGAGTGTGGAGTACATGCCATTTTTCTTGTCGTTGTTTGTTTTCCTATGTGGGACATCTTGGTTCATCTATGGTCTTCTTGGGCGTGACCCTTTCGTTGCTGTGAGTATTAATTAATTAAACTAAAATTTTGATTAATTAATAAAATTTATTATTCATAATTAAAATACTACTATTTAATTATCTTTATTTAATTAATAATGATTTGGTGTAACAGGTTCCAAATGGTTTTGGGTGTGGCCTAGGGGCACTGCAGTTGATCTTATATGCTATCTACAGAAACAACAAAGGTGCTGTTGCTGGTGGACCCAACGACACGACAACTGATGATCATGATTCTGTAGAAATGGGACTTGGGAAATTCCAACAAGGCAAGCAAACTAACAACACAACGTTTCAGTCGCAAAAGAATGGCCACGTTTAAGATTCTTAGTGGTTGTTTATGGTTATGGAGGATCTACGTTGATGTATACATACATACATGCAACATATTTCAGACTAGTTTAATGATGAACAATACATGTGGTTTTCTATCCTTTTATTTTTATTTTTCCTCTTTTTTTTTTTGTAATCAAAGCATTAGAGTGTGTTAAAAAAAAAAAAGAGGATTTAATCCAACGCCTTAAGGGCTAGGGTTTTTCTTTCTTAATTTTACTCATCTAAATTCGCCACTTTAATGATTATCCATTAAACTATTTAATTTTGAGGAATATTACAACATATTTTATTGCGAGACTATTGCAACATACTATTTAATCAAAATATACGTGTATAAAATAGTATCTACTTAGATGTAAAAATATTACCACCTCATGAAATGCAAAATTATCAAATCTCATTACTCATACAAGGATTTTGTACAAAGCATTTTGGAACCACTAAATTAAATATTTCAATTATATTGTAGAGAGTACTAGAAACAATAAAAACACAAATAACATAAAATAAATAGCTAGCCTTAGTATAGAGTATAAGATAAAGCCACATATAGGAGTGTTAAAACAACCTGGAGGCTCGATGTCCAACCCGACCGACCTGGGTACGAGAGAGCCCACGAGCGCCCACAGCCTATACCAGGCCAGCCCGGCTCCGCCCATTAATTCTGTTGGGCCGGACACGAGCTTCATTCTTCAGCTCAGCGCTCAATCCGTTATCTAACCGCTTCGGCCGTTAATTTACAATTATCAAATTTTTAGATTTATAATGAAGTAATATAGAGAGAGTAGATCGGAGTACATTGATTAGGAGTATATTGAGTATACATTGGTCTGTGGGGTCCACCTAGAGATGAATCAATAGCTCATTTTAAGTTACGATATTCTTTCTATTATGTTGATCATCTTCCTAAAAAATTAGTCGATTCTAAAACTTGTAACCCTATCATCCGGCGATTGAAAATCACTGAAAACCAACAGTGCTTGAGCTATTCAAACACCGTTGATTTTCAGTGATTTCCAATCACCTGATGATAGGGTTACAAGTTTTAAAATGGTCTAATTTTTCGTGAAGATGATGATCAACACAATGGAGAGAATATCCTAACTTAAAGTGAGCCATGAATTGATTCATCTCTAGGCAGGCCCCACAGGCTAATGTATACTCAATGTACTCCTAACTAATGTACTCTGATCCGTTCTCATATATATATTATAATAATATACATGTTATAATTGAACTAAATGTATTATTAATAAAGATATAGAGTATTAAGTTGTTTAATGGGAGTAAACAGTAATGCTAGGGTTACTGCAAAACTTACTGCCTAACTGACGGCATATGACATGGCCCTGACGTGTCACTTTAATTTTGTGCAGGTCATCAGTTGACGTGGCATAACTGTTCTCTAGATTTCAGATCGAAAGACTAGGGAGCGAGGGAGAGAGAGGAGTGAAGGGGGTATGGTTCCAGGCCAGAGAAGCTAGTTATGATTCAGTTTCTTTTGTTCTGTTCTTCGATTGATCGATGAGAGAAAGAGATGAGGGAGAGAGATGTTGTTGATTTTGGTTGTTAGATGAAACCCTAGAAATCAAACCATGGAGTTTTTTTTTTTTGGTTTCTTTACTGAGTTTTGCTTTTGGGTTTCGAGTCTTCTGGGTTGCACGAAGACTAAGGCGGAATGGAAGTAAAGCTTTTAAGAGAGAGAAATAGGGTATGGTGAAAGAGAGGCTGAAAGAGAAAAGAGAGGGTGGAGATCAGTGTAGGTGGATATGGCGGTGGGAGAGAGAGAGAGGGAGAGAGATCCCCAGATCTGAAAGAGATCCGAGAGAGGGGTGAGAGGGTGTTTTTTTTTCCAAAACCCAGATTTGATTTCAGATCTGGGATTTTTTTTAGATTTGAAAGAGGAAGACTGTGAGAGAGAGATGGTGTTGGTGATGGCACGGTGGTTGGTGGTGGTGGTGGTGGCGGCGGTGTACTGTGGAGGCGGACCGATGGGAAGATGAGGGTGATGGTGGAAGAGGTTGGGTGGTGTGGATGACGGTGGAGGTAGTAGAGATGTTCAGAAAGAACAGAAAAAAGAAAAAAAAACTCTGCCACGTAACCTGATGTTGTGCACAAAATTGAGGCACCACATCAGCACCCACGTCACGTGCAGTCACCCTTGCAGTAACCCTGGCAGTAACCCTAGCATTACCCGGGAGTAAATGTAGTATCAATAAAAATTGCATTAGTTATTAATGAGAGTAAATATAGCAAATTTAAGAATATGATGTATTAATAGAAATAAAGTATTAATGGAGATATTTTTTTAGTGGAGTATTAATTATTAATGGATATTTCCATTCGCAATAAATAAAATGTTTTGTTATTGTATGAGTTGTATAATGAGAGTAAATATAGTAATTTTGAAAAAATATAGTATTAAGTTTTAATAGAGGGTAAATATAGTAGTTTTAATAATTAATGGAAATATTTTCTCCACTGATCACCATTAACACAAAAAATTGAATTAGGTCTGATGTTTGTCCGCCCGAACCAGGCCCGACCCGAAAGAATTATCGGGCTCGCGGATGGGCCGTGGGCCTTAAGTTTCAACAATGTACCTAGTCAGTGTCGACCTAGGAGGCCTTGCTAGACAAGCAAATCCTAGGTCCGTTCTGCCCCACCCGATTACCTTTAGGCTCATGAGTGCCTGACAAGGCCTGATTTACACCCCTAGGCACATACAAGTGTCCATTGTGTGCCCACTAAGTATCCATATCAGATGTTACGTAGGACACGTATGTACTGCGTCAGACACGCGAGTCCAATGAGTGTCGGTGTCCAACGCAAAATAATGCCCCAAGTGAAGTTTTCGTGCTTCTTAGGTCTCAAAAATCTCAACACCAGTTCTGAAAAAAGCCTATCCGACCTAGGGTATAAATCGGGTCGAGTCGGGTGCCCACTATCTTCTTCCCAATCGGGTCAGGCCGGGCATGTCAAGAAATTATATGTTCAAGAGAGCCCATCGGGCTGGCCACTTCATATCAATTTAAGGTTTATGGACCGCTAAAGCCTGATATTTTTTTGGGTTGAGCCGAGCCAGGGCGATTAGGCCTCAAGCCATTCTCATGTGTTTTTTTAGGGTTAATTTAGTTTACCCCCTCAGAATAATTGGCCAATCGGACTTACCCTCCTCAAAGATCAGATATTGAACTTACCCCCTCAAACTCACGGTTTCCGTGATTCTATCGTCAGAAGGCACACGTGCGTCTCACACGCTCCATTTTTTTAGGGGGTAAGTCTGATTAGCCAATTATTTTGGGGG
>MVGT01002716.1:79506-98875 GCA_002174775.1 Macleaya cordata
CAGGTGAGATTTGAAGAGAATTTGAACTATTTCTATCACTAAAAGCCCAAGTTCGACAAACAATGGTGATTCCTCCCCACCATCACTGGTGATGACGAAACGAGTAGAATTTGTACTGACGAAGTTCATCTTAGGCAGCCATACGATCGAAAATTTGAACTTGTCACTGAAGTTTAGGTAAAGAAGAGCAACTAATGTCAAAAAACTAAGAAGGGGATAAACCCTTTTATTCCGCAATGGTTCCAAAGCACCATCACCCATCTCTCTATTTTGGTTTCTCTCTCAGAGTTAATTTCTACTTTGCACCATTTTTTTTGGGATAATTTAGTTTACCCCCCCCAGAATAATTGGCTAATCGGACTTACTCCCCTCGAAAAATAGAGTGTGCGAGACGCACATGTGCCTTCTAACGGCAGAATCACGGAAACCGTGAGTTTGAGGGGGTAAGTTCAATATCTGATCTTTGAGGGGGGTAAGTCCGATTGGACAAATATTCTGTGGAGGTAAACTAAATTAACCCTTTTTTATCCCCTAAAAAAATTATTTTTTATTTGATACCCCATCACACCACTTCGCCGCCTCTGCCTCCACCATCACCGTCACCACTGATAGAGAAAAATCGACAAAGAGATAAGAGGGAAAGAGAGGAGAGAGAAGAGAGGGATAATTGCAGATATAAGGTCATTGTAACCAATCCCTAAGTGGCTAAGCCTGAATCAAGAAATGTAAACATTGGTCAAAATCTAATTATTTTTCTTATTCTTCCTTAAAATTGCAGTTCAAAATTTTATTTTTCAGTTCAACCCAGTTGAGCGATGAACCAATAAAGCAAATTTAAAATCTAAATTAAGGAAAAAAATGTAAAGGAAATTAGGACCATAAAACTCCACCATCACGAGCATAAAACTCCACTATCACGAAACATAAAACTCATGAATTTCATATTTCTCTGTCTGCACCAAAGTGCAGAAAACTCCACCATCATGAACGGATTCTTCTTAACGGATTTACTAAAATTCCTCTGCTTAAGCACAACTACATCCTTCTCATTGACCTCTGGGGGCGAAGAATATTATTTCCGATCTCCATTTGAGCCCTCGAAATCTTCATTCTCGTCATCGTCTTCGTCCTCTTCATCAAATTATTTTGGAAAAGAAAAAGAAAAAAATAGTGAGGAGAAAAAGAGGATAGCGAAGAGAGGGATATATATGATCGTCAGATAGAGAAGAGAGGGGAAAAAAAAGAAAAGAAAAGAAAAGTAAAAAAGAAAAAGAAAAGAGAGAAGAAGGGAAAAAGAGAGGAGAGAGAACGACAACTAGAGTAGGTTTAGTAGCGGAGCCGGACCCGGTCAGGTATCGGGTAGTTTGTAGAAGCCCAAGCCCGTCCATCAAATTAAATGAGCTGAGCCAGGCCATCCCGATACGAGCTTCGAGCACCCATGGACTGAGTCGGACTCGGGCTGGGTATCGGGCTGTTGGATATTTTTTACACCCCTAATTCGACCCTCCCCTAAGGCCTAGACATTGTTGGGCTTGCCATGATGTCACTTGGGTCCGACCCGGCCCAGCCCAGCCCAAATAGACATCCTTGATCCCATCTGATTGGATAAGCTGGGTCTTTATTCATGTATTCCCAGTCAACAAGTAAGGTATCGTTGAATCTCTTTGACCTAGTAGTAGTCATAAAGGTCCTAAAAAACACATGAAGAGTGAAGACCTTCTGTCCAACTGGCGTATTTTAGCACTGTGCACGATAAGAATGATTATTTTTAGTAAAACTAGTTCTTATTAGTGTGATGACTTCACTTGGATGGCAGCTCCTACGAATAGCATATTTAGCATCAATCAATCGCATTCTCCGCTTGACTCACTTCAACAACACTTCTCACTCCTCTCTCTCTAGTAAACGAACTTACCGGACAAGAATCCAAAAACCACGAGAATCGAGAAACCCAAAGAACAACAATAACACTTCATCATACAAACTCCAAAATTTTATCTCGTTCTCTCCAATGCTCCTAATAAAAGCCCTATCTTCTTCTTCTTCTCAAACTTCTACATATCTCCTTCAAATTCAATTCACTTTCAAAAAATAATTCATCAATGGCGGATTCCGATCACCGGAAATCCCTTCCTCCACAGAAACGTCAAGGTTTCCGTCGAACCTGGTGTTGTTCTTTTACTAACCCACCCAAAAGCCCCGAAAATTTGACTTCTTTTTATCAATCCAAAATGACTCAGATTAAATCTGGAAATTCCTTCCCTAATTCTCCTCAAAGCAACAGAGCTTCGTTAGGGTTAGTTGGAAGAATGGATCCTCGCCGGATTTTGTCTCCCGGTAGGGTTTCCCCTATTGATTCAGATAATACTCCTCTTGATCATTCTTTACTTGAAAATCTGCCTGCTGAGCCTTCGGCTGTTGTTGGTGATGAAATCGGATCGGAGAAGTTGCCGGAGAAATCGCCGGAACTGGAGATGACAGAAGATGATGAGGTTTCTTCTGAGAAGTTTGATGTTAGGTTGAGTTTGAAAGGAAAAGATGGAGGAAGTTTGGTTTTGGAATTGGATTCTAAGGTTTTGAGTGAAAATAGCTCAGTTTTTGCTAATTTGATATCTGAGTACCATAAGAATTCGGGTGGGTTGGCGAATCTTTATAGGATTGAGGTTCCTGAGGTTGAGAATCTGAATGTTTTTCATCAGACTATTGAGCTTATGTATGCGGAAGATATTACACAGCGTATGGTTAATATGGGCGTCTCCCGTTCAATTGATACACTTGAGGTAAGGGTTTTGAGTAAATTTCATTTCTTGAGTAAATTTCATTTCTAGTTGATAACTGTTAGCATTTTTTTTTATTTGTCTTAAAAGTTGGGTCGATTTTATCTGCTTCTCAGTTGCTTATTCATAGCCAGGAACCATAAATGTGAAAAATCTTAGTAAAGTCTACTTGGTTGCTTATACCAAGCTGAGTTCAGAACTGAAATATAATGTGATGAATCTCCAGGTGATTTTAATTCTTTGTTTAGTTCATTAATTATATTAGATCTCTTGGATGATCTTCCTTCAGTTATTGACTGTGTTTGGACTTTGGAGTTTGAAGCATCCAAACTTGGTAGATAATTTTAAGCTACCGAAACTAGTTGAAGTTCACACCAATTACCAGTAGTATTTGGTCTTGAATATTTCAATTCTTCCACTTAGGAATGCCATTAATTTTATTGTCTTTCTCGGGATGCTTTTCGATCTCTATGATATAAATTCCCACTACTCTTTTTCCATGTTTTGTTATACCAACTTCGTTCTCTGATACTTTCTAGTCTTGTCTACAAGTTCGTCTGTTGAACTTGAGATTTTTTCATATCCATAGAAAGCAATTCTTAGATATATTTAAAATTGGACGTGTGAAATTGAGTTAAGAAAGATGAACTTTTTTTTTTGCTTTGGTAGGCAAAGACAGGTTAAGGGTGGCAAAAAATGAGATCAGTGATAAGGTTGATCAGCTTAGAACTGGCCTCTGTTTCCCATTACCCTATGTTCTCTAAGAAGTTTTTTCTTTTGATGACGGAGCTTTGGGCAAATGAAGGGAAACTTTTATCCAACTGCCCAAGGAATAATTCATGTAAGCACTAGGACAGGAGTGACCTCTGGTGAGGGAGGAAGAGATAGCAGAGAAATGTGATTGTTGAAAACTATGGATTCTTTAGGATTTTAGGAACAAACCCCCAAATTGAACATTTAGGATTTAAATGATAGGAACCTCTCCCACCACCTAAAGGTAACAAACGAATGTCTCTATTTCCCCTTCATTTAAAGATCCCTCCAAAACTCGAATCACATTTAAAGCGGAGAAATGTGATTGTTGAAAACTATGGATTCTTTGCATTAAGTGTAGTGATGCAATCAAGGGTTACAAACCCCCAAATTGAACATTTAGGATTTTAGGAATTATGTTTTAAGGACTATTTTAGGTGATAAAGCCTTGTTGCTATTTTTAGGCTTATTTTAATTCTGAATTTTAGGTACATTTTAGTTTCCTATTTTGATTAGAATTTATTAGGTTTATCTCTTTTATTATTTCCGAACACTTCTAAGTCTATACATACGATTATAGGCCTATGCCCAAGAGTTAGTGCAGTGAATAAAGAAAGTGTGTGTTGTTAGAGAAGGGTCTCCTCGTTGTGTGTTCTTTATTCGTAAACAGGATTGTTGAACCACAAAGTCAACATAGTTTCTGGGTTTCGGATCCAAGTCCATATCCATTTCACACTAGTGCATTAGGTAGATTTCCACGAAACCAATGTACATGACTTCGCTTCAAGGGAAATACGACTTAGTTCTAGTTACATTTATACTGTTGTTTTGGGTAAGATCCCAAGATTGAATTGACTTATTCATATGGGACGGTGACACATGATTGCTATGTTCTATGCAAATGTGCAGTCAAAACTTCAAATCATATGTTCATTCACTGTCAAGTTTCTGGTGACATTTGCTCATTTTTCACTCAATCTTTAAGGTTGGAGTGGTATATTCCAAGATCTACTTAAGAGTTGGTTGAGGAGACTGGTCCTGTTGTGCTTTTTATTGCGTGGAAATAGTATTTCAAGTCTAATCCATCATGAATGCATCTGGGTGCATTGGAAGGAAACATGAGTCTAAGCCTGCTCTGATTGTTAAAATTAAGCGACCTCTGATGAACTTAAAAGGTTAAGATTCGAGGACTTCGCCTTTTGGTGGCAATCAGTATTCAGTGGTCTACGACACTTGAGCTCCAAAGTTTTGCTTGATCCATCCCTACTAGCTTTATTATCTTTTCTCTCCTCTCCTCTTTTCCTCATTTTCTTTTCTATATTTTTTCTTTGCATTAAGGAACCTTATGCAGGACTGTGTTGTCGACTAAAACAAATGCATTCCAAGAGAAAATTGAGTATCAAAGTTGCATAGGAATTTATAAATTAGCATGCCATGTCACACATTAAAAGAATCTCATAGTGATCATAATATCCTTCGGGCCAACACATTCCCACATTATTAAGCCCTCAGGCTCAGATCTAAAATGAGAAGGGGATATGGAGTCTATCACTCCACAAACCTAGGGTTCAGGTCACAATCAAAGAGAGTGACTAACCCCTATGATTAGCTGCAAAGGTAAGTGGCTGATTTAAAACCACATGCAATCAGCTTGGATTATGATTTTCAGTAAAATGCGAATAGATTCAGAAATATTTGGTTGCTGAAATTTCAAAACACAGTCAAGATTTCAAGTATGGGAAGCAGTAAAGAGTTAGTAATTGAAGGCTGTAAAGTACAAAGAGAAAAATTTAAGCAAAAGTAAAATGCACAAGTGAATTGGAGAAAGTACAGATGAAATCTGGCTTTACACCAAGTTCCTATCACAGGAAAAATAAAGCCCAGAACAGCTGCTGGAAACTTTTTTCATTAACATTCATCCTTCATTGCCTTTGCTAAAGGCTTACAACCCATAGTATAGCTAAAATCCCTCCAAAACGTAGATGAACAGCTTCCAAAAATTAAAAATTTAAAAAACCCATCCACTTAACTACCAAAATAAGACTTCCTAAATAAACATAATAAAGACTTACTAAAGCAAGGCTCTAATACAAATGTTCTCAAGATTCCTACTAAAAAAAAAACTTTGCTACCAAGATAAGTCGAACTCTCAATTAAGACAATTAAAATTCCTTCCCAAATCAGTTCTTGAAAGACATTAGGAATAACTCCCCTTCATAAGACAACTCGTCCACCCACATGAGACAGCTCTTAGAATCCATCACAAAAGACAACTCATAGAGTTGACCTGCATTGATTGTCCTCGGATGAACTTTGCAGTAAAAGCTTTATCCAGCCACGTGGATGACTGCACGCAGTTTGGAGCTTGAGCCTCTTCTTTTTCCTTCTCTCACATATTCTAAGAGGTCAACCTTGATGTCCACATTTTAATTCTTTTGTGCAATCTAAATTCTTTATTTGTTGATAAAATTTGGATGCCTCACTTTGTTAATGGAGTTCATCTTGATTGTGATGGGTGGCCATGAGAAGCTTTGTTGATCTGTAGTAGCTTCAACACCCGAAGTACTTATTACTCCTTTCATATGTTCTTTTTTAGGTTCATCTTGGTACAACCCCAAGTTCTTATTTGTCTTAAAAGGTACCATGTTTAGGAGCAGACAAAGTTGCAATGGGGGTATCTGCTCTGGCACTGAAACTCCAACATCATTCATTCCCATTCCTTCAACTGAGGATATGAGTCGATTCAATCTCGATGAGTTCAGTTTGTCATTAGCTTTCCTTACCCTTTACTTCCATGATGTTTCTTTTGGATATGATCAATCTGTCTCAGTTGTGGTCTCAGCAGAAAGTGAGTGTGACTCGTTCTCTTCCTCTAACAATTCGGAATCCAACGGATTCTCATGCAGGCTGTTACTTAATCAGTCATGGTCAGCGTATTATGTAGAATGCTACGGGTTCGAGATCTCCCTTAGTTTTTATTGTTTTACTTGACAAGATCCCATTCCAATATGATACTTTTTGCACTTCGTCCAGAGATGAGGACTATATTTGTACTAGATTTGTCTCATTTCATAATGGGTTGTGTCAGAAATGTGTGTGAAGGGTCTACATTCTCTTTTTCTTTTTTGGTGGTTCTCTTCTTCTTCTTTTTTCCTTTCTTCTTAGAAAGTTCTAATAGGATATTAACTCATGACTTGTTTTGACAAAGTTAAGAAAGACATAACTAGTTTGGGGGAAGATGTTCTATGTTAAAACACAGGATACATCTTGAAGCTGAGGAGGAGAAGTTGGGTCTGATCTTATGAAAGTGAATAATGAAGCTGACGGTTTTAGATAGGTGTCCAAGTTTGCTTAATTCGAGCTTGATTCTGCTTGAGTTGAAATCTCGTCTCTCTGAGTTGAGCTTGCTTCTGTTCAAGAGGAATCTTGGGAAGCTATGCGTCTTGTAACACCCTAGAATTTTAAATCCCTTGTTTGTGCCAGTGGTCCATGTGGGCCCCACTCTGTGGAACCCGTGTGGATTATATTCTAGTGTGTGGGAACCATGTTGTTTTTTTCTTGGGTGCTTTAAATGCTTGAGTAAATGTATTATATGTTATATACACATTGTGTCCAGGATAATTTTGTCATTTTTTATCATGGGTACATTTTGATAATTTGATCTTGAGGGGTTTGAACCTCTTGAGGGTGAGTTCAAACCTCGAAGGTGAAACCTTATGTAGCAGGTATGAGGCTTGAACCTACTTTTGCGCAAATTCGTTTACTTCTTTTCGATTCCTCTACATTGGGCTTGTGTGAGGCTCTCTAGGATTCGTGTTCAGCATGTGTTGACCTTCCCTAACTGATGTATTCTTGTAGTTGGAAACCAGCTACAGATGAATAATCAAAATAATAACTAGGGTTCTTCACAAAAACCAAACAAATGTGGAGAGAAAAATACTTTTTATTTTTTTGACAGAAGGAGAGGAAAATACTTGTCGATCTCTTCTTCCTAATAAAACTTACTTCAAAACTGGTTTGTGACTTGTGAGTTGAGGCTAGTCTGTACTTATAGACAAAAATTAGAAACATGATATAAAAAAGGAAACTAACTCATAACTGGAAAATAAAGCTGCTACGGAAAAGTAATTAATTAAAGTAGCAAAACTAATTGTGGGGCCCATGTGTATCATTAAAGCCGTGGGGTTCAAGTTCTGGAATATGGACAGTATGCTTCCTCACATCACCAACCTTTCTGAACCATAATTTATCATCTCCTTGAGTTATTTAGAAAGTTTTGAGGAATTAGCAACTTTAGAATACTTATTGAGGTAGGAATCCTTTTGGACCCAACTTTGGGCTCTATCCTTCTCAAGGCTTCAACCAATTTTGTGTCTGGCCTCCACCCTACCTAAATTTTATAATATTCTTTTTGAAGGGGTTACCTAAACTCTATAAATATGAACCCTCTCTTACATTTGTCATCACAAATCATCTTCGGATAAAGGACTAGGTATGTCCTTTTTCTCTCTTTCTTTAGTTTTTTGGTGTATTTCTTGAGGATGATTGTGTACCCATTAGCACGAATAACCTAGACCTCCTCCTTGAAGATTTGTGAAGGTTTAAATCATTGTTAGAGACGACCCGAAAATGTAGGTTTCACTTATCTCCTTTATCGATGGCTGTTCTCCATGGCTTCTTCTCTCTCCCTTCTCTTCTTTTTATTGAGTTATTGGTTTTGTTCTCTCTCTCTAGATGGTTTTTAATTCACTTTAGCATTTTCTCATGGCTGCCTTTCGCAATCACCTCTTATGCAGAACTTCCTAAATATTGGTTTGATTAAAGCATGGCTTTATGGGTAGTTTTCAAAAGCATTGTATGGAGTTTTGGGCAGGGTATACATGGTTTTATATGAATGGGAAATATGTGATGAATAGCCAGGTTAAGCAGTTAGGTTTCAATATCTCTGCACGCCCTTGGTTGTGCGAAGATATTGAGGGGGATTTGGGAATTTTGGAGCAAGAAGGGCATTTTGACATTGGGTGAAAAACCTTAAAAAGCCTCAAGAAGACCTGCCTGCTTAAGGGGGTGGTAGGTTGTGAGTCTTGTGACGCACACCGGGGATGAACTTTTTATCCAGGTTGCTCAGTAGATATGCATTCATTGATGACCATGGCAATTCTGTCATGTTCATGATTATGCGATAGTTGCATGCCTGACATGAATTTTACTGCATGATAAGAAGTGTTTTGATCATATTGGTTTAGTGCGATTGCAGTGACAGATCTTGCTGCACTTATGGTTCAGTCCTATACTCCTATGGTGCTTTGTATGTTTGGTTCAACGCTCTAATCCATGGTTACTGTTGATCCATTCTTGGGTATCTTCTGACAATTAAGCTACAACCTATATTTCCTCAAACACTTACCTTAAACGAGTGAAATCTTATATTTGTGGATATCTTCTGACAGGATTTATTTTTACATCACCACGTAGTTCTCATGCAATGTAGCTTTTGCATTGATTTTATATTCCACAAAATATGGGATTGTCAATTTCTGTCGGTTTTGTAAGAGATTCAGTGGAAAATTATGCACCAATGTAGTTTGATGATTTCTCTCTTTACTCTATTAAAATGGTATTAAATGATTACTTATGTTAATGTCCATTAGGTAGCAGCAGGAATTATGTTTACCAAGGGTGTATTATCTTGCTTGAAATACATTGAAGCTGTTCCTTGGAGCGAGGATGAAGAAGAGAAGCTGAAGAGCCTCTTCGCAAGATACGCATTCGACAAAAGAACAGCCGAAGATGTGTTAGCGAGACTCTATTCAGGAGAAGAATTGGTTAACTCCCAACAACATTTAGCCATCCAACTCATTAATTCAATTACAAATTGTACCAATCTCAGTTATTCAAGTAAAGAGCTCAAGTCCTTAGTGAAGGGTCTCTTATCCAAGAGCTCAGTTTATGAAAAAGATCTTACTGGCCTTAAAAAGGAGGATCTTTATCAAGCTTGTAAGTCTTGTCTGAATTCACTGGTAGGAATTTTTCAGGAGGCCTCTGACTCTATTGTACCTGAGGAAGAAAGAGGATCATCAGGTAGAGTGGAGAGTTCTACGCGACCTTTCATTGAGCGTATCTCGGTGCAAGTTGATAATATCAAGTGGCTACTTGAGATTCTGATGGAACAACAAATGGCTGAAGAATTTGTTAGTGTTTGGGCAGAACAGGAAGATTTGCTGAGGATGCATGAGATGGTATCTCCAATGGTCAGGTATGAAGTTAGTCGGATTTCAGCGTCAGTGTTCATCGCACTTGGGAGAGGTAAGCTGCTTTGCCAATCAGAATCGAGATGTGGTGTTTTCCAAGCTTGGTTTGGACCGATGCTGTTGGACTATGGTTGGCTCCAAAGATGCAGGAAGGGCCTTGATGTGAAGGTGTTGGAGGAGTCCATGGGACAGGCACTTCTTATGTTACCAATGAAACATCAACACGTGCTGTTCATGGAATGGTTCCAATCTTATTCCAGGCACGGAGCCGAGTGTCCTAATTTGAGCAAGGCCTTCCAAATTTGGTGGCGCAGGTCATTCTTAAGAGGCTCCAGATCTCATACAGTGGAACTCGAATCATCCGAATCATGGTAGCCTTCTTTCTCTCTCTACTATTTCTGATTTGTAATATTGTATCTCTAGTGTAGTTTACAGGTTTCTGAAAGAGACAAGGAAGTCACTTTTACTGATCAACAATGTAGAGTTTAAAAAATTAAGCAGTTGGTTATCAGGATTCAAATTCAACTAGCATGATCTTATGAAAACGCATGTGCAGGCTTGAATTGAATAATATGCAACCGAATGGGGCAGACACTAACCGAGTTTGATTTTGTTCACCACTCACTCTTAACATGGGTGAACAAAGCCGATAACTTTGTTGGTTGTTCTGATAAGTTCACATTTTATATTTTTGAAAAACATTATTCACAACCAATCAAAAGTTGTGGGTTTTGTTCGCCCATGTTAAAAGTGGGTGAACAAGATTGAATTTGATACTAAGAGGACATTAGAGAAAAGGCTTTTGGTCAATATGGATGGTACCTGAACCTTTTTCAGATTTGAACATAATTTTTTTGTAAGAAACTCCGGATAGTTGAATCTTATTAGGGTATAGACAAATTGTAGAAAATATTAGGAGAGAAATGAAAAGAACAACTTGGGGGGAGGGAATCTAGAACTCTAGATTAGGGCATACTTTTTACCATTAGGATGGAACATATCTATGCACAAGTTACTTTGTAAAATTACCTTTTTTCTAAGTTAATTTTCTCACAAGTTTGATATAGAAAATGTAATTTGTTTCCTCATGAAGTGCATATTTTTGGAACAAATGTTGACATTAAATAGGTTGATTTACCAACACCTGCCTTGATGCAACGGTCGGTACTCTTCTTTTTTGTGATGGTGTTCCTTGGGCAATAACCCCATCAACTTTACTTTCTAAATTAAAAGTCTATGAGGTGGAATTTATTTTTTTAGGCATCTCAATCTGGAATCAATCGTGTTTGAATCTCACCATGTTGATTGAAAATGTCTTGTTTGAATACTTTTATCTCTTAGTTGATTCAAACTTTGAAAGTTTGTATTTAGTTGAAAAAGTGAGCTTAATTTGAGATGAAGGTCTGACTCGATGTACAATACGGATGGGTTTATTCTTAAATTCCTAAGTTTGAAGACCACAAGAAGGTCAGATTCACACGAGTTAGATTGAGATGTCTAAAAGAGTTTTACCAACCAGAAAATATTTATTTTTCTAAACCTTGGTTAGTATTTTTTTTATATGCTTTTTTTATTAGTATATTTTATATACGTTGTTAGTATAATTTATTTTTTTTGAGGGGAAGTTGTTAGTATAATTTATAAACCTTGGTTAGTTTTGATACGCTTTGGTATATTATAGTATTAATTTATTGTATGATTCTCGCTTGCGAGAGGTCCCCAATTCAATTCTCGGAATGCCCCCAATTAAATTGTTGCCTTTTTACCTAAAATAAAAGTATTTTTTGTTTGATGTATTGTTATAGGCAATTTTATTACCTTAGCGAGTGTTTAGTTTTTTGGGGTCTAAATAATCTTATTTGTTGGAATAATTTTTAAACTGCTTTTGAGGTGGATGTACACTTTAAAGATCCTACACAATTCAAGATCAGATCAAATTTAGATTAAAAAAGAAGAAGATTTGGATGCATAAAAAAGAAAAAACACACCTTCTTATTTTATACCTTTAGGTCAAGGGGATGTAATATACTTGTTTATGGGTGAGAGAGTGACACTTTATCAAGGAAAATGCTACACAGCCCAAAATTTTTGACCCATAATACTATTCCAAGATGTTGATTTTTTTAAGCAATCAATCTTACTGTTAATTTTCATCTAAATTTTTAATTGATTCAAAATTATGTGTTTCTTTGTGAAATGATGGATTTACATAGTGAGTAAGTCATCCTCACAAAAAAAAGGTAAGTCATCCTCACAAAAAAAAAGGTAAGTCATCCTCACAAAAAATAAGGTAAGTCATCCTCACAAAAAGATGGTCTTATAGGCAGGTGTAAACGAAGTGTAAGAATCATTAATAAGAGAAAGTTGGGTGGAAGAAAAGTTTTTCTTTTTTATATTTAGTTGATCAATGCATTATCAAAGTCGTCACTTTCGGTTCAATAAATTTTACTCAAAACCAAAACCTAAAACATAAAAAAACAGCTCTACTTACTATTGGTGCCAATTTTAGTACTCAAATATGTCAATGAAAAACCCGGTTTTGTTAGCTCAATCCTATATCAAGTATATATCTGGTGTCTCCATCCCGATTTTCAAGTAGCATTTTTAACGGAAATGAAAAACACGTCAATGAGGGAAATCCAAAAAGCTATTTTCTATTGGAAAAATACTTTTTGGACCAACTTTGGTCCCATTTAGAACTCGCAAGGATATGTGATGTAAATAATGAAGATGTGTAAATATAAATTACCATTAGATTTCAATTATGTAGATTTTTTTGTAGGATTCTGTCTGAATTAAGTTTGAATCCTATATTGTTATAAGATCTCTTAACGACGTGCTATTGTAATTTGTTAATTAGAGTTCCCTTAAAGAAGATGGTGAATTCCTCATATGTCGATGGGCCACGCAATGGCCGCTAGCCACTAAGAGCATCTCCAATGCAAAAGTCTTATAAGACAATGTCTTATCTACGTGGCATGTCTTATAAGACAATGTCTAATCTACGTGGCAACAAAATCTTCACAATAGATATTGTTGAAAAAAATGCATCTCCAATGCAAATGTCTTGGGATGACTTTTTAACTTATGTGGTACTTAATTTTTGAATGGGTCAAACCTATTTTGTTTAAAAAGTAACTAAAAGTTTTGGAGGGAAAAAAAATTGCTGATGTGGATCGTAAGACATTGTGAAGATAGACATTCATCTTCACAATGTCCAGAATAACTACCGCCACGTCATCATCACATCCTTTCTTCACATTAGCATTGAAGAAGGTTTTTTAAAGAAAATGTCTATTTATCCTACGTGGCAGTCTTATTTTACTACATTCACATTAGCATTGGAGATGCTCTAAGGTTAAAAGAAAACACACAAGAAGTTTTTTGATATGCAACGTGGAAGTATCCATTGGGTGGTTCGTGTGGATGGAGGATCACGTGGTCCCTTATTTTGTAAATAGGTGTTGCTTCATGATTGGTCATAAATTTTGATGTGTAGGCCTTACACTTTTGACGGGTAGCACTTCAACTTTCTGTCTCGCTCCCACTCCTATTCATGCTCCTCACCATGCTCTGGTTATTTAGCTTTTTACATTGCCAATCATCATCGGCTAGCCAATCACCATCGGCTACCTAAATGGAAATGCTAAACCTAGAGGTGTCAATTGGGCCCAAGCACGGCCCGACACGATTTTTTCAAAGCCCATCACGGCACGACCCATAAATTTTCGTGCCCATTGGCTAGGTTGTACTGGGCTTAGGCCCATGGCATGAGTACGACATAGGCATAACTTTGGCACAAGCACGGCCTAAGCAGGTTAAAAGTCTAGAATGGCACGAGCCCAGTACGACACGAACCCAGCATGGCATGACACGCGACACGAAGCACGACCCCACAAACTAGCCGTTAAGTGCCTAACAGTCGACATGATGGGCCAAAGCACAGCCCGACACGACCCAGGCACGATAACGGCCCACTAGTCAGTATAACGGCTAGTTTTTGGTTTTTTACCAAATTACCTCCCCCTATTTGCAGGGGAAATTTGGTCTAACACGTTTTCTCTCCTTCATCAACAACAAAAAAAATTGAAAATCAAGATTGTTTCAAGATCAAGATCAAGCAAGATAATACAAAATCAAAGGCTCTCAACTCAAATTCAATCAAGTTATCTCAAGATCAAGGGTTTTCATCTCAAATTTTCTTTCAATTCTCAAGTTTCACTCAAATTTAGTTGAGGTATTTATTTTTTTTACATATATTTATTTTTTCTTTCATATTTATCATGGATCATCAACAACAATTCTAAGAAATTTATGATTCTAATGCCACTCCACCACAAGAGTCCCCACAACAAGGTACCCCTGGTAGTTCTTGTGCCACGTCATAAAAAAGACGAAAAAATCTAAAGTTTGGCAATATTTTACAGTAAAAGAAATTAATCACAAGGGTAAACTAGAAAATAGGGCAATATGTAATTTATGTGGTGCAACCTATTCGGCTAAATCATCGAGTGGCACAGGCCACTTGAAAAGACACATGAAATAATGTGTTCCAAAACAAATTAATCCAAATGACCCAACACAATCCCAGCTCAAGGTAGGTACTAGTGGAATTTTAAATTTTACATATAATAAAAAAAAATGAGAGAAGGGTTAGTAACTTATATAGCTGGGGCTGAGCAACCATTTACTTTTGGAGAAGATCGTAGACTAGCGAGTTGGGTGAAAAATTATCTTCAACCTAGATTTAGTAAAGTTAGTAGAAACACTATTAGAAGTGATACTATAGAGGCTTTATTTAGGAAAAACATATTTTAATTGATGAATTAAATATGCATGTTAGTGCAATTTCTTTTACTTCTGATATGTGGACTGGTTGTAATAAAATTGGTTATCTTTCAATTACTGTTAATTATATTAATGCAAATTGGATTTTGATCAAAAAAATTCTTACCTCACGCATGGTAGAATACCCTCATAATGGCCAAAATATATAAATTTTTTGGCAAGTTTGGGGAAGTACTCGAACCAGGATGCCATAGCCCCTGGTTCTGCTTGATGTAATTTTGCTTTGTTTAATATAGTATTTTTCCTAATCCAACTTCATGTGTAATGCAAATCAAGGATTGTATTAATACAGTATTTTGGCTTTTTTGCTTTAAATAAATTGAAGTTTGTTACTTCAATGACTGTTTTATTTTGCTAGGAATCCAATGACTAATGTTGAAAGTGTCGAAGAGTTAAACGAGGATGCAGCTCATACTCAGGAGACATGCTCGACCCCTCCTACTCTACAAAAATCCAAGAAACCATCTATTGGTATGCTTTTTTCTTCTATTGATGAAGCATATATTTTTATCAAGATTATGGTAAGGATATTGGTTTCTGTGTACGAAAAAAATCACTGCATAGAACATTACACGGATCAACGATAACTAGGGTAACATTTATATGCTCTCGGGAAGGAGTGCACAAAAGCAAGAGTGTTTTGAATATTATTGGAAAAAGAAAGAGGAGTACATCCACAATTAGTTACCCCATCCAAGCGTATTTGTATGAGATCAAAAAAACACATGCCTCCTGCAGCTAAATCCCTTGCTGAAATTTTTAGAAGACAAAATATACAGGTCAGTAAGGTTCCAGCGGTTTTTGGTGGAAGTATATCCAATGCTGAGTTTAGTCGAAGAGATTGTTACAATTACTTGAAGGTAGTCAGAGAAAGAAGACTTCAAGCTGGAGATGCTCATGCTATGGTAACCTATTTTCAAGAGAAAAGAAACGAGAACCCACATTTTAGTTATTCAATACAGTGTGATGAGGATGGGAAGGCAATAAACTTTTTTTGGGTTGATGCACGTTGTCGTATGGCATATGAGCATTTTGGGGATACCGTTACCTTTGATACTACATATAGGATGAATAAGTACAAAATGCCATTTGCTCCTTTTACTGGAGTAAACCATCATTATAATTCAGTTTTATTTTGTTGTGCATTGTTGCAAGATGAAAAAGATGAAATATTTCTTTGGTTGTTTGATGTGTGGGTTCAAGCGATGGGAGGCCACTACCCAGTATCTATCATTACAGATCAAGATATGGCTATAAAGAATGCGATTGAAAAAAGGTTTCCCAATACATGTCATAGGTTTTGCCTTTGGCATATCAAGAAGAAGTTTGCTGAAAAATTAGTTTATGTTTTCTATAAAACATCAAAGTTCAAACATGAGGTAAAGAAGTGTACCCGATATACGTACACAATTGCAGAATTTGAAGAACAATGGGCTTCTCTAATGACTAAATATGAGTTGGAAGAAAATGAATGGTTAAAGCATTTGTACAAAATTCGGGAACAGTGGATTCTGGTGTATCTTCAAAACACTTTCTTTGCAGGTATGAATACTACACAACGAAGTGAAAACATGAATTCTTTCTTTAATGATTATATCAAATCTAGGACAAGCCTCGAAGAGTTTGTTATAAAGTTTGAAGATGTAGTAGACACGATTTATGTCACTGAAAGGGATGGAGATTTTGTTTCACGGCATAAGGAGCGTGTTTTACTAGTTGGAAATTTTTTGTTGAGGCATGCATCTAAATTTTACCCAAGAAATATGTTTAACAAATTTCAAGAAGAGTTTGATGAAGTATACACTTTTCGAGTGGATGTGGTTGAGGTTGATGGAGAAGATAAGAAGTTTAAAGTTCAATCCATGGCTGGTAGGAATGAAGGATTTTTCGTAAAATTTAACATAACATCAAAAGTAGGCGGATGTGGATGCCAACTTTATAAGTTTTTGGGACTACTGTGCAAACACTTACTTGCTGTCTTTCAACATCTTTTTTTAAATGAGATTCCTTTACATTTCATAACGAAGAGATGGACTAAGGATGCAAATAAAGTTAAAGTCATAGGGTTTGAAGGTTTTCCAATGCATGACCACCACATTGGAGCAGATGCCATGAGGATTAGCCAAATATGTCGACTATCAACTCAGCTGGCATATCTAGCAAGTAATTCTGATGAAGCTACTTCAATTGTTATAGGTTGTCTACGGGATACATTTTCTAAGATCAAAGATTTGGACATGACTAGACTTCACGAAGAGAACTCTAATAAACCTTCAGACAAAGCATTCGTAATTTGTTCCCAGCCAATACTGAAAGATCCTAATATCTCCCAGACCAAAGGAAGACCACAAGTAAAAGGAAAGGAGACTGCATTAGATATTGGTGGCAGCTCAGGTCGACTGAAGAGTGGTTTAGAGAAGTCAAAAGAAAGCATAAGAATCTGTAAAACTTGCAAAATCCCAGGGCATGACGACGCAATTGTCCTAAAAGAAAGAAAGGTACTAGGATCAAGGCTAGCGACACAGATAAAGTCAAAGAAAGCATTTTTTTTTCTTTTTGCTATATTTTTTGTATCATATAAAAAAATAAAACCTTTTTGCTATTTTTATTTTTATTTTATTTTCAGATGTTGGTGCTCATGCAAGTAGTTTAGACAACTATGGTGCATAATCACATACCATTGATTTGTAAAGGTGAGAAATACATCACTTTAGGCACACAATTATTTAGTTTATATATATCTTTTTTTGTTCTACCCTCATTTTACTAATAATTTTTTTATCCCAATGCAGGAAAATTGAAGTGGATTTTAGAGTGTTGTATGGGAAGAACTAAAGTATTAGGAATGTTGTATGGGTCTTTTGTTTGATGTATGGGATTGTTGTATGGGCTTTTGTTACAGAGTACTTTTGTTTGATGTATGGGATACGTTCATGGTTATTTTATTATGGGATATGTTCATGGTTACAAACTACTTTTGTTACAAATTTACGACACATTATTCCAAAGAAATTGCATACTTGTTGTTACAGGTTCTTATTGGACTATGGGTCATGAGTTCTCTATTGGAAGTTATTCTTTTTTAATCAACTTGCAGGGAAATTTTTTAGAATTTATAGACCCACTAATGTAACGCCCCGTACCCCAAATACAAGGGACATTACCATCAGTCTACAACGAGACTTAAATCCGGCAGAGTCTCCCTGTAAACTGGACCTTTCGTCACCTAATAGACACAGTGCATATAAAATTTTACGCAGTGGAAGCAAATTTAAACAAGGATATGCACTGAAAATTTGCCACCCATTTTTTTTTCCAACTCAACTGAAATCCCAGCGATGTAGGACCAGGAGGAACCTGCAAATAACTACGACATTCACATTTCACACTTAACATGGATATAGTTGTAATATGATATATAGTTAAGTTTGTGGGTTCCTGTCAAAATATCTTTATAGTGAGAAAGATAAAGTAGGAGTTGTTTACATATAAAACAAAGTAAACATAACGCTCACAACCGAGCCATAAAACAGTAGCAAACACCCACTGTAAACGAAGAGAGGGAAAACCTACGTCAAAACCCAAAAACAAGGAAATCCCTCACTAAGGACCTCGTCACAGCACCACTAAGGATCTTACCTCGATCCTCAACCGTCAACTGTAAAATCACAAAACGATTGGGTGAGAAACTCAGTAGGTAGATCAACCATCCTAATACCATCACATGCAGCGATTAATCCGATAACAACTCAAAAGCATTTATAAAAGCAATGCATATTATATAGTTGGTTGAAACATCAAAGAAATCATGCATACATATATATACAAAAAATAGTAGTGTACTTCTGCTAGTGTAGCCAAGGAACACGACCGGGTTACCCCAGTCAGAATTGTTTCGAGATCAGAACCAAGTACAACAATTTGACGACTGCAGACTAGACAAGGGCCCCCAACTAATCCAGAGAAGGTTCCCCGACAACCTTCCCCCGCGTCTAACACCCATCGGGCAGGCATGCGAACCTCAGCTAAACTAGTTACTCAACACCACCCATAAACACGGTTTACCAGGAAATAATCGTGACTTCCCAAACTTCCCTAGATGTACCTGTCTCCCTGACGTCCCATTCCGCCCTGAAGATAAAAACACCTAGCAAAGTCTCAGATGGTGTACTACCTCCGAATAAGCATGGTCCACCATCCTTGTAGAAAGTCATCAACCTTTCACAAGCTCACCTTAGTGATAATATATAGTAGCGTATATATAGGTTGTGTGTCTTTTAAGTTAAAGTTCGAAAACTATTTTGGAAGAACCCTCTTGAAAACCGAAGTCCTTTTTGTAGAAATCCTCTTTTTGAAATTTCTTCTCTTTTGAAATCCACATACAACAAGTGCAACTGGTCCTAAGGTTGAGAGACCATGGCAAACCAACTCACCCACCCCCGTAAGGGTGAGGATCCCTGGCAAGCCAAACACATTCACCCACGTAGGTCGCGGAACTATGGCAAGCCAACTCGCTCACCTACATTGGTCGCAGAACCATAGCAAGACAACACACCTACCCTCGTAAGGGTGAGGGAACCTTGTCAAGCTAACTCGCACACCAAGTCCGTGGAACCATGACATGCCAACTCACAGATCGCCGGGCATGGTCCGTGGAACCATGACATGCCAACTCACAGATCACTCGGGCGGGAATCCGAGTGGACGTAACACAGGCACCAGTCCACCTAAGGCATACAC
>MVGT01002716.1:104034-141527 GCA_002174775.1 Macleaya cordata
GCCGCCGGCGTGAACAGCAGCAGCAGCTGCTGCTGTTCCTCCCTCTCTCTTTCTCTCTCCCTCTTGCAGATCTCTCTCAGCTCTCTTTCTCTTTCTCTCTCGAACTCAGCTCTCCCGCTCTCTCTCGAACTCAGCTCACTCTCCCTCTCTCATACGATCTCTCTCTATCCCTCATTTCTCTATCTCTCTCTTTTATTCTCTCTCTTATTCTCTTCTTTCTTTCTTTTTTTTATGCTCCTAATATTATTACTACTATAAAATTTATTATTAGCAGATTTTTTTGTTTTTAAGCATTACTATTACTACTAATATTGTTAGTAGACTTCCTCTTTTTTTTGTGTTATTAGTAGGGTTTCACAACTAAGATGTGAAAGTCACACTACAGAATTCATAACCTTACACAAACTCAGTTTTAAGCTGAAAGTCTTCACTATTTTTCGTGTCGGATTTTAATATGGTTAGTATGTACAAAATGCACTATTGGGAAGATTGATTTGTACAACAGTTCAATTGTCCATCCATCATTTTACAATTTTGGGTTGGTAGAAAATTAGGAATGCTCAATATCCTATCAAATAGAATACTAGGCCAAGTTAATTTCCCTTCTTCTGCTAGTGATCTGACATTGATATTCTAAATATTCTAATTTGGAACTCCATCACATACAATTAGAATCCTAAGATGTTCATAGCCTGATTAGCTTTAACAACATGATTTTTATATGAATTTCTGTTCTAATAAGATCAATCCCAATTCTATTTTTCATATCAACCAACCTAATCTTAAATAAAGTAATTGAAGAACAAGCAGTACTGGTTAATGAAAACCACAGTTACAAAAGTTTTAAATTTTCCAAAGGTAACAGTTAATATTTGCAAGTTTTACCAAAAACAGTTACATAGACCCACAAAATATAAACTAAGGATCCCTACTCAAACTTAATATTTGCAACTTTTTCCATCATCAATTTCTCTTTGACCTTGTGATTCTGTTGTGATGAAGAAGCACCTTCGTCAATTTTGTTTTTAGAAGAAGCATCCAATATCTTCTTCACATATGTATGTGAAAACTCTTTTAGCCATAGAAAAAAGCCACATCCTTTAACGGCAACCTAATATGGACTAAAAATAAATTAAATAGTATCTGCATAGCATGAACAAATAAAATACAAAAATTAAGAGAAAAAAAGAACAAAGGATTTACTTACACTCTCAGATTCAGGATAACAATAAAACTTTTTTCCTGCGCTGCAATCTTTTTTGAAGGTTTTCACCGTACAAAAACCTTTTTGCATCGACATATGCGGAGTTCGTCTTCCCAACACCAAAAACCGTATCCACCTTCACCTATCTATGCAAAAGTTATCAACTACATAACTAAGATATTCAAAAGTTATCAAGTACATACCTCTAGCCGACATTTTACAAAATTAAATTTGTAATTGTTCTCCTTGTACGATTTATACTTCTTAAAGAAACCTTGACCGCAGTTGCATTTGGTCTTAGTGATTTCTACCATAACTATATACAGAAAAACAATTGATTCCATTTGAGATATCTAGGAACTCAACTCAGTCACTAAAAAATTAACTTGTTTGAGCAAAATAGAAATCCTCAAAACTAGCCAAAATGCAAATACTAATGAAAATCCTAAAAACCTCAGCGAAATGCAAATGCCAAACGAAATAAAACATAGAAGAGCTACCGAGAGTGGGGTTGGACTCGTAGTGGCTTAATGATGCGTCGCATCGGAAATTGGGATGTGTTTTGATGCAGAACAACCGAGTGGATGCTTATGCTTCGAGACAGTTGAGGATACATGAGCATAACTATCCCACTCATGATCTCGAGTTAGCAGCTGTAGTGTTTGCACTCAATATTTAGAGGTATTACTTGATAGGTGAAAGGTTTGAGACTCTTTTCGGATCACAAGGGTCTCAAATACTTGTTTTCACAAAATGAACTGAACATGAGACATCATAGATGGACAGGAATAAAGCTAAGCGTGGCAGAGTTTGTTCTACATGTTTTACTTGTCAACAAGAAAAGGGAGAGCATCGGAAACCAGTGGGTATTTTGCAGTCCTTAGATATACTAGAGTGGAAGTGGGAGAATATATCTATGGATTTCATCAACGGAATACCCAAAACTAAGAAGGGAAATGACTCTATTTGGGTGATCATGGACAGACTGACCAAGTACGCACACTTCGTGCAAGTCAAGAAGATATACACTGCAGAACAGTTAGCTGCATTCTATAAGAATGAGATAGTTCAATATCACGGAGTTTCAGTTTCAGTGGTATCGGATTAGGATACTTCGTTCACCTCGAAGTATTGGAGAGCTTTTCAAGAAGCTATGGGGATGCAGCTTGACTTTAGCACGACATTTCATCCTCAAATGGATAGATAGACAGAGAGAGAGTTAACCAAGTGTTGGAAGATATGCTTCGTTGTGTAGTTCTAGACTTCAAGGGTAATTGGAAAGATTCACTACCACTTGTTGAGTTTGCCTACAACAATAGTTACCAAACCAGTATAGAAATGGCACCATTTGCAGGGATCGAGTTCCTGAGAGAAGAAGGGTGTAGACATCGTGTGGCAGGGCTTACTCTTCTTCTTTCTTACGTTTCGGAGGTGTTTCTCAATTCGAGGCAAGTAGTAACTTGCTCCTTTGGTGTAGACTTAGGTTTTCTACGTGTTTCGATGGTTACATCATGAATGAATGCATGAAATCCTAGTTTATGAGTTAATTACATGATTTCTTAATGATTGAATGCATGTAATCCATTATCGTATGATGCGTGTGTGTGTACTAATGGTTAGGGTGCATGGAATCTAAGTATATTTGATGAATATATGATTCCCTAATGACTACAGGCAAGATAACCAAGATTTTACGAAGTTGGTATGAAGAACAAACTTTGAAAACGCGAAAAACCTAGAAGATACCCAACCAAGGGGGTATCGATCCCAGGTAGCAGATAGGGTAAGTATCGATACCCCCTCTGATGGGTATCGATCCTAACCCCATCTGATGTTGTTAGTGAGGTTGGTATCGATACCCATCTATGGATATCGATACTAGCAGGCCCTTGACTCCCAAATAGTTGTTTTTGAAGTTCTTTATGAAGATTGGCCCTAGCTTAGATCATAATCATGAAGTACAATGTGCATATTATAAGAATATACGTGTTTATGAGCAAGTAATGTATGCTTAAACTCTAGATATATACTTTCCTAAAGATGAACACTTGTGGACACATAGAATATGTAAGAAACCTGCATAAGCTTTATATGTGCTTAAACGACTTGTTTGGCTTGTGTGCAAACATAGTTTAGGTCCTGTATGGCCTGATCCTCTCCAAATGAGGTCTACGGAATCACCAAGTGAGGTCTACGGAATCACTTGACACGTAAGTAATGCCGACAGGGTTACCAGTGTTCGGGGGACGAATTTCGAGGCGGTTCATCGGATTCACGTGGCATACGACCAGTGTCTCGAGTGAACTACAAGGATGGGTAAAACATGGGTAGTAACTAAAGAGAATTACTCGTTGCGATAAATTAATCTTGACTGAACATTATTAAACACAACAGCCGTGAAATCTGTGAATCGTTTATCTTCTTACACTTTGCTTACTTTATCTAATGACATATCTTGTATTTATGTTAGTACACTTACCCTTGTGAAGCATATGGTTAACCCGAATCTAAGCCAAGGGAACTAGTGAACTTACTGGCTAGTTTTTGACCTAGCACCATTATCCTTACAGGTCTAAGACATCAGGCAAATACACGGTAGCGGTGGAGTTTGTTAGGCAGGAATAAATCTTCGGAGACTTCGTAGAGTTCCGTGAAGATGTAGGACTTTACTTTTCCTTGGGTTCAGTTTGTTTTGGACATTGTTTAGTCTATTATTCTTTAAGAATATTTGTTAATTCGTTTGTTCATTTGACATCTTATCATAGAAGTTAATAAAGTTTATTTCAGCTTTATTTTACTCGTGTATTGAATGTGAGTGCAAGCTTCTTGTTAGCTTGGTGTGACGCGTACACCCTAGAGCTACAGGTTGTTAATGGTTCCGTGGGAATACCCAGTTCTCATTGTGTAGGGCTCCAGACCTGAAATGTGAGGGCGGGGCATTACAGTTGGTATCAAAGCCTCAGGTTTAAAGTCCTAGAGGGAGTGGTGATGAGTTAGGTTGATGTTTGTGACACATAGGCACATCTTATAACACGTTTGGATGTTTTGGTTGTATTTGTGTGATTGTTGTTGCTTGAGTAGTCTAAGAGTTAGATGATAATGTTTGGGTCGGTAGTTGGGTTATGAATGCTATCTAGATAGGTAGGTACAAGGAAATAGGTAGAATCGTATCATGTTAAGGTACCGTTATCAGCAGAGTAAATGGAAACACCTACGAAGTTTGGTTGTGCAGACACCTCAAGTGATTAGGTTTTCTCTACGTTTAGAAGTTTTGTGGAACCGTGTGTTTCACCCATGTAGTGAAAGAGCTGAGGAAGCAACAAGTGTCTTAGTAGAGGGACTTGTTGTACACATTGAGATGTACAGTAGATGTTGAATGTCCATATGAGAACGGGATCTACGCAAGTATGAAATAGATGCACTAGATGTGGATGTGCAAGAATGGGTAGTGATGACTGCCAGCCTTATCAGCAATGGTTTGAGAGTAGTAGCCCATTGACAGACTGAGGCTATAGACTAGAAACTAAACAATGAGGTGTAAAGACCTTTTTGTTAGTGGTATCTCCCATAGGTGAAAGGATACTAGTGAATAGTATTTATGGGATTTAATAATCAGTTGTGGAGGACTGGACTTCTTCTTAGATCATTTTTATAGATCTGAATGGTTGAGATGGATATTAGGCATGGCTTAGCTTGCTGCATACCATGCAAGGTTGGACTGTTCCGCAAAAACGGTAACATTTTCCATTCCAGAGGAAACGACATAGGTGTTGTCGTTGTCGCAAGGGTGTGGTCTCGATAGGACACACCTGTGCTTTATAGATATGTTGGAACGTCCAGTTGAAGGCAGAGAGCTTGAATCAATTCTTGTGGTACGCTAATACCGTGATGTATATGGCGAGGTCTTAGGGTTACCACCTCACAAAGAGAAAGAGAATTCTGTTTGGAGCTGGTTCCAGGCACAAAATCGGTTGCTAAGACACTTTATTAGATGGCTCCAACTGAGATGAAAGAGTTAAAGAACTAGATAAACCAATTATTGGCTCAGGGTTTCATTCGTCGTCGTTCTTCACCTTAGGGTGCATTTGTTCTTTTGAATTAGATGAGGGTGAGTCTGTGAGACTTTGCATAGACTATCGAGATTTGAGTAAGGTATAGGTTTGGAGTAAGCATATATCCTTTACCTATGATAGAAATCTTAATTGTTTGGCTCAGAGGAGCATGATAGTTTCTCATTTTGACGAAGGGTAATACAGTCAACTTGAGTCTAGAGCAGAACTTCTTGTGATTAGGTTCTGTACGAGAGAAGAATCTGTAGAGATTTTTGGTAATATTGAGTGGGCTTGTGAAGACCTTAACATTTTTGTTAGACCGTGTTGGTCAGGCCTAATTTTAGAGACGTTGGATAAGGTTATAAATACCTTTATAGTTGATTTCATAATCAACTCCGAAATGCATTAGGGTAGTGGGACCCATTGTATTAAGTAATATAAGCACCGAGTGAGTGCTAATGTTTTGCCAAAATTCGACAAATGTGAATTTTGGGCAGCATAAGGTGAAGATCTTAGGACATGAAGTGTCCGGTATTGGAATGACTGTGATAATCCCTCTAAACGATCGTGAATGAGGGTCGTAAATTTTCTACTTGGGTCGAGCATTATTGACGGTCCATTGTGGAAATTCTTCATAGCACATTTTCTTAGGCCCTTTTTGGCTAGAGAAGGTGTGGAGACGTTCGAGTGAGGAAGTTAGTTTGAACAAACTTTATATAACGGTACACTTGTATGCCGTCACTATATTCATAAATCTTCTCGGAGGTGAACTTGGATGAGTGGTGGTTTCGAATGTAACACATCGGTGGTTAGGGTGTATCTTCTTATTGATGAAAAGGTAGTTGTCATGCATAGGAATGCTGAAGGGATAAGAGGAGAGTTTACTCGACTCATGATACCAAATTGGTAGTATTGATGTCATTTTGTGTTTGGGGGCATTAGGTGATTAGTGAGGAGGTGTAGCTCACTACTGAAACCTCAAGATTTGAATTCTCAAAAGCATGAATTACAACTTTAGACCATGGAGATGGTTTGGATTTTGAAGGACTGAAACTTCAAATAATCATATATCACGGGATAATCAACGTAGTAATTGACGTGTGGAATGGATAACCGGGAGTGTTGTGACTTCTGAGAAAGGTTATCATCAGTGATCGTTAGAGGTGGCGTCCAAGTATATTTAAGATATAGATTCTATGGATGGAAATAAATGTTATTGGGTTGCTTAGCAGCTCAATTACACTCGTGAGTTGAAAGAGGAGCGACAGTAGATAGCTCCAAAGTTCAGGTTGTACTAGAGTAGCGGCAACCCACTAAAGTGACAGAGATAAGGAGTATCCTAGGTTTGGCTGGGTACTACAAGTGGTTTATCGAAGGATTCTTAAGTATAGCAGGTCCTTTGACAAGTCTCACTATGAAGGACGTTCTATTCAATTGGGATGTTAGGTGTGAGCAAGAGCTTCAAGATTTGAAGGCTAAGTTGACGACAACTCTAGTTTTGATCATACCGGAGAGTGGGGTTGGACTCATAGTGGTTTACTGATGCGTCGCATCAGAAATTGGGATGTATTTTGATGCAGAACAATCGAGCGGATGCTTATGCTTCGAGCCAGTTGAGGATACATGAGCACAACTATCCGAGTCATGATCTCGAGTTAGCAGCTGTAGTGTTTGCACGCAAGATTTGGAGGCACTACTTGATAGGTGAAAGGTTTGAGCTCATTTCAGATCATAAGAGTCTCAAATACTTGTTTTCACAAAAGGAACTGAACATGAGACAGCATAGATGGTTGGAACTACTGAAGGACTATAACTTCCAGTTGTAGTACCATCCGGAAAAGGCTAACGTAGTGGCAGATACTCTTAGTAGGCAGTCTAGGGGGATAGTGGCGATTATGATGGTCCATCAGTGGCGACTGTTGGAGGTAGCTTTGGAGTACGACTTCGATTTGGTTACCTACGAGCAGAGACAACTGTTGTTGGGTAGTGTGGTTATTTGACCTACTCTGGTGAACCAAATCATCAGTGAGCAAGGAAACGATCAATGGTGTCATGATAAAGTTGCAAGTGTGCAACAAGGGGAAATCACGGACATGACTGTAGGGGAGGACGGTGGCTTAAGATTTAAGGGTCGCTTGTGTGTTCCAGAGAAATCTGAACTGAGGAAGAACATTTTGAACGAGGCACATCGTAGTAAGTACACTATACATTTAGAGATAATAAGACGTATCGGGACCTCAAACGACATTTTTGATGGACATGAATGAAGCTAAGTATGGCAGAGTTCGTTCGTACCTGTTTTACTTGCCAACAAGAAAAGGGAGAGCATCGAAAACCAGCATGTACTTTGCAGTCCTTAGATATACCCGAGTGGAAGTGGGATAATATATTTATGGATTTCATCGACTAAATACCCAAAACTAGGAAGGTAAACGACTCCATTTGGATGATCGTGGACAGACTGACCAAGTGCGCACACTTCGTGCCAGTCAAGAAGATATACACTGCAGAATAGTTAGCTGCATTGTATGTGAAAGAGATAGTTCAATGTCATGGAGTTCCAGTTTCAGTGGTATCGGATTAGGATACTTCGTTCACCTCGAAGTATTGGAGAGCTTTTTAAGAAGCTATAGGGATGCAGCTTAACTTTTGCATGTCTTTTCATCGTCAAACAGATAGATAGAGAGAAAGAGTTAACCAAGTGTTGGAAGATATGCTTCGTTGTGTAGTTCTAGACTTCAAGGGTGATTAGAAAGATTCATTACTGCTTGTTAAGTTTGCCTACAACAATAATTACCAAACCAGTATAGAAATGGCACCGTTGGAAGCATTTTATGACAGACCTTGTAGATCTCCAGTATATTGGGCAGAAGTCGGAGAGTCGAAACTTCAAGAGTAGAAACCATGCAACAGACTACATAGAAGATAGCTCTAACCAGAAAGCTTATGCAAGCAGCTCAGAGTCGACAGAAAAGTTGTGCCATCAGAGGCGTAGGGAACTTGAGTTTGAGGCAGGTGATCAAGTGTTACTAAAGGTATCACCGATGAAGGGTGTTCTTCGATTCGGCAAGAAAGGGAAGTTAACGCCGCGTTTAGTCGGGCCTTTTCCCATCGTAGAGATAGTAGGGAAAGTGGCTTACCGGTTAGTTTTACTAGATCAGTTGGAAGGAATCCACGATGTTTTCCATTTGTCTATGCTTCGTAAGCATCTTAGAGATGATGATCGTCCAACAGTGGTCGATTTCCATGAGTTAGAGTCACAACTAGGAGCAACCTATGTAGAGAAGCCTTATAGGATTCTTGACTACAAAGAGCAGAAGCTTAGGTCGAGATCAATACCTGGGGGAAGGTACATGGCATCATCATGATGAACGTGAGGCCACGTGGGAGAGAGAAGAAGAGATTCGCACGAGTTACCTGGAACTTCTCGTTAAGGGGGGTATGTTTCGAGGACGAAATCCTCTTTTAGGGGTGTAGATTGTAATACCCGGTTACGTAAAAGCTACTAATGTTTGGGGGCAACCCACTTTTACTAAGGACACTCTGTTAAAGTTTTAGTAAGTTTGGGTTTATTATAGATATAAATACAAACTCTAAACCCAAAGCCTCTCTTATTCTGATCGACCAAGATAGAGGAAGAGAGAGAGAGAGAGAGAAAGAGAGAGAGCCAATTTCAAGAAGGAGAGATCGCATGGATTGAGTTCGTGAGAGAAGAAGGGTGTAGACATCGTGTGGCAGGGCTTATTCTTCTTCTTCCTTGCGTTTCAGAGGCGTTCTCGATTCGAAGCAAGTAACAATTTGCTCATTTAGTGCAGACTTAGTTTTTCTACGTGTTTTGATGGTTACATAATGAATAAATGCATGAAATCCTAGTTTATGAGTTAATTACATGATTTCTTAATGATTGAATGCATGTAATCCATTATCGTATGATGCGTGTGTGTTTTCTAATGGTTAGGATGCATGGAATCTAAGTATGTTGTTATGAATATATGATTCCCTAACGACTGCAGGCAAGAAAACCAAGTTTTTACGGAGTTGGTATGAAAAACAAACTCTGAAAACACGAAAAACCCAGAAGGTATCGATACCCAACCAGGGGGTATCAATACCAGGTAGCAGATAGGGTAAGTATCGATACCCCCTCTGATGGTTATCGATACTAACCCCATCTGATGCTGTTAGTGAGGTTGGTATCGATACTGTGGGTATCGATACCAGCAGGCCCTTGACTCCCAAATGGTTGTTTTTGAAGTTCTTTGATATATAATGTGTATATTATAAGAATATACGTGTTTATAAGCAAGGAATGCATGCTTAAACTCTTGGATGTATACTTTCCTGAAGATGAACACTTGTGGACACATAGAATATGTAAGAAACCTGCATAAGCTTTATGTGTGCTTAAACGACTTGTTTGGCTTGTGTGCAAACATAGTTTAGGTCCTGTATAGGCCTGGTCTTCTCCAAATGAGGTCTACGGAATCGCCAAGTGAGGTCTACGGAATCACTTGACATATAAGTAATGCCGACAGGATTACCAGTGTTCGGGGGATGAATTTCGAGGCGGTTCATCGGATTCACGTGGCATACGACCAGTGTCTCGAGTGAACTACAAGGACGGGTGAAACATGGGTAGTAACTAAAGAGCATTACTCGTTGCGATAAATTAATCTTAACTGTAGATTATAAAACACAACAGCCGTAAAATCTGTGAATCGTTTATCTTCTTACACTTTGCTTACTTTATCTAATGACATATCTTGTATTTATGTTAGTACACTTACCCTTGTGAAGCATATGGTTAACCCGAATCTAATCCAAGGGAACTAGTGAACTTACTGGCTTGGTTTTGACCTAGCACCATTATCCTTACAGGTCCAGGACATCAGGCGAATACACGGTAGCGGTGGAGTTTGTTAGACAGGAATAAATCTTCGGAGACTTCGTAGAGTTCCGTGAAGATGTAGGAATTTACTTTTCCTTGGGTTCAGTTTGTTTTGGACATTGTTTAGTCTATTATTCTTTAAGAATATTTGTTAATTCGTTTGTTCATTTGACATCTTATTATAGAAGTTAATAAAGTTTATTTCAGCTTTATTTTACTTGTGCATTGAATGTGAGTGCAAGCTTCTTTTAGCTTGGTGTGATGCGTACACCCTAGAGCTACAGGTTGTTAATGGTTCCATGGGAATGCCCGGTTCTAATTGTGTAGGGGCTGCAGACCTGAAATGTAAGGGCGGGGCATTACAGTTAAAAAGCAGATATTAAAGAAATTAAAAGGGGATCTAGATGTATAAGGTATAAACAATTTGAAGATAACAATTTAAAGAACAAAAAATAATTGACCTACCAAAAAAATGCAAATAAACAATTTAATTCTCAATTATGCAGATAATAAGAAATAAAGGAAACTGAATGGCCAAAAAAAAAAACAGCCCCTAGAGTGATTCCGACGAGTTTTTGAAGAGAAGAAGAAGGGTTTAGTACAGATCTGGTGTGAAATTATCAGTAAATATCAGAAATTAGTGAATATCAGTAAATATCTAGTGAAAAAAAAACCCTAGAACAGATCGTTATCAGTAAATATCAGAAAGATTAATGTGAAATCACTCACCGGTGTTATGGTTCGCCGTGAGATAGAAGAGCACCGGTATGATCTAGTCTCTTCTGAAATGGAGTGGGAAGAATATTAGATCCGGTGATTTTAGGAAAGAAAAACAAACAAAAAAACGAGAAAAGAAGAAAACTTTAAAAAAAAAAGAGAGAGAGAGAAACTCATAGGTTTAGAGATCTCGCCGTGAGATGACCATGAGATCGCTGCCGGCTTGCCTTGGTCTCTGCTCCTCTCGGTTCTTTCTATATAGATGAATAAAATGAAAACCTTCATCTTATAGAAGAGGGAAGATAAGAGGTAAGACTGAAAATAAAAAAAGTTTTTAAAAAATGTGCGTCTTCTGCTTTTAGCCGAGCCGCCAACTTTTAAGCCGGCTCAAAAGGAAGTATTTGCTGGACGCGTGTCACTTTAGTGGCCATTCAAAAATTTGGAAAGAACGGTCTGGATGAGGCGATCTTTATGGGGTTTTTTAAGGGGGGCTATACAACCGGCCTCTTATAAGTATACATAATGAATATAATACTTCATCTAAATGTTTTAGTATTAGTTTTGATAATTATAGTGCTAATACTAATGTAATTGATTATTTCAAACTTAGTTTTCGTCCTCCTTATCAAGAAAAATTATTTCACCTTAGATGTGCATGCCATATTATAAATTTAATTATTCAAGATGGAATAAAAATAATTATAGAAGCAATTCTTTTCATTGTTACTTATCCTTTTAGACTTCAAGAATTTAAAAAAATGTGTGTAACTTATAATTTGAAACCTAAAAAATTGAAAACTAATATACCTACACAATGGAACTCAACTTATCTTTTGTTGAAATTATGTCAAGGTTATGAATCAGCAATTATGGATTATCATAATCAACATGGTCACTCAAGTTTAGAAATGGTAGATTTTGAATATTCCTCTTTATTTGCTGAATTTAGAGGTCTTTTATAATGCTACAAATGCTTTGTCTGGTGTTTATTATTCTACTACTTGTATTTCTCTTAACCAATTATATAATATTGTAGAAGCTTTTAGAGATTGCAGAGTATATGTAATTTATAATAAAGTTTGTGAAAAAATGGAAAATAAATTTAATAAATATTGGGAACCCAACCCACCTATTTATTATTTAGCCTCTATAATGGACCATGGAAAAAAAAATTAAATGGTACTATAAGACCAATTGATGGCGTTTGTGATAGTTTAAAGATTCCAATGCATGATACATATGAAAATATTATGAACATGTCAAACCAATTATATAGTTATTATGAAACAACTTTTGATAATGTGTAAACCTCAATTATGCCACCACCACGCACTAAAACTAAAAATGTCTCTTGGAGATTTTGTGCCGATAATAAAGGTAAACAAGTAGCTAATGGTGATATAGTTATAAAAATCGAACTCCATTCGTATTTAGAAACTCCATCTCCACTTTTTAAAACTGCAGAAGAGGCATGTAGTTTTGATGTTTTGGAATGGTGAAAAATACAGGGTCAGAATTACCCAGTACTTGTCATCATGGCATGTATTTTACTAACACTTCCAATGTCTATAGTACTATTAGAGTTTGCTTTTAGTGTAAGTGGCAGGGTATTGAACGAGAGAATGAGTAGACTATATCCAGATATCTCAGATGCTTTGATTTGCTTGAAGGATTGGAACGATTCAAAAAATAGAGAATAAGATTTCTATGATGAATTTGTGGATGAATTTTTAAATTTAGAAGCAAATGATAATGAATAGAATTTAATTTATATGTAATTTTTTTATTATGATAGTATGATGTAAATGTTTTCTTTAAAAAAATTATAAAGGTTAGACTAATGCAAATGATTGATAGTTGAGTGGTGCCAACCTAGTTGGAATATGCTCAAACTATAGCGATGCAATTCTCACATTTTTTAATGTAATTTATGTACTTAATTTAAAGTTTATATTTAATAAATAAAGTTGATTAGTTGATTTTATTCTTATTTAGTGGTCTAATTTTAAATTTTTAGTGATTTAGATTATTTATTTAATTTTTAATGTTATTTTTAAGGTTTTAAATTATTTATAAAGTTTTAAATTATTTCTTAATGGACGACCAGGTGGCATGATGGGCTGGCACGCCTCAACACGAAGTTGTCGTACGGGATGATTAGTCGTGATTTTATCACTCAATAATATTTATACCGCAATCGCACGGTTGTCTATTGAGACAACGGCAAGTACGGGTCGATCCACAAGGATTAAGGAACAAGTACAATTAATTAAATTAAGGTTTGAAATAGATTGGGATTTTTTTGGATAATTTAGAACAAATAAAATAACTAAATAGAAATTTCAAAGATTTAGAGAAACTAGGATTTCAGATTCCACTAATTATATGCATACCATAAATTTAAACTCTCTCTAATCTCCCTTCAATATAACTCAAACCCAATACAATTTATGTAATGGAGTCGGAAAATATTTTCATTAATATTTAAAATAACCAAAGAAATAATATGATTTTCTTCACTTTTAAAAATAACAACTCCAATAATTAATTGTCAAAGTTAAGCATATAATATCAAAACAATAGTTAAGCATATTATATCAAATCTAAGCACAATTAATAAAGGAGTATGTACTAATTTCATTAAGAAACAAAAGTGTAATAAATAATATTACTAGAAGATAAATCATTTTTGCTAAAAATAATTATTAAGGGAGATTTAGATTAAGATCAAATATCATGGCATGCACATAACTAGCTTCCTCTTTAATCCTAGAGAAGAAATTTAGCTAGACATAACTCTAAAATTAATAACAAAAATAAGTATTCATTGATGAAAACATTAAGAACTTACAAATGATTATTTGATTACTACACCTTCTTCATACAATTCTCTAATTCTCTACACTTCCCTCCTTCCTTCCCCCTTCTTCATTCTCCCTTTATATAGAAATTCTTCCCACTTTCCTTCTTTAAAAGAAAAATAAATAAAACTAATTAGTGGGAGGTATTGGATGGTGGGGGAATTTCCTTTGATAATTAATTTGGTAATGGAAGAATTGTAAGGCTTATGTGGTTTGACATCATGATGATGTCATTAAGATCATTTTTGCCCTCTTTGCTTCATTAGAGAATAAACTCCAACCTTTGACCAATTTTGACTGTCTTTGACTGAGTTGACTTGGTCATCATGTGCCAATAGCATGTACTCTCATGGTGCCTCTGATAGACTTTTGGGGTGCTTTTAATAAATTTGGCAAATTTAACCAAATATTGCATTTGAAGCATTTGAATTCTATTTATCTGCAAAAAGCATAAAAATAATTAAAAATAATATACAATTGAACACTAGCTAATATAAATTTAGGGATAAATATGTAATAATTATGCACTCAACACGGGACCAGTAGGCAATGCTGGGCTGGCTTAATTTTGGAAATGGCACGACACAGCCCAACACGAGTCCAGTTGTGCTTCGTGCCATGCTGGCCTAGCTCATTGGCCAGTCGTGCTGGGCCGCCTTAGCATGGCCTAATTGAGACCTCTAGCTAAACCTACACCAACTCCTGCACCAATCTCTATACAAGGTTTAACCAGTGGTAGATGTGTGAGCATTCACATACTCTTGTGATTCGTGTACATTTTAAAATGATAAAAGGCCGCCGTAAATGCACCTGGTTGTAGGTTCTGTTGTACGTCTAGCATTACTGGTTAGAAAATGATTATAACGTGTTTTTTTTCCTTCCAATAATCGTTGGTTATAAATACATTTTAGACTATCAGCAATGGTGGTAAGGTAAAAACTATTTTAGCTTTAGGGGATGAGTTGCACACTGGTCGAATTTAAAAAAAAATTGCAAATCAATAATAAAAATGGGATTAGGAACATATTGAAAATTTTGAAACAAAAAAATACAAAAAATTAATAAAAAATGGGGTTAGGGACGTACATGGGATTTTAAAAAAGAAAAACAAATAAAGAATTACCATGTGGTGTCCCTTTAGCCCACCTAGTTTAAATGTTTATATATATATATATATATAGATCCTATATGGTGATGATCCAAGAGTTGATTTTTGAGGAGGATATTCACCTCAACATTTAGATCATTCTTACAAATAAGAAGTCCATTCTAAAATTCTTAACACCATAAAAATTGAAAGTAACGGTTTTTTATTGAATAGGGAAGATCTTTTCACCGGTCATTTAAAATTAACTTTTTATATAGTTTTATAGTTTAAAACATAATCTATTTTTTATTGTAAAGATGATCTAAATGGCGAGTTGAACATCTTATTAAAAACTCAACTCTGGATCATCTCCAAAAAAATATGCTGGGTGGGCACCATGCACACCACCCAGCAACAAGTAATGTGCTTGCACCCCGCCCAGCATATTTTTAATAGAAAAAAATAAAACTTGCCAAGGGCTGACTTGTCACCCCACCCAGCATCAGGCGGTGAGCCTGTACCCCGCCTCGTAAAAAATCTCTATATTCATTTCCAGAATGCTAAATATACCATTCCAATCTTTCTCGTAAGCTAAAAGTCATTTTAGCTTTGTTCCACTATGCAACTTTTTATGCAAATATATCAGTTTTCTCAACTACTGGAATCGTCTTGCAGACTATCAATGGAGAGCCTTGGCTAAATTTTGCAAATCACTAAAATAAAATACAAATATAGCCAGGATAGAGCTAAGAGTTCACTTATAGTGAAAGGGAATTTGAGAGACAACTTGAAACTACACAGGGTTTCAAAGTCCACCAAGCATTAAGCAGTTTTTCAGATTCCGCTCGAAAAATATTTATGAATTTTTTTTAGAAAAGTGATATTGCAACATACCTTTTGTGGGGCCATATGTAGATAATTTAAGGATTTTTTTCTGTGAGGACGTTCTCCTCACCATGTAGATCACCAAATTCAGGAATCAACCCATTCTAAAACTTTCAACACCCTCAAATCAGCCTATGCAAATTTGACAAATTTTAAGCGTTTTTATAGACCGTTGATTTCCGATAAACTTTTGATGGGATTAGAACTTTTAGAAGGGTTGATTTCCAGATATGATGATCTACATGGTGAAAAAAATTGCCTCACTGAATATCAATCCTTGAATCATCTCTATGTGGTCCCCACAAAAAATGTATTGCAATAGTTTAGCAATAAGGTATGTTACAATATCCTTCCTCTTTTTTTAACAATTTGCTAAATATAGCAAACACCATTGTGGAATGAATCTAAGATTTAGAACATCTCTATTGCTAATGTAAATGTGGTAAAAATGACTATCACGTAGGATAAATAGACATTTGTTCTAAAAAACCTTCTTCGATGCTGAAGATAAATTTAGAAGCTGGCGTGGCGGTAAAATAGATTTTATTCAGATTTGCTGAAGTTAAAAAAGTAAAATCTATTGATTTTATTTCTTTTTAAAGAAAGAAAATATATTTTATTCTGATTTGCTGACTATGATGTGAATATATTGTAAGTCAATTATCTAAAAATAGACGATGGGTTTGACAATGTCTTCTCATCCCACCAATGTCAGTCTAGTATACGGCTAGATCGCTTTGGAGGAATGTTTTTGGAATAAAAAGTCTATTTTTCTACGTTACATTGCATTAGAGATCCTCTTAGTAGCGTATTGACCATTTTCACCTTATTCGCCAGGAATTTATCATACTATTTCACAAATAAATGAGGTGGTGAGATTATAGACAACATCCCAATCATAAAAGACAAGAATAATGCAATTTGATCTAGCCACATCACATATTTGTTAAACTTTTTGTGCAACCAACAAAAATATCTGCTCTCAATGACGTGGAAGAGTAAAAGTGTAATTACATAATTATTTAAGGGCAATTTTGTAATACTAGAAAAAGTGGTGGTGCCATGCTCGTTATCATCGTAGATGATGATGATGATGATTGTATTTCATTGACGGCATGTAGTCATGAATCTGAAGAGAAGAGAAAAAGAAAAGGTTTGACTTCAATTTCTAGAGAGAGAAAATGAAATTCCAAAAACATAATTTAATCCAATCGAAACCAATTTTGACGTCCGCAAGGACACAAACAGAACTCTTTCTTTCTCTCTCTACTACTTTCTCTCTCTACAACGAAGAACATAAAAACAAATAAAAAGAAAACAAAAAAAAAATCGAATGAAACCTCTTACACAGAAACGAAGAGCGCTCTGAGAGATTTACTTTACTTGAGATGTCGAATTTGGTGTCTTGACGCAGTCTAGAAGAAGACCAAAACCCTAGAATAAAGTATTTATATATATGTTAAAGCAAGTTGAATAATATACAAGATCGAAGACGACGAGGTGGAGAAAAGTAAAGACCTTTTCTTTTTTGGGATTTCTTTTTGGATTTTCAGTTCTGTTCTATCGAAATCTTTGGATTTAGAGTGTTACTGCTGAATTTTAACTCTGGTAAGCCCTTCTAACAAATAATTTTAGTGTTTCTTTTTCTTGGGTTAAGCTTTAGTATGACGTTATTGCCCTAAAAATTTCACTTCTTTGAAGTTTAAGAACTTCGATTTCAGTTCATGTTTCTTGAATTAGGGGTTAATTAGTTTGTTCTAGCTGTTATTTGATGTCTTGTGTGTTTGAGGTGTCTGGTTCGATGGTTCAATTTGACGATGCTCTTTGGTTTGAGAGTCGGTTCTTTGGATGAAGATTTGTTATTGAGCTTGGGGTTTTGAGGAAAGGAGAATTTTTTTGATTAATTGATTCTTTTGTGAGGGGAAAAAGTTGGGTTGTTGTGGGTTTGAGCTGAATTTATGAGGTTTTGGAATTTGGATTTGGTTGAAGTGGTTTGAAAGATTGGTTCTTTTGTTATTTTTCCATGTCATGCCTTTTTTTCAATACCTGTGGTTAGGGTTTTAGACTACAATCATTTGATTGAGATTACGGGAGGCTGCATTTGGTAGTGGATTGATTGGCTTTTTTGTTGGTAGAGGGAAGATGGTGGTGCATCGTAGGATGGGACGGCGTTTGATTGATCGAATGATGCTTAAATTGTATAGAAGTTCTTGTAATTGCTGGCCAGAGATTGTTTTTCTTTTGAACTAGTGAAATTCTAGGATGCTCATAATTGAAGCTTGTTTTTTGGTTTCTGATTTTCCTTGTTCTGACTCCAGTATTAAATAGTACTCAACTACGCGTGCTGAGGGATACGACTTCTTCACTTCTTTTTGGTGGATACTGAAAACTTTGGGGTCTTGAGCTTTGGACATGAGAATAAACCTGATGCGTCGGGTTAGATGTTTGGTGTTATGGGAATTGTTGCCTGACTATCATATCTTCAGATGATCCTCTTGCCCCTGAATGTGAAATTTATGCCATTTTAGGACTTCTCAGTTTATTATATATACTTGTAGCTATAGCTTTTAGAAAAAAAAGTAAAAAAAGAAATGGTGCCATCAGGGCCTCCGGCTCCTGTTGTTGGTGGTTCCCAGTCGGTTTCATCTTCTCTTCTGCGGTCAGGCTCTGGCATTTTGGGGGCTCAAGGGAGTCAGGTCCCTTCACAGTCCCAATTTCCTTCACTTGTTTCACCACGTTCTCAAAATAATAACATGAACTTTCTTGGTAACATGTCCAATGTTTCCTCCCTCCTCAATCAATCCTTTGGGAGTGGTGTGTCAAGTTCTGGGCTTTCTGGTTCAGCGGGTCACCAACGTGGAGGTGTTGATACGGGAGCTGAGTCCGATCCACTATCTAGTGTAGGCAATGGCATGGTTTTTACTCCTTCCCATGCGTCATTCACACAATCGAACGCAACAAACCCTAATTCTTCAAGTCAAGGACATGGGCAACAATTTCCTAGTCGCTCTGGTAACCAGCTAACACAAGATCAACAGCAGCCTCAGCAGCTTGAACCCCAGAACTTCCAGCATGGCCAGCAATCACTGCAACATGTCCCTGTTCCTAACAGCCGGCAGCAGCAACCATATCAATCAATTCGAGGTGGGTTAGGCAATGTGGGCCCCGTCAAGTTGGAGCCTCAGATGACCAATGACCAAAACGAGCAGCAACAACAGTTACAGTCCTTGCGCAACCTGGGTCAGGTGAAATTGGAGCAACAACAAATCCAATCTTTGAGAGGCTTGGCACCAGTCAAAATGGAACCCCAACATTCAGATCAGTCGTTGTATTTGCAGCAACAACAGCAACAACAAATCCTCCACATGTCCAGGCAGTCTTCTCAGGCTGCTGCTGCCCAGATGAATATTTTACAACAACAACGTCTCTTGCAGCTGCAACAGCAACAGCAGCAGCAACAACAGCAAATCCTAAAGTCACTTCCACAGCAACGCCCTCAGTTACAGCAGCAGTTTCAACCGCAGAGTTTGCCCATGAGAACTCCTGCGAAGCCAGCATATGAACCTGGACTGTGCGCTCGTCGTTTGACACACTACATGTACCACCAACAGCACAGACCTGCTGTAAGATATTCTTGTCCATTAGATGAGCTTTGTCTGCACATAATAGCAGCTGTTGTTTGTGCTTACACCTATTGTTCATGCAGGATAACAACATTGAGTTCTGGAGGAAGTTTGTTGCTGAGTACTTTGCTCCCCATGCCAAGAAGAGGTGGTGTGTTTCGATGTATGGAAGTGGCCGTCAAACAACTGGTGTTTTTCCTCAGGTCTGCCATAAAGAAAACCTAATGAATCTTTTTGTTACATACTTGCTTTGTGGTAACATAATGTTATGGACTACACATAAGTAGATCAAACTAGTCATAAGTAATTCCACTTTCAGTCAAATTAGATCGAGGTGCTGATGAACTTGCCTCCCCCACCTTGTGTTACAAAAGTTTCAGGTTAAGTGAGCAAATCAGTGAACACTGAATTTTTTCTGTTCTGCTTAAATGGTTTCTTATTTTTTGCACTGCATACTAGTGCACCTGAGATGTTCATGGTCTGGTATATGTTTCAGTATTTGAACATAATTATGGCAGATCCTCTATTTGCTTGGTCAACAATGTATACACTGATACACTTTGATGTAACTTCTGCAGGATGTGTGGCACTGTGAGATATGCCATCGTAAGCCGGGTCGTGGTTTTGGTATGTTTCTCTTATCTGCTTTCAAGAATGTTGTTTCCTTTTACTGTATTTCCTTGTGAGTCAAGAGATTAATTCTGCTATCTGTTGCTAATTTGCATTGGTGTTGCATTTAAAATTTCCATGATGCCATTGAATCCATCCCATTTTTTAAAATCTGCTGTTGTATTATTGATGCTTACATTTCTTGGAGTTAAAAGTTATGTTTGGATTGCTCTAAGTGCTTCTTCTTTTACTTTCAGAAACAACTGTTGAGGTTTTACCAAGGCTGTGCAAAATCAAGTATGATAGTGGTACTTTGGAAGAACTTCTTTATGTTGATATGCCCCGTGAATATCAGAATGCATCCGGTCAAATTGTTCTAGATTATGCAAAAGCAATTCAAGAAAGTGTTTTCGAGCAATTACGTGTAGTTCGAGACGGTCAACTTCGTATTGTTTTCTCTCCAGATCTAAAGGTTGGATATCAGTGAAATTGCTTTCTTAAAGGAAACTCTCCAATTTATGAATCATAAATCAATACTATATTTTTTTGCTAGATCTGTTCTTGGGAGTTTTGTGCTCGGCGTCACGAAGAGCTTATCCCTCGAAGATTGATGATATCTCAGGTACTTCCCTAACGTGAATTGTGAAATGGATGTGAATTTGGATAAACTTGCTTCATTATTGCCCATGTTTCATGAACTAGCTATGTTGTGTTTGGTACCCGCAGTTGCCTACTTGCTTAAACTTTACCGAATCTGGATGGATCGTTGAACCTATGTTACACAGAGTCACAGATATGACATGAAGATGGATACGATGTGGACATGGAATATATGCTTATTATTAATGTATCCTAAATAAATGCAACACCCATTTTGAAGTATGCTGGTTGCATAGTGTAGGACTTTGTTTAGGTTGCATCTTACCTTTGCTCAAAGAATAATCCAATTACACAGTATCCTTTCAGGCTTTCAAATTAATAAATTTGGTTTATTGTTATCTATATTTCTAATATTTATTCAGTTATTACGATAATATTCCTAAGAAGTCTTGTGAATTGAAATTCTTTATCACTTTACTACTTCTTTAAATTTATGAACATTTATAGTAAAGAAGAATAGGACCCTTAATAAGCAGTTTCTAGTTCAGTACTTTCTCACTATATCCACGTAGAGAATTTATCCTATTCCCTGGATAGGCTGACTAGGGACTTCCTTTGTAAGGCATGGGATACCCATTAGTATTGACTAGTTGACTAGATATAAGTGCGCAAACATGGGAATGGATGTGATTTAGGTGGGAGTTTAGGAAATAAACATGATTCCCTTTGATGAATGGTTGTGGATATTTTACTGGTTGATTGATAATCTGTGGAGGGCTATTGAAAACATGTATGCTACTATGGGTGGGATAGCTGTGTGTGTTTGCGAGCTCATATGGAGCGAGTTTATGGAAGGGAATCTCAAAATGTCATGATATCATGAAAGCTATCCGATCTTTTATTCTTTAGGCTTTTGGGTTGAGGATTGTGAAGATGACATTAGGGACAGTTTTTCGTGAATTTTGTTTTTTAGAAGGAAAACTGGTGATTTGAAAATGGTGGAGGATTATCAAAATTTTGAAATGAAACCCCAAGGCATGTGTGAGTTTGTTCCTTGAATGGTTTATTAGTGTCTTCAGATTATTCATCGTTCCACCCAGCTCTTACTAAGAAGGGCCCAGATGTCCTTTTAAGGTAGGTGATGCTTGTCAAAATTTTGATTGTGTGATCTTATATCATTGGTATCAAGTGAACTATTCTTAATTACTATTGTAAATTCAGGCTATGGTGTCTGTTTGATCATCTTCTATGAACATTGTTGACTTGCTAATTAGGCGTTGGTTGTCTTCCTCTAGCCATTGAAATGTGTTGGTTTCCTCTAAGCTTGTGCATAATCTTTTCTCTAGATGGTTATGTCATGGGGAGTTTGTTGCAAAAGGCCGCTTCATTTTACCATGGCGTTGATCATTTTGAATGTCCTAGGTCATTGGGAAACATATAAATGAAATAAGAGTATAGTTGGGTTCTACTTAGTATCTTTTTTCACTTTTTGCCTTTCCTCTATAAACTACGAAGTGTTGTTTCCTAAATGTTGGGCTTAGTTTTTGTTTGGATATTCTTATGTTGCTCTCATCATGCCTTAACCTAAATTTTTGTGCTTGGCAACGGGAGTCCTAAAGTAACTTAAGTGACGTCTTCAAGCCCTTCTTTTCTAAATTATCCACCGATAGTTTCTTGGTACTCCTCTAGTATCTCAAAAAGAAAAGTATTCGAATTCTTTTTATTTGAATCTTGCTGCAATCCTATTTCACGTGGACAACATCATCTGCTGTCGTTAACTAACGTGGTTTTATTCTCCTTTGCTAATGATTAATGTGCACAGGTTTCAGTTTTGACATTCTTCTAATTGTTCCATTTAATGAGATATGAAGGTCTAGTACCATTAGCTTAATGAATCATTAACAGTGGCTATGGATAATTTATGGAATTGTCTGATGGCAGGTTGGTCATCTGGGTACAGTGGCTCAAAAATACCAGGCTGCTACTCAGAATGGATCAGCCAACTTATCTGTTCAGGAGTTACAAAATTTCTGCAATATGTAAGTCATCCTCCTCAATTTAGTTATCTTGTTTTAGTAAAATATTTAAAAGTTGTGTAGTTTGTTCTAGAGATGAAGCTGTTTCAGTTGATGATTCTTGTATGCCCCGAATCCTCAAATCGTGATCTTCCCCGAATCCATCCAAGATCCAGTGCATTATGTAGTATACTTACATACTTACATCCTATTTCCATAATTCCATTTAGTTCCAAACTAACTAGGTCAAGTGCTGATCAAGTTACAACTCTGATAAACTTATTGGTCAAATTTGGTTAACACTCTACATATATAAAACTGGTCTGCATGACATCTTCAAAGTTAAAATTCATAACTTTTAAACCATAAGTGCAATTGAAGTCAAATTTTGTTTAGAGCTGACTCAAAATACCTTATGATAAAAATATAAAATTGTATACAACAAAAAATTAAATTGCTTAATGAGCCATGAATATTTGCAGTTTGTCTATTTGCTGATACTTGGTGAGGAGAAGTGATAGCAGATATTTGCGTCAATTTGCAGTGCCCCACATGAAAGTAGTTAAAAATGGTGTAAATTTGCATCTTCCTTCTGCTAGTTTGTGATAGCAAATATTAATAGTTACTGTTGTTACCAAGAAACAGTAAATTCTGAAGTGCAAACATTTGCATGATGAGAATCTCCGCATTGTACCAAGCACGGCTGAGTGTTACTAAAGTTTGCAGAAAATCTGGATTTAGGTTACATGTAGCTTGTCCGGGATTTTCAGGAAACTCAATTCTTAATCAGATTTCTAAAATCATATTTGTAACCTAATTCAATATAGAATTCAATTAAATTTTTTGAAAGTATTTTTAAAACCCAAAACACCTTGGTGAAATCACAATTTAGGATTTTGAAATCGACTAGTTTCAGTAGAAAATGAATTCTTTTTCTGTTAATATGAAATAAATAGATCTGCAACTTTCATGTTTTCAGAAAAACCAATTGTCGCCACTGTCTATGGCTATTCTTCTGATAAACCAGTGCCTTACCAACACAATACTCTGTGGGCTGCATATATAGTCACTGTTGATAAATCCAGGGAAAACTACTACATAAACACCTTTATAAATGGGTTAAGAAATAATTGGTGGTGAATGGGTTAAAGAGAATTGTGTAAATTGCAACTGAGATGATTCTACTAATGACATGTAGAGAATTTTTCTTAAAAAAAAAATGACGTGTAGAGAATGAGTAGTTTGAATACATTGAAAATATATTCATTTTCTTTTTCATTATGGGTTGGTTCTTTAATTCTGTGTACCGTATTTCTCAAAGAACCCATTCAGGTTATCTGCTTAATTCCCAGTCAGGTTCTTTCATTTTGTTAGTTTGAGGTTTATGTATATGTTATCATAGAGATTACATTTTCAGATACAGAAAAAAAAAAGATTCCATCTTGCGATTCTTGACTATTATACGGTCAAATTATGTTATTGTGGTTCAGGTTTGTTGCATCAGCTCGTCAATTGGCAAAAGCATTGGAGGTGCCATTAGTAAACGACTTGGGATACACAAAGAGATACGTGCGGTGCCTTCAGGTATTGGGGCTTCTTTCCATTCTTTTCTTCTTCTTCTTTTTCGAAACAGTTGAAGAGAATTTGAACTGTACAAATACAAAGAGAAACAAGAGTGACAAAACTGAACAGCCAGGAATAACCAAACATTGAAAAGATGACCATGTGTAATGAAGAAAGACATGATGCAATGATTCTTCATTTTCTTTACATAAGGCGATTCGGCGTATTGCTTAATGTTAAGGTCCCATTGGGCCTAACTCTCCTTGAAAATCGGCTTGCAAGGAAAAGGTTGCCCAAGGCTTATACACTTCACCAACTCAAAGTGCCCAGGCGATGTGGATATACTAACACTCCCCCATCAACGCCAGGGCTGGAGCCTCTCGGCACTCCCCCTCCACGCAGGGCTAGAGTTACATGGGCGAGACCCATCCCTGAAACACCTACATACCATGTTAAGGCTCATTGGGCCTAACTCTCCTTGAAAACCGACTTGCAAGGAAAGGGTTGCCCAAGGTTTATACACTTCACAAACTCAAAGTGCCCAGGCGATGTGGGATATACTAACACTTAACAATTGCCAAACCTCTCTCACTTTAATTGTCAACTGTAAGAATTTTATTCAAGAGTTCAGTCTAAAGAAAGAAACTTCACTTTATATATGCCCAGACGTTTTTAAAAGGAAAATAATCCTCCCCACTTTCTCTCAGAAACTCATAACAATATTTCATTGGAAAAACAGCATTTGAGCTCCATCTCCATCTAAAAAGAATCCAACTATCCAAGTATGAACTAATCTGCTTCTCATTTAAAAGTTGGAGAAGATAAGCAACTTCATGGATTTCGGATCCACTTAAGAGACCTAGCACAAACCGATACCACTTGATACACTTAATAATCAAGAACAAAGCCCACTCAACGAAGAAGACAAGATCGAGTATTCAAATAACGCGAAACTTTACGTTCGTTATTTATTTTTTATATTTTTTGATCTAGGCTGTTATTTAAATAGGAATCCCCTTTATGGGATTCGATATCAAGACCTAGACTATGGAAACCCTTGCTTCCAACCACTCTAGCAAGTGGTCTTCAACAACTTTAGATTGTTTATTGATCTTTGATCAACTCTCAAACAAAAAAGTGGAAACTGGTTAACATCTCAGCTGCATAGACTTCATAGAATTAAAATCTGTCCTCAGGCAAGAGGCCGTTACCTTTAGAAATTCTGAATTCTAATCTAATGAAAAATCCTATTTCTAAGCTTCTTTTAAGGTTGTTTTATCTTAAGCAACTTTGCCCTCTTTCTTTTAACCATGCAACTCGCCCAATTATTTAAACTCAACTCATGCATCTCACATGCTGCCATGCAGACCATGCATGTACTTCTTGAGTCTCATGTATCCTGTGTAACCGTAACAAAAGGCCATGCATGCAGTAGTTCCTAATGATGGGGTCTAGAGAAGATACTCCCATATTAAGGTTTCATATTAGGAACTTGAACTCCTGTTCAAGTTAAAACTTGAGACGAGGGAGCTTGATAGTTCCTTGCACTTTGCTAAACCACTTGGTTTTACTTGGTAGTTGACTTTTTCGTCTTTGTTATAGAAAAGTGATCATTCATTTAAAGTGTGCTTAATGTGATGTATTTGATTTTCTTTAAACCTTAAGTTACATTTCTTATCATCTGATTGTATGTTCTTACAATAAAATGGCAGATATCGGAAGTGGTTAATAGTATGAAAGATTTGATTGATTATAGCCGAGAAACAGGGACTGGGCCTATGGGTAAGCTATCTTTGTGTTCTTTCTTGGGGTTTTCTTGTTTTTGTTTTTTGTATCTACTCTATTCTGGAAGCAACAAGCTGGTTGAATATAGACAGCTGCCACATACAGCATCTTTTCAAATTTATCTTCTTACTTGATCGAGGCATTCTTCATCATTTTTTAGTCGCAAGGATCCTATTTCTTGAATTTATATTTCAATCTGAACGAAACTCTAATATTGGTGGCTGGGTGTTCCCATATGTCTAGAAACTAAGGGAATAACTAAAAAAGTACCATAACTTCTATCTTCCCAGTATCACGGTGGGTTCAATGATCAAAATTGACGCTCAACGCATTTGTGGTGTTCCATTTCAATAAATATCAATCGTCACAGTGAATGGTATGAAAAATGGAACTATTTCATAATAGTTACCTGTTCTCGAAAGATTTTGTTTGAAGGTTTCGCTGACTGCTGTTTTTGAATGGCAATAAATTTTATGCCTATACCCATTAACTATCAGCAATGCAACTTTGTTCTCTGGCCATCAATATGTGCTTAAGACAAAACAAGGAATTTACCTCTCTAGGTTGTGTTTTACATGAGGAATAGCTAAATATTTATGTAGAAAGTCATTCTGTTACCATAGTTATAGATTCATTATAGTTAATACTTAATATTTCTTTTCCAGAAAGCTTGATAAGCTTCCCCAGAAGGACCAGCTCATCATCTGGGCAAAGTCAATGTCAACAACCTGAGGACCAACAGCAGCAGATCATAGCTCAGAACTCGAACAATGATCAGAGCTCCATCCTGGTTAACAATAATTCCTTACAGCTCACTTCTAGCAATGGTGCCGTTGGTGTAAATAATAATTCTCTCAACACTGCATCAACTTCCAACTCTTCCGCAAGCACCTTAGTCGGGCTTCTCCATCAGAACTCCATGAAATCTAGGCAGGAAAACTCGATGAACAATGCAAACAGTCCCTACGGTGGAACCACTATGCAGATTCCATCCGCTGGCTCTTCAACTTCAGTACCCCAGGCCCAGGCTCAACTTAATAATAATAATAATCCATCTTCTTCCCCGTTTCAATCACCAACAATATCCACGTCTAACAACAACCCCCCACAGCAGAATTCTCATAGTGCCATAACAACAACAGCGTCAGCAGCAGCAGCAGCCATGAATTCTACTGCAAACTCATCAGCGAATATTTCCATGCAACAACCAGCTCAGTCAAATGAAGCTGACACAAATGACACCGAAAGTTCTGTTCAGCAAATCATACAAGAAATGATGATGTCTTCCCAACTAAATGGAGGGGTTGGCTCTTTAGGTAATGACATGAAACCCATAAATGGAATGTCTCAAACAAGCAACACAGGTCTCAATATTGGGAACTGCCTGATCGGGAACGGGATAGCAAATGACAATTCTGGTATTGGTGGTGGCGTGGGGTTTGGCAACATGGGCGGTGGTGGAATTGGTGGTCAATCCACCACAGTAGGTGGAATCAGAATAGCCATGGGAAGTAGTAGTAATCCAGTGATTAATGGAAGAGTAGGAATGGTTTCAGTTCCTCAGCAGCAACAGGATAATATGGGAACCCGGCTTTTGAGTGGGCTGGGAGCTGTAAACAACTTCAATAATCTCCAATTTGACTGGAAATCATCTCCTTAAAGAAGGGTGTTAATTATGGTGATGTTCATGTTCGTGTTGGTAGCTGCTTGAGCTGCGAGGAGAAACCACAGAGTGCCCCCATCGGTGAAGCAGATCAATACCAAAAAATGGTTTCGGTTCAAGCTGGTCTCATCTGCTCATCTGTACTAATTCAAGGATAGAGAACATAAAATAGTTTAGCTTCTTCTGCATGTTGAAATGTTATATCCGTATAGTTTCATCTCTCCCTTTTTTTTTTTCTTCCCCTTTGGTTCTCTGTCATTACTATTGTTTTCTTACTTTGTTTTGTAAGAGCCTTTTTCTGGGCATTCCCTGTATTTTATGGTTTCATAGAGAGCAGCTGATCACAACTTTACACCCTCTAAATGGTTAATCCGTGAGAGGGCATTTACAGTTTGGTGGCGCTCTTCTGTTGATGATGTATTTGGCCTAACTAACGTTATTTGTAAACTAACAAATAGATTCAGTTGTGTTTCTTCAGCTTATATAACCATTGTCGATTTCATTCTCTCTCTCTCTCTTAACACGCATAATGACGGGATTGGGACATTAATAGAAGAAAAATGAACCTTCATTTATTATAATATATTATAGGAGAAGTCTTTCTCTGCCACGTGTCTCTCTTACAAGCATTCTTCTTAAATTATGCCACCTGTCACTCTCTTTCAAATCTCTTTCTCCTTAAAAAATTTTCTTTTTTATAAACTTAGATTCAAGTAAATTTTTTTCCTCTAATTAGTTTCACACTTTCGGTTGGATCTGACAATCATAGGGACATTGAATTTTTAGTTAGTTTCATTTAAGACCAAGAACAAAGTCAGTATGACAGACTAATTTGATTTTGATACCATCTTGTTGATTTCGAAATGAAGTTCATTCTCTATTCTAGAAAATAGATGAGCTTGCTTTCGATAGGAACATTATAGATTCGAAACCAACATGCTAGTAGACAAGCTTGCTTTCGATATGGATATAGTTGCTTTTGAAAGTGCCTTCGACATGAGTGTTTGCTTTCGATAGGAAATTTGTTCATCAAAATCAACGCGAGAAATCTTGTTTCGAAGTTGCTAAAATTCAAATTCTTGTTTGAATGGGATTCCTAACCGACCTTAATTTGTTTAGGAGTTTCCTAAACATGCTTGGATGGCCTATACCTCTATAAAAGGATTATGTTAACCCTAATTCTCATAATCCCACACAATTCAACAACTTGGAGTTTTACATTCATACTTCTAGCTTCCATGCTTGTTGAAGAAGACTAATAAAATCCTTCTAATCTTTGTTTGAGGTTTTGTCGGTGGACTTCCGGTATGTGAACTTGTGGATTCAAGTTCGTGTTGGTCGCTCGTGGATTCAAGTGATTGTTCGTGTTGCGGGACTTGATGGATTCCGATTTGAAGACGCATTATGTGGGGATCAACTAAGCAGGGTTCGTGGATTCGAGTCGTAAAGATTACATCCGGCTAATCAGATCATGGAGTTCGAGTCTACAGTTAGTGGGTAACGGTTTGTAAGTTTTCGTTAACTTAGTGGATTGTTTTCGACTGGAGTAGGTCCTATGGTTTTCTCAGTTAGGGGTTTCCTCGTCATAAAAAATCTATGTGTTCAGATTTCAATATTTCTTAGAGATTGAAATATTCGGTTCTTGTTCGTAATTCCGCATATTACGAATTGAACAAGTCAGTACTCTATTTTGAGATTTTTGTTTAAGACTTAGTTTCGAGTAAATAATTTTTAATTGCAGTAGGTTTAATCCCTCTCTTTAATTACACGCTTTCGATTGGATCTGACAACTGCAGGGACATTAAATTTTCAATTGGTATCGCATCGAAGTTCACTTTTAGGGTTTAGCAACCTAGCGTGTCACTAATGGATTCACAGAAGGAAGGAAGTGCTGTGAATAAACCTCTGTTGTTCAATGGGAACAACTATCCTTATTCAAAGGCTCGCATAAGGGATTTCCTCAAGTCCTTAGATGAACGAGTTTGGAACACCATAGAGATAGGTTGGACCGCAATTTCCATAATGCAATGGATTGGTGCCGATTCTGTACAGGTCCCCAAACCTAAAGACCAATGGAGTTCTGAAAAACTTGATAAATCCAATAGTAATAGTAACACTCTCAATGCTATTTATGTTGTTGTTTTTGCTGACGAGTTTTGTCGTATCTCTAATTGTGAAGTAGCAAAAGAAGCATAGGAAATTCTAGAGATTACCCAAAGGTACCAAAGCAGTGAAGATATCTAAGCTTCAAATGTTGATCACCCAATTCGAAACCATTAGGTCGGATGGCAATGAAACGTTTGATGAATTCTATGCCAAATTGAATGAAATTGTCAATAACTCCTTTGCTTTGGGTGGAACGAATACTAACTCCAAGGTAGTACGTAATGTCGGAGCACTTATTCAGATTAAGGTTTCCTGAAGAGAAAAGAGCTTTCTCACTAAAGAAAAGAGGTTTCCGAAAGGTAAACCTGACAAGAAGAGGTTTCCGAAAGATAAACTGATGAGAAAGAGGTAAATAAACAGCTATCAAGTATTTATAAACAGTAGTTATTCACTTATAAAGTGAAAGACAAGTGTTCATCACTGATTGGCTAAAAACTTGACTTCTAAACTTGGCAAGTCTATAAATAGAATTGTAAACCTCTCATTTGGGGGACACAACTTTTGGAGCAGAGAAACCTCTCTCACTTTCTCTCTCTAGAACTCTATACTTTTTCTCTCTAGAGAACCACTTTCTCTCTATAATTCTTGAGTGAAGGAATTTATCTCCTTCACGTAAGGTTTTGAGGTCTATTCCCGAGAGGTTTCAAGCCAATGTTACTGCTATTGAGGAGAGTAAAGATATTGATGATATTCTTCCTGAAGAACTTGTAGGCAATCTTAGAACCTTTGAGGCTGGTTTTTGTTCTACTAGAAAATCAAAGAACATTACTTTTGCAGCTTCTAAGAGTGTTTGTCTCTCCGACAAAGAAGATGAGGATCTCTCTTTTGACGAAGAAATTGCCTTTCTCACAAGGCAATTCAAGAAGTTTCTGAAAAACAAGAAGGAGAAGTTCCAGAAACCAAAGTACGGGTCATCTTCTTCTTCCAAATTTAGGCCACATGAAAAGGTGAAAAACTTTGACAAAAAGGCTGAAAAGAAGAAGTCGAATGGGATTCAATGCTTCAAGTGCCATGGTTTTGGACATATGTCCAATGAATGCCCAAATAAGAAGCTGCATATGGAAATAAGGCAATGAAATGTCACCCTCGATGATTTAGACTGTCAATCTGATGTAGAGAGTTCAAGCAGTGAAGCGAACACACGTGAACTGAAGGCTATGGCTGCTTCTATCAACTCTTCGCAAGAACATTAAGATGTGAATACTTTAAAAGCTGACGAATCTTCAAGTGAAGATGAAGATAGTGATGAAGATGTGGAACCCGAAATGTTGTATGCTAACATATTGAAGTAGAGTGTTGGACTATCCAAGGTGAATAAGTTGCTGAATGAGAAGATGTCGAATCTTCAAACAGAAAAGGATGGTTTGGTGCTCAAACTCAAGCTAGCAACATAAAAGGAGATGTAACGTAATGAGGAAATCAAGGGGCATCTTAAAAAGGTTAGATTTCTTGAAAGTGAGCATGCTAAAACAATAGAAAGGGTCAAGTCCCTTGAAACTGAAATTATATCATCAAAAAAGACTTGTCTCTATCTAATGAGATGCTTGAGAAGTTTTACAATGGATCAAACAACCTGTCCAACATACTTAGTGCAGCAAAGAGTTCTAGATAGGCTTGTGATATGTTTCTTCTTCAAGTTCCAATCCTCCACAAGGGACAAAGTTTGTCAAAGTTAAACACACAACAGTCTAAAATCTGCCACCTAGTCATGTTGTCAAACCACAAGGTAAGCCTAAAACTCTTGATGATGTTAATGTTTGCGCTTATTGTGGTTATGAAGGTCAATTGCAGAATACTTGCAAATTCTGCTTAGAAGATGTTCATCACTCCTAAAATAATATGAATCTTCTAAAGAAAATCAAAGGTTTGCAAGATAAAACAAGAGCATTGACAAGAGAACTTTAAAAGCTCATCAAGAGTACTTAAGCAAATTACTCCCAAGGGTACAATACTTAAAACAACAAGAAGAAAGAAAATAAGACTAAAAAAATTATGTTTGAGACAGCTAAACCCAATAAAATTGAAGTAAAAAAGAACTATCAGTGGTCACAAGACTTATCCTCACTCCTCTGCCCCTGCATCCAACTCAAGTAGGGGCATAAGAGGGGGATCAATAGTGGTGGAAGGGGTAGAGGTAGAAGTTCTTCAATGCCGGTGAATGTGAACCAGAGTCTCACTCAGTCATTGAATGGTGGAATGGTTCACCAAATGATCCACCAATCAGTAATATATGGGCAGTCTCAGCCACATAAAAGCAACCCACAACAGTCGCAACAACAAAAACATGGAGGGATACACCCACCTCAGCATCGGAACTAGTGATGCATATGTTTTTTTGTCAGGTATTTGAATGATTTTGGACAATTTCTTTTTTAAGGATTTTCTAGGTTTATGAACTATTTATGATGCATATGCCTTTTTTCATTTCAAACTTATGTTATGTGGATGGTTTATGCAATGTTCTTTATACTGTTGCACATTAACAGTTTCATGGACATGGATCTAAGGTTGTGAACTATTTCTAAAAGAGGAAAATTCAATGTCTGATGTTATTTGAGTTCATTTGAAATCTTAGTGCATATGACAGGAAAATGAACACAGGTTGTGAACTACTTATGAAATATGAAATTTCAATGTTTGATCTTCTTTGATGAAAATTTCTTTTCATTTTAAATTACAATTTTATGACAAGGAAATTAACATAAGTGATTACATCTTGACCTGTAGTTTTTGGGCAATGCCCTCACAAAGGTCCTCTAAAACTAACCCTAATCCTATTACCCACATTATTGGCTTTTGGTGCCAAGTACAAAACATCACCCCATTGAAACTATTTACATGAGTCACACAAGTAGGATACCCCCAAGTTATGAAGATTGTTTGATAGAACCAACTTCCTAATTCCTTTACAATTGGGTTTATGGAAAAGTGTGGAAGCCCATGAGAAACTCTTCATCTGGTGGTTGGCCTCTCCACAACCAAAACAACCCCTTGCCTTGATAGTTAGGTGGATTGTGATCCAACCGAGCTTAATGCATCATCTAACCACTGAAAGCCACTGCATTCTGGTTGTTGGCACCTCAAGAACATCCTTCCATTATTTGCTTATGTCTTGGCAATAACTACTTTTCTAACGCCATTGCATGGTATTAGCTTGTAGCTTGTGTATGCCTAAGGACACTTAATGATAATGTGTTCCTTTTGCTCACACATTTGACATGAATCCTGTATAAATGACCAAAATCAAAATCAAATAAAAAATACCCCCCTCTGTAAATTGTTAAATTTGCAAAACCCTCCATTTACAGTAAAATGTGTTTTAGTGTAGAAGATGAAGTTGGCCTCTATTAAAACTTGGAAAAACTACTAAAAACATGGAAGATAGTCGAATCAACCTGTGAATGACTTGAAGATCCTCCACCTCCCCCTATCGACTTAACCCCTAATTTGTTACTGTCAGAGCAAGATGGAGCATACTTCAATCTACAAAAAGTCGAGAAAAAGGAGAAGCACACTTGAACTTGGTTTGCTGTTGGTGCAAATAATGGAGTTTGTAGGCCTGATCGAAACGACCTGAAAATTTATAAAGTGGAAGAGACGAAGGTGGCAACTGTAACATTTTCTCTTAAAGGAAATGGTCGGATTCTCTGTAATTCGATCTTTATCGTCTATAAAAAATTAAAGAGATGATGCCACGTGTCCCCTGAGAGATGGGTTCACTTGGGTTGGCTTGGGTTAAGTTGGTTATAGTTTACTTCTTTAAACACATCTTCAATAGCCCCACACAGCCCTTTCTGCCTTATCTGATATGAAAGTCAACTTCCTAGGATATCTAATTAGAAGTCCCATCATACACTCCAAAAACTTCTTCTAATTCTCATAGTTCTCAGTCTTGCATATAAAGATGCCTAATGAGACCACACCATTTTGCACATCTAAACCTATCATTACAAGTAGCACTCCACCATGTTTACTCTTTAAAAATGTACCATCAAGACCAATAATAGGTCTACAACCATGTATGAACCCATTTACAGATGCTCTAAATGATATGCAAAGGTGACTAAATGTCAATTCTGTAGAATCCCTAGAAAAAGTAGTGACACTCCCATGATTGCTGATAAGTACTTGCTTGCATAACTCTGGCACCAACTCATAACTCTTGTAGTAATCCCCATTCAACCTCTCCAACACTTTACCTCTTGCCTTCCAAGCAATACAATACTTGATCTTTGTCTGCCACCCATCTTGAATTAGCCATAGGATTGGGTTTATCAGAATCCCCTGTATAAGTATGCTCAGGAATTCAAACCCCTCAACTTCTAAGTGGGTTGCCTTGGTAACTGTCTTACATAGGCATACCACTTACACCCCTCAGCTTTCTTCTTGCAGAAAGACCTCATCCTATAGCTTTAATTTTTGCAATTGAAATACACAAATTTTTGTTCTACTGCAAATGTCCTAAGATGCCTCCTATAATCTGCAACAGTAGGTCACTCCATGCCCTTTTCTAGAATCAATGGCTGATAATTGTTTTGAGCCTCTTCAGGATACAAGTCATTAGCCCTGTCAACCTTTGCATCAAACAGATTAGTCCTAGGTCTTTGCTGTTCACCAGCCTCACCACCACCCCCATTGGTACACCATCACCCCCTAACCTGTTCATCACTATCACCACCATGTTCATCCCCATTCTCAGTTGGTTTACCACCCTCAAATTCGTCTTCTTCCTCGTCAATACTCCTTGAGTCAGCCAGGAATTAAGAAACATCAAACTCTTCCTCACTGCTCTTTGACTCCCTACTCACGTATCCTTCCTCAGGTTCTACATGATCATGTGTACAAAAATCTTCAAGCTCACCAGTTTGGATTCCCTCTCCCATTTATGCATTGATATTATTCACCACTTCCTCAACCACACTAACTTGAGTGGCAGCTTCTTGCCAATATTCATCCACACCCATGTGTAGGTTTGATTTAGTTGTTGGTAGATTAGAACCCAAGTTATCATTGTCACCATAGCCTGGGTAATAGTTGGCCCATCCATGACTGAGCCATCAATAGGTCTTACATACTCAATAGACCCTAAGTTCAGTTTTCTCATGTACTACTATTAACATCATTCAGTCTACCACTTGCTACTAAAAGCCTAGGGCTCCTCCTAAGCCCCACTGTGGGCCTATCTGGTTTGTGAGCCATGGTCTTAGGACTATAATTAGCTCTACGTGCTACTGTGTATTGTGTTGGTCTGCTTGTACATGTCACAATTTGTCTAGATACTTAAGAGGATATATATTCACTCTGTCTTGCATCAACCAGTTTGGGTTATCTAAACTTCAATATTATATTAATAAACCTAGACTGGCGAACCTCTGACTTAGTCCACCTCTCAAAAAACCCATCATCATGTCACCCCCCGCTCACACGTGTATCAATATTGTCCCTGCTTGTGTGAGCAGGGCGTGACACATCAGCTACAATTGTCACCCTTAAGCCATCCTTAACCCACATTAAGTTAAACTCAACATCAGTAGCCATCTTCAGTTGAGATCTGACACGATTCATAAATGTAAAATAATCCATCTGATCACTATCAAAATGAATAATATCGAAGGACTTACCACCGGTGAATGTGTTTATGGGCATGCAAGAATCAAAGTACACTCTGGCACTCTTTCTATGGAAGGTCACCAGCACCCTACATAAACAATAATTTTATAAGTGAATAATGTTCTTCATCATCTAAACCCCTGCAAAATTTTATATGATAGTTAAAAACTCCTATTAACATAGAGAAATATCATTAAAGCCATAGAATAAGCAAATCATTCGATCTAGAATATAAAAAAATCAAGAACAAAGGTGAAATTTTCGAGTTCAGAAACTCTATATTGCAACTATGTTCAGCAAGTCAAGTAAAAAAATAATTACATTTCTAATACCACCTCCCTCTCCCACTGTTTTTATATGTATTACTAACACCTACCCCCACCGCCCAAAAAAAAAAATACAAATTTACATGATAAAAATGGATCAAACTCTGTCAAAAGTCATGAAAACAAGGTGCAACGAAAACCTTTCCTGTTACACAACCTTCCACAGTAAGTTTTTTGACTAATCACAGAGGATCATTTTAATCTAAAGAATAGTGTTTTTTTGACAGATCAATCTTACCATTGTGCACTACCAAGAAAAGATTTCAGTTGTTTAGGAAACATTTTGAAGAACGGAGAATCATCTCTCTCATGTGATCAAATCTGTTAAAATAAGGGGGTTTCGTTGTGGATACTTACAGTTTACGTCGCTCTATGACATCCATATAAGATTGTGGCCCATAGTACAACATATATTTTCCTATTCAGTCTGAAAAATTGCCATTATGTATTAATTAGAAATATTGTAGTCCCACATGTGTGAATAGAAGGGACTAAGTGTTTAAGGAATTAAGATTTCTTGGTTGGGTGGTAATCCTAATATATTTGGAAAGTGTAGATTCTCTAAAACTCTAGTTTCCTTTAACGTTTAATCGATTAACCTTTTTTTTTATATATATATATACGTTCTAATTGATGATCACATGGAAACGATCAGAATATTACCGTAAGAGACACGTTATCAACAGATTATAAAACTTTCTGGTTAGAGCGATCATTATAAAACTTAAACAATTATGAGATAAACGATTATATACTATAATATGTTATTGATCATGTTTCTGGGTTTTATGCACTTGTTCCAGAAACAACAAAAGTCAACATACAAGTACAAATACTATTATATTAGATGCAAATTTAAATAAAACAGTCCTCTCTGCTACCATACTATGCATCTCTGATTTAATGAAATATTTAATCAACGAATTTTAATTAAACAAGGACGAATTTTAATTAAACAAGAACGAATTTTAATAAAGCCCATAATTAACTAATCTAAAAGTTAACAAACAGGGACTTAGGCTTAATTGATTCTTGGCCTAATTATTCATCACTATTAATTGGAAGATTATAATATCATCAGTCTTAGTCATCATTATAATATCATCAGTCTTAGTCATGACAACCTGTGAGGGTAGTATTCAAGATTTTTGCCGTGCAAGTTCCAACTAATTAAACGAGTACAATTTATTCAATAAATCGCATACACATCCTTAAGCTCTGATACCACATGTTAGAACTAGCCTTGGATCTAGGTATACTAATTTACTGAATAAATAAATAGTTGAGTCAAGCATCGTACCTGAATAATCGCGGAAGTCCAATGGAGGCTTTCACCAGAGAGAAACCTACAACCCTTATGCCTTTAGCAGATGATGGGGCTCAGATTGCATGAGGCTAAGAGTTGACCTCCTCTCTATTTATAAACTGTAACCCTAGATTTTCCTAACCCATCAAGGAAACTAGAGTTTTAGAGAATCTACACTTACCAAATATATTAGGATTACCACCCAACCAAGAAACCTTAATTCCTTAAACACTTAGTCCCTTCTATTCACACATGTGGGACCACAATATTTCTAATTAATACATAATGGCAATTTTCCAGACTGATTAGGGAAATATATGTTGTACTATGGGCCACAATCTTACAATCTCCCACTTGGCCCTTAGAACAACATATTAATTTTTAAAAATTATTTTTTCAATCCGGACCTTTAGAAAGTCGAGTGGTCACTCTTAATTTTAAAAAACTGTAATTGCCAAAATATTAATTAGAATGTGTCTTTGCCTTCCACTCAAAACAAGAATACCACTAATGGCTAATCATGAAAACATTTG
>MVGT01002716.1:145061-209290 GCA_002174775.1 Macleaya cordata
TATGTATTAATTAGAAATATTGTGGTCCCACATGTGTGAATAGAAGGGACTAAGTGTTTAAGGAATTAAGGTTTCTTGGTTGGGTGGTAATCCTAATATATTTGGTAAGTGTAGATTCTCTAAAACTCTAGTTTCCTTGATGGGTTAGGAAAATCTAGGGTTACAGTTTATAAATAGAGAGGAGGTTAACCCTTAGCCTCATGCAATCTGAGCCCCATCATCTGCTAAAGGCATAAGGGTTGTAGGTTTCTCTCTGGTGAAAGCCTCCATTGGACTTCCGCGATTATTCAAGTACGATGCTTGACTCAACTATTTATTTATTCAGTAAATTAGTATACCTAGATCCAAGGCTAGTTCTAACAATCCAGACCTCCAAGTAACCTTGAAAATGACTTCAAATCACCTTGCTGATCTTCACATGAAACCCTAGAGATCTACTGTCAAATAACTTGGGAAGATGACTTAGAGAGAGAAAGAGAAATTTTTAGGAAAAAAGGTATCTCTCTCAACTGCTTCTCGCTTAAATGACTGCTCGATTAGACATCTTTGGCGCATGCAGTTATTATCCATCAGTTTTTCCTCGACTGAATAAAGATCGGATGAGTTATCTTGGGTTAAGTTGAGGGTATATGCGATATTTCTAAAGACACATGTGGTTAGTTTGATCACTTAAACGGTGGAACTGACGAAACCGTAAAAAGTGGGGGGTGGGATTGGTATGTGAAAAAGAGCATTAAGGAATGAGGGGGTAAAGCAAAATCACATATCATTGAATTTTGTCTAATTAGATTTCTTAAAAGTTGTATCCTTTCGTTTCAAGTTTTTATTAGGTGCATTGATGACGTAGATCAACATTGTCGTAGAAAAGTAACGCTTTGTGCTGAAACTTTTTAATAGGTATTATTGAAACGTTGATACGTTGTCTATTTGATTGATGATGTGGCTTCTGTAATTGAATGCCACATATTGCAACAGTAGAGACGCCAGAGGGTTCTATAGATATATAGATAATAAATAATAATTTTTGGACCGATGCTTTTACAAAACCTATGCTAGATGCTTATGTGGCAGGGTGGGACCTACAACTATTCCCTTCCAAAAGTATTTTGAAGGAGTTTTCAACTTTTATAGCAGTAGAACTCACCATGTCACATAAATGTCGGGCATTAGTTCTGTAAAACCGTCAGTCCAAAAAGCACTACTGATAGATGATTGATTAGTGGTATCTCCGGATCAACTTATAAAGCCAATAAAATCACTCAAAAGATTATTGGTATCAAAAGAATGAGGCTAACAAAAAATTGAATTTTTGGATCAAAATATTATAAAATTGCCATAATACAACTCAAGAAGGTCAAAATATTTGGTATAAGATTGCTTCATAAGCTTGAATGGGAAAATAGATTAAAAAATATAAGCTTTTTTTTTTTGATAGAAAAGATCGATATATTACTTACTGCAACTTTGAACATACATAGTGTCTCAGTTAAGTACATCAAACAAAAAAGATGGAGGAGTGTGCATCCATTGCACCCTGTCATAATTACATATATTAAAGTTTTTACAAGCATGCCGAGCTAGAAGATCAGCCACCCTATTGGCCTTCCTATTCATATATCTACAACCTTGAAACTTCTGAGTTTGCAGGTGATATTTACAATCCTTCACAATTCCTGAGTTCTCCCATCTAACAAAACTAAAGTGGGAGGTGATGGCATTAACAGTATTCCTGCAGTCACCTTCTAAAATTATATTAGTGACATCTAGCTCAAGACATCATTGAGCTCCGAACAAAAAGGCAAAACATTCAGCTTGTTCAGCATCTCTCGCCAAGACTTTTAATGCAGCTGTTCCATAGAAACTTCTTGTGTGATTACGAATAACCAATCCAATGCCAGCATAATTATTAATAGGACAAAAAGAAGCATCAACATTGAGGAGTTTGTACTGATTTTCAAAAGGGGGCTGCTAAAAATTAATATTAGTTGAGAATTGATTAATGAGTTCGACTGGAGTTTTGGGTCTGGATTTGGAAGAGTTAAGGATATGAGACCAATGATGAATGAAGGTGATAACCTTTTTGGATGTGTGGACAGGATTCCGACTTGTATTTTTGAAAATATGAAAACAATGTTCTTTCCATATAAACCAAATAGTAGTAGCAGCAATTAAAGGCCAAGAGAGATCCATGTTGTTGTGATTATCTCCTTTGTTACTAAACGAAGAAGCAAACTAATTTTGAAAAGAATCAAAAGTGAAAATTTGATTATTAAAATTGGAGTCCACAGCAAACCAAACGGCTCGAGAGAAAGGACATTTCATGAATAGGTGAGTAACAGTTTCTGAATGCTCTTCACACAATGGGCAAACATCATAAATATCTGGATTGAATCGAGCAAGAACATTGCGAACATGAACGATTGAATGCAGGCACTTCAAAATAAATGTTAGAATTTTAGGAGGGAGATCAATGTGCCAAAGTTTAAGCCACAGTTTGGACTCAAGAATTTGAGTACTTATAGAGGTTTGGAGGAGTTGATGGTAAGTTGAACTAACAGTAAAATTACCACTTCTAGTAAGAGACCATTTAAGAGAATCTTTTGATGTTAAAGAGAATCTTTTGATGTTAAAGTGGGTCGGATGAGTTTCATATGAGTGGCTGTAATGGGATCGAACACACAATCAATAACATCAGCTTTCCAAGAATGAGAATTCAAATCGATTATTGGATTCGCAATCCCATATTTTGTGGACCGCCTTGAATAGATTTCTGTTTTCCTTCTCACAAGCTCCAACTATCGTATTTATAACCCAAGGTTTCTCTTCCCCAGAAATGAATAATCGATATGGGACTAAAAATATTCTAATCATTTTTGCATTCACTATTTCTAGTTAAAAAAAGTCATCAATTTCTTGAAAAATCTACCATTTTAATTTGCACGTTGAAATGGGAATAAGTTATGTTACTCAAGTAACACAAGTCCACATTTACTGCCACGTACATTTATTTAGTGGCATCTTTGTTGGTTTTTTTTTTTTTGCAGAGTAATGACATATTTATTGACAGATTATATGTCCATCATTTTAATTGGATTTAAATATTAAAAAGAAAACATCAAACAAAATGTAAACCATAAACCATTAGTTAGGAATATTTAAACAGGGGTTTTATTATAAATATAAAAAAGAATAAAAATAATAAAGTTAAGTAACTCACTAGGAGGCAAATAAAATCACAGAATATAAGTCTCCAGTAGTTAAATTTTTACATCTTAATATTATAGAAATTTAAATTTAATTTTTAATGATCATTTATTAACAGGCCCTGTTATCTTTTGTTTTTAACCCAGCAACCTTTTTAGGTTGGGCTCAAACCCTTCACACATGTAAGTTTTATGTTTTTAATCCTTTTAGTTTTGTTTTAAGGACAAAATTAGTTTCTTTATTTTATTTTTTCCACTTTTGCCCTCATTAGTTCGTTTTTTTTTATTGAACTTAAAAACAGATTCGTTACAGAGAACGAATGAAGAACACCTCTTTCATCGTTTGATCGATCGATCATCTTTGAACAAATGCAAATGTTTGATCTCTTCTTTTTCGATTTCGCGTTTTTGATTGATCCTCTTTGATCTTCTTACTGGATTATCAATTCAAAGTTTTGTTAGGGTTTTGATTCGGTTTTTGATCTTCAAACCACCATTGTAGCTTTTTTTCAAAAACTTAGACTTCCTCAAAAGCCCAAATATTTTCAGATCTATTTCTATACGTTACTGCTTCTCTTTGTCTTTTTCAATTCGGTGAATTCTCTGTTTTCACTGTAGATCTCACCGTGAGAAAGAGAACTCGGAAACAATCTCAGCAATAAAAACAAAAATTATACACTGCAATACACTGAAACTCTCCCACAGTAGCTAAGTAGTTGAATCAGTGTAAAGAGGGTTTCAGTGTGTGCAACTTTGTTCATGACATTACAAAGCACTGAAACCCTCTCACCATGTGTCCATGACATTACAAAGCACTGAAACCCTTTCAGTGGTGCAATTAAGTGGCTAAGTAGTTTAACACACACTGAAACCCTCAAGTGAGAGGGTTTCAGTGTGTGCAATTATGTCTATGACATTACAAAGTGAGAGGGTTTCAGTATGTGCAATTAAGTGGTAGATTAACACACACTGAAACTCTCTCACTAAAGGGTTTCAGTGTGTGCAACTATGTCCATGACATTACAAAGGGTGTCAGTGTATGCAATTAAGTAGCTAAGTAGTTTAACACACACTGAAGCACTGAAACCCTTTTCAGTGTGTGCAATTAAGTGGCTAAGTAGTTGAATCAGTGTAAAGAGGCTTTCAATGTGTGCAACTTTGTTCATGACATTACAAAGCACTGAAACCCTCTCACTAAGTGGCCAAGTAGTGTCCATGACATTACAAAGTGAGAGGGTTTCAGCATGTGCAATTAAGTGGTAGATTAGCACACACTGAAACTCTCTCACTAAAGGGTTTCAGTGTATGCAACTGTGTCCATGAAGTTACAAAGCAATTAAGTGGCTAAGTAGTTTAACACACACTGAAACCCTCTCACTTGAGGGTTTCAGTGTGTGCAACTGTGTTCATGACCTTACAAAGTACTGAAACCTTCTCACTAGAGGGTTTCAGTGTATGCAATTAAGTGGCTAAGTAGTTGAATCAGTGTAAAGAGGCTTTCAATGTGTGCAACTTTGTTCATGACATTACAAAGCACTGAAACCCTCTCACCAAGTGGCCAAGTAGATTAACACACACTGAAACCCTCTAGTGTCCATGACATTACAAAGCAATGAAACCCTCTCACGTGTGCAATTAAGTGGCTAAGTAGTTTAACACACACTGAAACCCTCTTGTGTGCAACTGTATCCATGACATTACAAAGCACTGAAACCCTCTAGTGGTAGATTAACACACTGAAATCCTCTCACTAAAGGGTTTCAGTGTTTGCAACTGTGTCCATGACATTAGAAAGCACTGAAACCCTCTGTGTGCAATTAAGTGGCTAAGTAGCACTTGAGGGTTTCAATGTGTGCAATTAAGTGGCTAAGTAGTTGAATTAGTGTAAAGAGGGTTTCTGTGTGTGCAACTGTGTCCATGACATTACAAAGCACTGGAACCCTTTAGAGGGTTTCAGTGTGTGCAATTATGTGGCTAAATAGATTAACACACACTGCAACCCTCTCACTTGAGGGTTTCAGTGTGTGCAACTATGTCCATGATATTACAAAGCACTGAAACCCTCCAGTGAGAGGGTTTCAATGTGTGCAATTAAGTGGTAGATTAACACACTGAAACCCTCTCACGAAAGGGTTTCAATGTGTGCAACTGCAGAGAGAGATGAAGGTTGCAAGAGTTTCAATCTCTGTTGAAGGTTGTGAGAAAGAGACCTCGGAAACAATTAGATTAACTTGATCTGCTAAGGTGTTAGGGCCAGACTGCGGCGGCGATATCAAAACTCGGCGACGGCAAGAGAGATGAAGGTTGCGAGAATTTCAGTTTTCACTGTAGATCTCATCGTAACGGCAAGATCAGAAGTCGGAAAATTAGGGCTCCAGTTCAATGAAGACAGAAAATGGAGATCTGACGTCAGGGTTATTGTATTATAAGGGCTTTTTGGTAGTTTCAATTCCCACATGTTTGGTTTTAAATTCTGTCATTAAAAAGATAAAAAAAGGTTGAACGTACTCCATCCTAACATTTTTTCCATGCAAAGATTTTTAACCAAAACCCTGTTTTATTAATTAAAATAATATATATATATATATATATATTTAAAAACCCTGTTTTTTTAATTAAAATAATATATATTTAAAATACACCTAGGCGCTCCGACACTAAGACATTTTTACACTGGGCGCTCCGACGCTCCCACTCTGGTTATTTAGAAGATGGCAAGATACAAAGTGGCGAAAAAGACGCAAATTTAGCAATGAGATCATGGTGAGGGGAAGTCGATGGTAAGTAAAGAGCAGGAAGATGTGCAAGAAAGAAGAAAAGAAACAACAGAGAGAATGTACGAAAAACGAAAAGCAGAAGGGACCAAAATGGTCCAGAGAAATCACTAGGAACGACAAAGAGAAGAGAACTATGGTGCTTTTATTATCTGTTAATTATTAGTTTCTGCAACTCTCTCCTTGCTACAGTCCATACTCCATAGTCCATGTACATTCATGAAAACAGTTGATCAATCATCAAAACCATATTAATTCAGATGTGAAAAGAAATTAGTAGTTCCATTTGTAGCAGATGAAACTTCTACATATGTAAGCAGTTGAACACGTATTCTGTATCTCATCCTCCTCCACTGAGCAGATTACTGTAGGAAATACACGAGAGTTTAAACGAGGGGTGGATACTCTCCTTACGTGTTCTGGCTTGTCAACCAGAAAACTTCATGAGTTCATTGTATTCAATCACCAACTCAAATACCATCGATTTCTTCTATGCACCAAATTACAAATTTATGTCTAGCAAGTTGATTCCATCCTGTTTCTTGAGACACCCAAAGTCATTCCAACAGAGACCAAAGTCTCTAGTGATCTTTCACTGTTTGCAAGAAGATCGTCATCTATCTTTATTGCATCCTGCAGAATGTTTCGGGTATAGAATTGTATGTCAATAATATTAAAAAAGGATATCGTTCACACGGACACACAAACACAAAGAAAAAAGAAAAGAAAAGAAACCAACTAAAATGGATGTTGAAATCACTTATCACTTGTTAAAGACTGCTAATATCTTTGGATCCAACTCGAATTCTTGAAAAAAATTTGTCTAAAGTTAAATTTCTATAAATTTCCACAAAACTTGCATTAAGATCATACATGCAGCTGAAAAAGCATACAACCTTCTACTTACAGAAGCATGGTGGATAGGTTGGGTTACGAAAAAAAAAACTTAACTGGTTTATACTGTTCATTATTCTTTGTCGAAAGAATAAAGCTTGTAACTTTACTGGATTCATATCATATAAAAGTCACTAGTTGTACATGTGAACTGGTGTAGAGAGTTGGTCATGAGTTGTCAGATACAGTAAATTCTTGAAAATAACACACCAACAATGTCTACAGTAATAAGATAGATTTGGATTATATATTACTATTGTGTTTACAGAAGTACAAGTGATGGAAAAACATTTTGAGATTTAAATAAATTCAAACCATATATAGCTTTTGTATAAAATACTAAAGAAACAAAAACTTATCTTTCATTTCTCAAGAACTAGATCAAGTAGTGCCATGGACATGCATATTCAAAATTCATGTTAGACATGACAAATTAATCAAAGCATGGAGTGGTTTTCGTTACTAGGAACCAGGGGCGGAGCCAGAATCCTAAATTAAGAGGGGCCAAAATCCAAAGCACATATGATTCTAGGGACTAATATAAGAAAAACTGAATTTTTTAAAGGGGCCAAGTGCAAAATTTGCCTTTTGTACAGGAGAATTTACAAGAGAAATACTAATATAAGTAAGGTATTCCAAGAGACCGAGGGTGCCATGGCCCCTCAGGTCTCAACGTGGCTCCGCCACTGCTAGGAACACAACTGAAAAAATTGATTCTAACTATAACGGGAATTTCTTGAGTACTTAAGATCGGACACCAACCTTTTCGAAGACGCAGATAACAGTACTTCCACCAAATGAGAAATATCCGAACTATAAAAAGAAAAAAGATGTGTCAAATATAATTGGAACCCCAAAATTCAATATGAAAGCAAATAAGAAGTTACTAAGTTAGAGACATCGGACACAGTACCTCATCTCCTTTCTTTACATAGTCACCCTCCTTCTTGGAGAAGGTGATGCTGCCCACCATTGTTGCTCCGATTGCAACAAATGCCACCTGCAAGGACTCTTGACTCTTTTATTCATTTATAGGGTTAAATATCGAACTCCAAACACAGATAATTTTTCTTTTATTATTTATTTAATTTTTTTTGCATTTCTGAATCAAACATTTAATACTGAGAAACTGAGCTCCTCAACCAGAAACAAATATAATGTAACTGTGTAGCATAATCCATCTAGGCTTTGGGGTTCTCTTTTCAGTTTTTCTTTTGCCTATCCATATAGGTTATATATTAACGATTTAACGTTAATATACAGTAAATCGTTTGTCCCTTTTGATTGACGATAAAGTGCCAGTAACTGCACTCATAAGCGCTATGGTGTCCTGTCAGTTTCTAATATACACAGCTCAGTCTGATTACTCTTTCATGTTAAAAACAATGATACTATGCGTGAAGCTAATAAAGATTTTCCTGAAAGCTACTTACAAATAAGTAAAAATAACTGATGTTCTTGAACTGTTTAGAACCATCAAGATGACCATATTTCAAACTCTATTCAATGGCTGCATGAAAAAGAGAGTAGTAAAATACTACATGGAAGAACCTGCGAACCTTTCCAAAGTCTGCAGTTGAAACAATGCTTACAACTCTCTTGTTCTCGGTGAAGACATTACAGTACTTGCTATTAACAGCTATCGGATTTACCTACAAACAGTTAAAAACAGGGATGATAAAATATTATCAAAATAAAAAAGGAAAAGCAAAACAGGCGAACCAGTCATTTGGCATCGAAAAGAAATCTATTTCCACATACAGTGTACAAGCATCCAGGAATATTAACAAATTTTTCAACGGTTCCAGAGACTGGGAAATGAAAGCGATGGTAATCCTGCAAACATTTAGAGAGATCAGATTACTCAAAAATGAAATTCTCATTTAAAAGAAGATGTATCCAAGCAAAGCAGAAAATGTTTCTAAGAATACCTGTGGTGCTAGTCGAAATATCACCAACGATCCATTGATAAATTCAGGGGAGCATACCTCCATTCCCAAGAGACCTTGAATGGAAAATTTACGACCCTGAGAAAAACAAAGAGAGAAATAACCATCTAACTAACTTAAAAAAGTCAAACTTATGAATCACAGTATATATTTGAAAATTTTAACAAATAAAGCATAAAAGTTCACTGAAACAATGACAAGTTTTGACTTAAAAATGGCAGTAGAAAGCTAGTTAACAACCTATGGTCACTTCTTTAGCTTAATAGAGAGTTTTAGGCAGGGATTGTTTTTGAAACTCCAAGAGAAAGTATGATAGACTCTGCAGTTGTTTAAACTTGTCCAAAGTAAGTTCCACTTACAAAAACCTAATGGATGGCCATAACTTCTCAAAAATCGAAATAGTGAATCCAGATAGCAAAGCTCAAAAATCTTGATGCAGCAATTCAAAAGAAAACAAAAACAGAAAAAACGAATAAGATGAAGAAGAAGAAGAAAAAAGAGTTAAAACTCAAATAACGAAGTGTAGACTTGAGGATGACACAAGAAAGGTAAAGAAAAACATATGGTCATTCCACAGCTTACTTAGGCGGAGCATGTTTTGAGACTTTAGTAGTAGTTTGATAATTTCTCCTACTGTTTCAATTTAACCAAAATTTCACATTGAAAAACTTCATGGATGGCCATGATTACTCAAGTTTGGGTAAGACAGTAAGACTTGATTCATTTGGTTGCGGATAGGTTTTGCCTTTCTAACTTATCAAATTGTATTTTTTATGTAGCTAAACTCATGTTTTGGAACTTTATATGAAAGGGATTTTCTATTTACACTCCTCGTAATAGCTAACTAGAGAAAATCCCCCGATTTCATCAAAATTTGACTTGCACCCCCAAGATCATGGTTTCCGTCTACTGACAAGCTTTGACTGCTAGTTAAAATCTTTTTTTTTTTCTTTTACAAAAATACACCGTGACCATTTTAAAGTCATTTTAATAAAATAAAATAGGTGCCATCAATTAATACCCAATTCCTAAAATACCCAACAACTGCATCTCTCTTGATCACCCATTGCGGGTTGTTAATGGGGGGGGCTGTACCTGTAACCCTAGTGTAGACACCCCAATTTTGACCCCTTATATAGACACATAAATAAATGTATTCCAAATTGAGACTAAACTCATTTCAAACCCATCCAAGAAGAACCCAAAATCAGCTCAAAATTAGGCCCAAAACAGGCCTAATTCAGCTCAAAATCCAGCTCAAAACTGCCCATCAGCAGCCTAAAATGGAAAAATCAGCACAAGTCCAATTGGGCCCAATATCAGGCCCAAAAACGGATCAATATGAGCCCATTAAAAGTCAGCACATAGGCTAACCCCATTCCAAACCCATTTCAAAGTTAGAACTCATTTCCTTCCACCTCATTTAGTAAATCCCATTTCTTTTACACTTAATCACTTCATTATCTCTAAATACCTATCCACTTGATAAAACAATCATCATGTTTCATATTTTCATCCTACCTCCTTACTATGCTGGATGGAAGGCTATAAATAAGGCCTTCACTTGAATGTAAGAATTTCATATATGAGATTATCAATTCAGCACTTATGAATTATACTAGTCTCTTTATATTTTCTACTCTCTTTACCTCTACTCTTCACTTACACTTTTAGATATATATAGCCTTCCATCCTTCACTTAGTTGTCCATACCTTGAGTGAGAAAATCACTTCCACCCAAACAAACAGATTTTTAGTTATATATACTGTGAGAGAAAAGAAAACAGCAACATTTGTAAGAAAAATAACAAGATTCAGTCCATTTTCAATAACAAGGCAAAGCTTTACCCAATTTTAGCCCCAACACTCGTATAAAATTTAAGAATGATGTGTCCTTCTTTGGCGTAAGGACTTTCATCAATTCATCTTCAACAAGTTTGGAAGATCATCAAAAAGAGGGCGAAACTCTACCGGATTCTAGCTTCAACACTCTTATTGATTTAGGAGTGGCGTAGCCTTTTTCCGGCAAGATATTTCAAAACCCATTTCTGTCCAATCTATCTAATAAATACAGGTATGAAAATCAATCAACTCGGTTAACTTCAAGATAATCTAAAATTGATTATCTTGAAAAGCCATCTTTTTAAATTCATGTAAAATTGTACTACATACATATCTATATTTTGCTCTAAAAACAAAATTATGTTCATCTTAATATATTACTAAATTTCCCTTCCAGTTATTTTTCATTTTCTTTCTTTTACACCTTTATTTACATTAATGCTATTTCCCTTCCAGTTATTTTTCATTTTCTTTCTTTTACACCTTTATTTCCCTTCCAGTTATTTTTCATTTTCTTTCTTTTACACCTTTATTTACATTCTATGCAATATACAATACTTACTTATATTTCTACTTCTATACTATGTTTTATACACCCTGTTGTACTTGTCTTTTAAATTTATACACCCTGTTGTATTCGTACTTTTAAATTCATAAATCTTTCAGGAAATCTAATATAGATTATCCTGACATACTGTGATGCAAGAGTGTCATTTTCTCTATTATCTTCAAAAATCAATTAAATATGTCGTTTAAAAACAGATCAAAAGTAATTTCAAAAAAAAAATATTTCTTAATGAAATTCCGAATGAATCTACTCTAAAAAGAAAGTATTTGTTCAAAACTTGGATACGCTCGAATATCGAAGTATCCAGATTTTTATCCTTCACAAATATTGTGAATCCCCATTTACTCTAAAAAATAGAGTTTTTGTTCAAAAATACGTTTCAAAAGGAAATACAAATTCAACCTAGATATGCTCGAAAATCGAAGTATCTAGACCCGTCAACTTTCACAAATATTGTGAATCACGTCTATTCTCAAAAAGAAAGTATTCATTCAATCATATATTTCAAGGAAAGATACATACTTAGTCTGAATACGCTCGAAAATCGAAGTATTCAAACTTATGTGCAAAATTTCCTAATCAGTTCATACAATAAGTATTTTTAAATTACCCCTAATACGAAGTAGAGACTGATCTTGGATCGGGCGGTTGTCAGGTGCCTCATACCTTCCTGACCCGTAATAGAGTTCTCTTATTCAGAATCTCAAATCGCAGATGAGTCAAAGGAAGACTGACATTAGTGTTTTTCAAAGAAAAGACTAAGGAACAGTTTTCCAACTAAAGGGTCCTGATTCCCTTAAAAGTCAGGTGGCGACTCCAAATCAAAATTCAACAAACTCTTAGAGAGAGATACAAAACATATCTCCCTCGGCCAAAAGTGCAAGAGAGTTTTTACCTCCTAGCGTTCGACCAAAAGTGAGGGTGCTACACCTAGTGTGCGAGTGTGTTAGTGTGTGTGTGTGTGTGTGAGAGAGAGAGAGAGAGAGAGAGAGAGTCGTCAATGGGGACTGTTTATCTTGGTCTTCAAAGACATACTGGATGGTTAACACTTTATACAATCTCTGTGGTTCATAATGTAGCCTCTAGCGCTGCAAGGCTTTCAATTCCTTCACATCCTGACTTTTTTTTGGTAGGCAACACGGTTCAACCTTGTTAGAACTTAGAATTTCAGTTCCATAGTTTTCTTTTTTAGAGGTAAAGTTGTATATTAAACAGTAAAGAAAAACTAATTGGGATCACTGGATCGAACTTGAGTTAAAGCTTTATTAGAAGATTAGATCATTGACTCCCTTTTTTCAAACCTAAACATAAAGTTGCAGAGAGAGGATGAGCAAGAAAATGATGTGAAAAATGTGAAACACATGGTTTCTCCTTTCTCTATTCTTCCTCTCTTAATCTAGGGTTTTATAGTAATATGCTTCTTTACATATATATTACAGTCACATTTGCTTGAAACAGTAGATGGCAGGGTATGATGTTTACTGAGCATGCACACTCAAGTTGCAATAATTGCTGTTATGTCCAAAATATCTGAAACAAATTTATATGAATACCATAGCTCTTTGAAAAATTGGAGTCTGTTTCCTATGGAAATATTATTAGCAGAACAGAGGAATTCATCTAAAGAAAAGTAAAGGACATGCTAGTAAAATCTACTGTCTATATGGACAACAGAGAAAGATTACCTTAATCCAAAATCTCAAACTATCTTCAGCTGATTTGAATGCCATTAGACGGCTATCAGCAGCACAAACAGCAACGTCATCACGTTCCGGGAAGGCAATTGGTCTTGCACCAGACTTCAATTCTCTTATAAAAAACTCATTAAATGTCTGCAAATAAAACAGTTACAATTCTTAATTCTTAAGAAAGAATGTTAAGAGCTATTGCATATTTAAGGAATATATCTATGCATCCTGGTGGGCAAATTGAACACCACTGTATATTTTGATATCAAAAGTGTTTATTCAGTTGTGAAAAAGGAATGTGCAAATAACTAGATAGGACAATAACAATATGAGAACATGAGTAGAAAACTAGCAGATAGTTTTATGGGAAACCAATGAAAAAAGTTTTCCGTCATCATTCTCATTTACAATCATTTATCCCACACTATTTTGGGTTTCTAAAAGTATTCCTGATTCACCATTCAGTTATATATTTGACCTATATCAAGTCTTCTTTCTTCAAATCGTCCTGTTTTTTTTTTAAACAGGAATGTTTTTTTTGAGATATCGTCCCTCGATATCTCAATACATGTCCTTTGATCTCTTCTTCGCTGCATTTCGTGCTTTGTGTCTTCAACTGTATATATTGGATAAGGAAGCATAATTTGGCAAATCACATTTCATCCATCCACATGACACCAATATGGATCAAATAATGTAAAATGAGCTGAACTGCTCGTGAAATGTACTTGAGTCCACCTGTTTTGATCCAATGACTCTGTGTTGTTTTATTTCAAGCCTACTGAACTTACGAAGTACCTTAAAATGTTCTAACGGATACTTGACATCATCCATATAGAGTTGATCCTGCAAAAAAAATCGTTAAAGTAATTAGAGAAAATAAGGTTTTGGTAAGATTTAAAAATGACTCAAAACAAAAAGAAGTTTTAAATGCATCTAGTTTATAATAAAATAATCAGGAGGGATAGACTGACAACAAAGAACATCATGCATAGAAGCAATGTATGAATGAATAGCAATTTAAATTTTGCAGTTCAATAACTAGCAAGGTGGTGTGTGCAAATGAACATTACTATGGCTTGCTGCTGAGTTATTGCATTCATTTGGCTTCTAAGGATCAGAAGGTGATAGTTTGACCAAGGAGGTTTGAAGCCATCTCAAATTGGCGCCCAAGCATCTAGCAAGCCTTGCCAAAACCCAACAGATGACCACATAGAATACACAGATTTTTCTAAGATAACCTCAGAAAAAATATCATATTATTACAGGCTTTAAAAATTCCTGCAGTGATTTTAACTCCTTTCCAAGCTTAGCTTCTAGAAGAACATTTATATATAATGAAGTGCAGCAGAATTACCTAAATTATCAATAACGTGGAGAATCCCCCTTATTAGCATCTCAACGATTTCTAATTAGTTAAAATAGAAACTCCTATTCTAAAATAAAATAGAAGGCTCAATAATTAGAAACTATCTAGATTGGACTTGTTCTCTCAAATGATCAAAGATGTGGGGTTGTGTACCACATCAGTATATGTCACGGACTGATCCATTTCATCATTTCACTATTTCACATGATTATCATGATCAAAATAGAATCTTGATTGCTTCAAGAGTAAATAATGATTTTTAGGTTTTCAAATCCGAACATTCTGAATTAGTAAAGTTCCAATTTTTCAAGAATAAGAAAAAGTAACACAAAACATTTTTGTACATTTAGAGCTTAACCTTTTTAGAGTTGGATACCAATAATTACTCCTACAGAAACAATGGTTTCCTTTCTAACTAAAAATGATGACCATGCCTTGAAAAATATAATGAATTTTGGTATGTCTTTTGCAGATTCAACTGAATTCATGCGCTTTCCTTGCTTCTCAGATATACTATTCAGCAACTCTTTTGCCCCTGCAACCAAACAGAACACCAAATTCATCTCATAACTCAAAGATTAGAATTAGCATGAATAATGCAAGATCGTAAGTTGTGACAAGGGATTGGATGCAAACTTTTACTTATTGGTGAGTACAAGCTTACAATGGACAGAATATAATTATTCATTTCAAATAATGATCTGATGAAACCACATGGAGATCCAATGAATATTTAGAACGATAAAACTTCTGCATCATTTCTGGATTATGGTAAAGTGCGTAGAAAGCCAACATCAAAAAACATGGCTTTTTACAGGTTTTTACACTTAATAACTTTTAGTCTTTTAAGAACAAAAGCATTTTCCATCATGTTTTTAAAGGTATCTTTATTTTTTAAGAGAGCCATTTACCTTTCTACGCCTGTGCTCATTTTAGGAGGCTGCCAATGTGTTGATTCGGGGTGGTGTCATCCGATCAGTCAATGTGTTGATTCGGGTAATATCATCCGATCAGTTGGTCAGCTCCTAGGTACATAACACATGTAGGAACTAGTTGTATTATTTAGTGTTTCGCAACATACATTATTTGAACTGGATTTCTTACCATATTATTACTAAATAACAAAATTATCAATAAAACCAATACCCTTTTCCACCACTAACAACCTCAATCCCTCAATCCCTAATGGTATTGGCTTCAATGGATAGATAGATGGATGCATAAATTATTGAATTTTTTGATGGGTAGATGCAAAACCCCAAAAGAAAAATTGATATTTAATTTGATTTTGTCCTATTTATGGAGATTTTCATAATCGTATGGAGAATAAATAGCTATTGTTGCCTTCCAATTAAGATGATGCCACAAACAAGAAGCTGCGGTGAATCATAATCTTTCACTTGTGGTAAATAATAACACCCTTGGGAATCATCCCACCAAATTTCAGACCATTTATAGGTGTTTAGGTATTTTTTCCCAGATTATCCAGCAAAGCACTGATGATGCCACCTGCACATTGCCCTGTAGGGTGTTCTGTATTGAAACCTCTGGAATCCTGATTTTAAGCCAGATCTGGCTTTCGGTTAAAACATGAAACTTTTAGACGTTTAATTGGTCTTTCAGACCCAACAGTCCAGATGTTCTAACTGTCTGCAGACTGATTTCCAAACCATTAGTAAATATTAGGTATTTGTTAAATATTTTTATCTTATTGGCCTTTGAATCCCTTTCTAAGCTCTACTTGATCATCTGTTTAGGATCTACATTGATTGTTCTAAAAATCCTGACAGGATGCAGAATCTGAGTCCTGTTTTCATGCAACCTACCCTGATTTTCCAAGCTATTCTGCATGGCCTAAACAGAGGGCTTAATGAGGCTTCGTATTCTTTCTGTAATGGCTTTATGAGTAAGCTTTCAATGAGGTTTCGCGCGCGACAAACTCAATTTGCCCCTTCACACGCGCTACGCGCGTGTGAATTGACAAATTATGTGGCACGTTATTATTGAAAAAAATAAGATGCAGGTGGGCCCACTTATGACAGTGTATATGCTGATGTGATCTAGACGTTGAGTAGATCATCGTAAAAAAAAGCCAGCCCTTGGATCAATTCCATATGACCACATTGGCAAGTATAACCCAAGTGTAAACAAATAAATAATATAACGGGATATATTCGGTATTTCTCAAAAAGAAATTAAAAAACAAAAAAAAAGATAAATCACGCAACTTCATACACGGCTCCTATGCAAGCCGCATAGGAGCCTCATTATATATAGAGATAGAGATGTTGTATTTTAGTTATAATATGTACTTTCAGAACTAAAACTGTTACATAATATATACAAGACATTAACATAGAACTATATAATATGTTCTTACACGATTATGTGAAAGTACACATAAGGTAGACACACAACATCTAACATTATTAGGTGCAAGTACGCACTGAAGTGTTGGTGTCAACACGTGTTGTCATGGAAAAAATTCACATTAAGTGAAGTGTCCTTGTTACATAGATCTGCCCTTATTTTTTAAGACTATTCACTTGACCAGAATTTACCTACACACCCAACTTGACCAGTAGGTTGACTAGCCTTACTTGGCTTGGAATTGAACTAAATAAGTTATTTTGACCCTAGGTGGTATTAACCTAAGAAACCAGGTCTTGGACCATAGTACTGTGTCGAGACTTGGGTTTCAGGATCCTGGCATCCCAAGTTCTGCATATAAGTTATAAATTATAACAATGATAATGAAATGCAAAGATTTTACCTCTTATTAATGTATCAGGTATATCATGGGGACCAATATACAAAAAGTGCAACTTTAAACTTATTATATCAATCAAAAAGAGAAAAAAAGAAAAGAAACTTGACAGTTCTCCATAGCAATAACACAAATTTTCAGTTCCCACAAGTATAATGCGTACCCTTATCAATAAGGCTGAGCCCTATTTTTGATTGATAAATGGCTCTCATAGACAAAATAATTTTTCCATCAATTGCTTCTTCCACTAGCCTCTTTGTCCTCCGATCAAACACCTAGATGCATTGAACTACAAAATTAGAGATAGAAGTAAAGCTGGTCAAAAGTTAAAAGCAGATAATAAATTATAACTTCAGTCAGCCTAGAAATTGAATTTTGTTTTGAAATCTTTGAATATTTGGACAAATGGGAAAACAGTAAACATGCCAAGACCACAAGTAATCAACATACAATAAAGACCAATATGAGGTGTGAAATAAAATCTATAATGTTTTGTCACACGCTTATATGGGTACAATAGCATTGCAGCCGAGAACGTAGTAACCCTGAATTTCAGAAAAGTAGTAAAAGGTTTCTGGGCTTCCCCCTGTTTTGTCTTAAATATAGGAGGAATACTAGCATGCAAAAAATATAACATTAGAAGAGACAAGATAGTTCCATATCATTCCATAGCCAAGTCATGAGTCATGACCATAGAATTGTCGCTTGCCCAGTACTTCATCACCAAGTCATAAAAAATGGAACAACATAAGACAGGTTAAGAAAAGAATCGACACAACTAACAGAATTACATAAAGCAATTAAGATATTAAATAATAAAAGACAAAAGCAAACAGTTAAAAATAGGTGCTTACCAGAATACTTGAAGCACTTGACCCTGAGTTCAAACCAACGTCATATGATGAACAATGGGCCCATTCACTCATTTTAAAAAGCCACCTAAGGAAACGGTGAAAGGTTTGAGTTTTACCTCACTTGGAGGTGAATCTAACAGCCACAAAAATTAACCATGACGCAGCAAGGAGTTGAAACTAAAAGTACAGACTACAAAGAAGTAGAGTATTGATAAATTCACCCATATGAAGCTTGTTTTTCAGTGAGGAACCCTCCAGTCATAACCTGATTTCCAGTCCCCTCATCAAAACATAAAGTCAGATGAATCATATCATTTAGCTTATCAGAATTGCCAAGAGTGTCACCACAGACAGGGCAGCTGCTGATAAGTGATTCCCTGCAGCATGTGAAATCAACAATGGATTATTACCTGCCATAAGTTATCTTCTATATTATTTATAGTTCGTTCTATTATGTAAATACCACATGGAAAATATAAAATTCTATAATCTTGCATTCTAGAATATTATGTATTTGTGTATAGGCAAATCCCATACATATCCCTATTAGAGTATTATGTTATAAGAATTTTTTAGTTCTATATTGCTTAAATTTACAACCTACTCCATTCATCATACTTTTAAAGTTCACCAAAGCCGATACTCAATGCATGTTCGGATTCTTACACTTGCTACTTGTACATGCATTAATGCAGTATAAAACTTACCCCCTGAACGGACTATCAAATGATGATAAAGAAGAACAAAAACTAACTGCATATTGGTCAAGCAATGCTAAACAAACAAGCTTTGTACTCGCAGACAATCTAGAGTATACGCGATCACTTTATCAAAAAAGATAATTTCCGGAATGGCTTATCAGTAAGATGAGAAAAAGGTTTTCTTTATGCCCAAAAATATAACTCAAACTTCCTCCTAGAGATGAGCATGGCTACGTAAAGCACCATTCCATCTAATATTTGAATACTACAATCGCTAAACGTGTCTTCCATAATCCACGATGGAGAAAACAATGACCAGCATACTCTACTATCTTGATTGTTAAAAAACACATGCTACATACCAAATACAGCAAAAGACTAGAATGTCCACATGACATTCTTTGTGGACATACAAGGAAAAACATTATCAATGAAATGGCATAGTTCACCTACAATGTAACCAATCTGGTGTAGATAATACAATAAGAGAAGATAAGAAGAAGACAATAAATTATTTCTAATACGTAAGGTCATTACTTCTCTTGTTGAGTAGCAAGAAGATCTGACAACTCATCTATGCTAACTGCACCATCCCCGTTTCTGTCAGCTGCTTTGAAGAGTTCCTCTTTCTAATAATCAATATAAACCGAAAGCTAAGAGCTAGTAGAGTTTTACCAAAAACTGTAAGAGGTGCAAAGTTAAGAAAATAACCATATCTAATCACAAAAATATGTGGTGCAACAGATGCAATAAAAGGAACAAGTGTGCATAATACAAAAATAAGCTAAACTTATACCTCTCTAGCTGCGACTTGATTCCCAAATGCATTGATCAAGTCAGCGAACTCAGAGAATGAAAGTGTTCCATCTTCATTATAGTCCTGTATCCACAAGATACATAGTAAGCATATACAACTCAGGTGTTAGGTTCAAAAGCATCACATATTTTAAACATGGTCTTCTTGTCTCAATGCATTACAGGAAATAAATTCAGCATGATTTCAAGTAAAGTTCCAACTATAGCAGTTGATGCATATGAGATGAGAATGTATTTGATCATGATTTTCCCCAGTTTAGGCATGTGAAAAGTATCGAGATGTACATCTAACCTTCTGATGCAAAGTACGAACATGGATGATATTAAGAGTTTCTACTTTATTAGTTTCCTATTTGGTATAGATAGTTCCTGTTTTGTTAATTTACGTCATAGTTTTTAGCAAGCTATTTTAGGTGGTCTTAAATTGTTTTTGGGGTTATTTTATATTTAGAAAGAGTCCTAAGGTTAGTAGATATCTTGGGTATAGCAAGTTTTAGGAGTTTTAGTAAGCTTTAAACACTTTTGTGAGGGGTTATCTATATAAGGAGCTCGTAGTACAAAAATTGGTAGAATTGTTTTATTTGAAGAGATTAATGAAAGTGTTGATTTAATTGGGCAAATTAAAATCGTTGCTTCCGATTTATTTACCCCACCTTCTCTCTATGAAAACGTAATGGATTAGAACCAAATGGATTTCTCAAAAACACCTGCAACTATAAGCTAATTTGAGTGAAGGAGTTCACTTTTAATGTTGACATACCAATAGGTTACTGTGGTATAGTAATCAAACTCCTATCTAAACTGCAGGTAATCAAGTGTTTCATGAGTGGAAGAAGAAGATAGAAGTCGGTCGCCACTTTATCTGGCATGCAACAATGAGAATGAAGATTGTTATGCCTTTTTAACAATAAAATGAATAATTAGGTGATTTCTTTAGCCAAGCACTTAGAAATTTCATTTCAAAAGATTTGTTCCAATTTAGGCATGTAGGATATTCAAGCTCCAGCTTATGTTATTACTTATGCAGGGGTAGGTTTGTAAGTTCGTTTTTGCAGCACACCGTATAAATAATATGAAAAGAGTCTACCATGTAGGTTCGATCTCCACTCTATTTTCTTCTCATTCAATCCTGTTTTCTTCTCCCCGTATTTCCATGTAGGGCTTGGTTTGTGACAATAAGAAAAGGATGCATCTAACACAACAATCTACAATTTTGTCCCAAATATTCCCACACAGTATGTAACCCGTTCAACAATCTAGAATCTCGAAATGTCAATGAGGAAAGGAAATACGTTGAGGACATGAAATGATAATCTTATGCAAAGGAAATGCAAGATATTAAAACTTACCGCGATGGATAAGATGCGCTTTGCAAAACTTTTTTCAGTTTCAATTGGATCCTGCCAAAATTTCAAACCATAATGTGCTATAGTCAGACAACTATCAAGTTAGGGAAAAAAAAACAGAAAAAAGAAAAAAAGATTTAACTACAGACCTCAACAAAACATGAAACGATGATGCTACCCACGACTATGTTGGACGATGATGGATCTAACAAGTCTAGTACCTCGAAGTCAGAAGTTGAATCCTGCAGGAACCATAAATAGGTTTACACTACAAAAAGGAAATTCGTACAAATGTAATTCTTTGAAATCTATCATACTAAGAGCTACGAATAACAAATTACTTCATATAACATGTAAGCAATGAGATGGCAAATCTAAAAGCATGAACTACAAAAATGATATCTAGTTCTTGTCTACATCCTTCAAATAACCAGAACATACCCGAGTGAGACATTCAAACAGATCAACCTCACAATATCCGACCAGATTGCTCTTGGATAGTTTATTGGTCTGCAAATACAGGTAAAGGTTTGTGAAGGCCTATACATCTATTAATAATTTTAGCATGAACCAATAAGTTTGGTTTACCAAAGAAAAAAAATAAGAAATAATGGAAAATGCCACTTCCAGCAATTCTACATGGCTATCAGTCGTGGTTTCCAATTCATGTATATAATACCAACAAAGCTATCTCAAACAATAAATTAAATGATCAAGTTTATAAATGAACAATATAAGGTGTAGATGATATGATAAACGAATCCAAATGCAAGTGTTGTTGAGATTTATACCCTAAAAACAATTAAATATGATAATTAATAAATTGCATTTTTCCTGACCCTGATGTATGAGTAGCTATTTATTATTCAGGAAATGATTACTAGGTCCACAGATTGTGCAGTAGGTAAACTGGTCATATAAATGTGATTCATGTGTAAAGAGATGCAGTTTCACAACATCATCGTAATCTGAAATTGTCAGTAGTCAGTGATACGACGAACACGTTATCTGCAAGACCACACCACATTAGACTGTTATGAGATAGCGTAATATGTCTCCATTACCGAGGTGTGACTCTCAGTCCATGTGTTGGGGTACTTGGAATGCACTAAACAGGATCAATCAGAACATATCATATTACTGCAGCAAATGATAGGTATCTGAAATAATACCAATTGCATACCCCGTATGTTATTGTTCAGTTACTTTGAGTTGTTAAGCAATGAGGTCTATAATATGGATCAATACCTAAAGAGTTAGCATGGTCGGTATTACATCGTAGGATTACATTTATTCAATATGGAATTCCACAGTTTGAGATGATATTCACTTGAATTTAATTATTGGATAATTTTTCTAAACAAGCCAGTTAAAGTGCAGTATATTTGAATTAAATGTACTAAAAGTAGAAGATGCGAAAAAGAAAAAAAGACAGATGTGGAGAAGAGAGAGAGAGAGAGAGAGAGAAGAGAGTATAGCCTAAGCAGTGCACATAACCTCTCCCCACTTTATATATTAATAATTGTGGGCCCACTCTATAATGAGTGAGAGAAGACCCAAACACGTAAAGCAGCCCAAAAAGTAAGTCCAATATAAAACATAAAGCAGCAATAGTCCAACAGACCCATAACAAACAAATTGTAAGATACAAGTGTTACATATATTCTTTTGGTCATATTGTATATAGTCAAGGGTAGTCTTGGTATTTCACTTTCCGCAGATTTTGACTCTAATGGGGTTCAAAACAGAGTAGAACCGATTTTTACAGATAAAGAACTAGCAGAAACAAGCTGTGAACAGACTTTGATGAACATCTGAACCAAAACTTGAAGAGGGCAGAAGCTGCTGTAGCTGATTGTTTTCAGCTCTGATACCAGATTTTGCAAGGAAACGATGCAAATTGCTTGTGTCATTTCTGTAGAATGTTCACTCACAAAGATTCATATACAAGCCTTAAAGAAAGAGAAAACAAGTGAAATACCAAGACTACCCTTGACTATATACAATATGACCAAAAGAATATATGTAACTTATATCTAACACAAATAACTCTAACAGAAGTCAAGACAATGAGCCTCAAGCACCTAAAAGCCGGATTTTCAGAATTGACTATATACAATATGACCAAAAGAATATATGTAACACTTATATCTAAGTCTAACACAGATAACTCTAGCAGAAGTCAAGACAATGAGCCTCAAGCACCTAAAAGCCGGATTTTCAGAATTGGAGAATAAATACTTCTTCATCACTTAAATTTGGAAACAAAGCATGGTACGCTCACTTAAAGGAATCCTTTTCAATCAAATCCACACGTTTTTCTTTTTCCATTCTAAGTTGGGTTTCTTTCACCCAAAGTTCATATTACTAACAAAAAGATTACCAACTACTAAATAATTCCATCGAAAAGAAAGTGCCCTCTTTCGATAAAACAATGCCGATAAGAATCTTAAAACTATGCTACACACCTCAAATACAGATATGCGTGCAATATGAGGACCATTCCTTTCCAACAGAAGTTTCTTTTCCTGCACAGTAAACATCAAAACAAAAGTTCAACTTAGGACAGAATGCTAATATTTGCAGTAATTAAATCAATCTGCAAGAATGAGCGACTTTTTATGTTAAAGTGTTGGGAGTACTTTGTCATGTGTTTGTGTTTGTGTTTGTGTTTGTAAGGCAGTTTTATAAATGTAATTTATTGTGCAGATAAAAAAATAACTAGTGAGGAGTGGAGAGTAGGTTGGTCCTATACTTCTACCCCATTTCTCAATCTTTTCTCTTCATTTTTTTTTTCTAAAAGTTGTTGGCTTCTTTTTTTAGAAGATAAGAATTTAACCAAGAAGAAGGAATAGAATACAAATGGGAGATGCCCACAGCAAAGAAAAAATGAAAATGCTTTTGGTTCCTGATGTCAGATGTCTATGAAAGCATTTATCCTATCTAAAACCTAAGTCCATATTTCTTTCAATCTCTTGTCTTCTCTTCAATTATCACTTTCTTGATCATCGATTATATATTCTCATAAAGTTTCCGTTCACCCTATACACCTTCCTGGTAGGTGTATACACGAAGTTGCATGTTGATGTGTAACTGGGTAGCTGTTAAGGAGAGCTGATCGTGCCCGGTTCTCTTGGTGTGGAAGAGGTGTTGTACATGGAGAATCAGTATTTCAAGTGTCGTTCCACGTAATTTATTTTCCCATCAATGTATTGTCCATGTCAAAGAAAATGGAATATCCATCACATCACATGTGTTTGCACACCCCTAACAAAGTGGGGCAGCGGAAATGATCTATTTAGAGATCTATAAGTTAAAGACGACCCTAGCCACAGAGTTCAAGACCAAGGATCTTCATGATGATTGAGATAAATTGATCCAACAAAGGGATCTTTATTCTTAAGAAGTATGATTTAGATTTTTGGAGTGAGACTAATTACTTGGGCGTCAGACCTGCATATACTTTAATAGGACCAAACCATCACTTGACCATTATATAAATGAAGCACCAGTTAGCCATACACAGATATTCAAATAACTGGTAGGTAGACTGATCTACTTATCCCGCATACAACCTGACACGGTGATGTGAATCATGATTGTATGGAGGGCCCCACGTGAAGAGATTTTGAGGAGTTTTAGAATTTAGGAAGTTTACTTTATTTGCAATTTTTGTTTTAGTAGGACTCTAATTTTTAGAAGGTTTTTGAACCCAAGTTGTGTTAGGATTGGAGGTCGATTAGGAGTAGCTCGGAGCTCAAGTCGACCTCCTCTATAAATAAGGCCTTTAGGGTAGATTTGTTTTGAGTTTTGAATTTTGTTCAAGTTGGAATTGAGTGAGGATTTATTTTCAATAAAGTTGAGAGAGTTTTAGGTTTTTGATCCATCACACGGACTAGGCCATCACTGTTATTTGTCAGTTCATGCCTCACCACAGACCACACCTAAAGGCAGTACACCAGGTATTGAGATACCTCAATGGTTCTCCAAACTATATTTTTCTATAATGCAAACATGGCCGACTTCTTGAGTATTATACTTTCATGGGGAGTTATCTTGTTTCTTGAATGAGGAAGAAAAAGTTGGCGTAGTCACATAGCTAAATCAGCTGTGTAGTCTAACTTTATAGCCATAGCACATGCCACAAGGACTATGTTAGCTTCTCTGGTTAAGGACCAGACTTGAGGAATTGGGAGGTGTAGTGCAAGGACCTGTGGGCCTTTGTCGTGATAAATTGATAATACGTCTGCAATTAGCATTGTTCATAATCCAGTTCAGCATGACAGGATCAAGCATTTTGAGGTAGATCATCACTTCATTAGGGAGAAGATTCAGGACTGATTTGTACTCCTTACGTGAGCACACAGGAGAGTCTGCTAACTGAGGATAACAAAGCTGCCTACAGACATTGACAGCAAAGTTTAGCATGATGGATATCTTCCCACCAACTTGAGGGGAACAGTTGCTATGTGCAGCCTGGAGGAATATTGCACCGCACAGACAACCTACTATGACATACTTGGTTTTCAATTAACCAAACAGCCAGAGTAAATTGATAGACTTTGAATCCAACGCGTCAAAATATACACTAACACATTCAGCGATATTTGCAATAAGGTACTACCACCTTAGAAGTCGAGTCCACAACTATGTTACATAAACACAATAAGTAGCAATTATTCTCAGGTTTACATTGAGGAGCTAAAATAGAAAATTTACCTCAACAAATATCTCTGACATAGCACCAGTTGATGTGAAAAAATAAAATATCATTTGTTTGTATAAATTTAGTTCCGACCCTTATGTTAGACAACAAAAGAACAACAGTATATTCATTTTGATGGTCTCATTTGCAATTTTCACACTGTAAGTTTAGTTGATATAACCCAACTTGAATGCATAATAAATGGATTTTATCTTTAAAAATAACAAATAAAACTTCATTGAAGAAAGTGACCCTCAAAACTATTATGTGCAAAATAAGATATTTTATAGGTTTACTTACAGATTTCCAAACAGGCTTCTCTGTGCTGTGGATCATTTTACATTGGCAAACACAGAAAAGAAAGTGTCAATAAAGTTTCAAAAAGAAAAGTCAAAAATGGAAATGGATATTGATATTACAGAACTTGCAGGCAGGGGAACATGTTAAACTACTAAATCTTAATTATCATCATTGACCAATTAAACTCAAGCAACTGACAGATTTCAAGGTTATTAATCAACTAGTCAAATACTCCCATAGGACAAAATGGATAAATATATGGGATGTAGCGTTTATGAGACATCGAGCATGCAATCTACGAAAGAATGAACAAGAGGGAGTGCATGGTGAAAGGATCTGATTAAAATAATAAAGAGAAATCAAGATTAAAGCCAAACATGTGGGGGAGGCAGATTTTGAAAACACGTCCAAAGAGAATCCCCCATAACTCCTGTGATGAGAACCCTAACAGACTTGATCGTCAGAGTTTCTTTCTAGTTATCTGCAGATATCCAATTTTATGGAATCTGCAGTTGCAAATTACCTACAATTAGTCAGGTATGACGTCGCGAATCATGGTCTAAAAAGTTCTATGGAATCAGCAGTTGCAAATTACCTAGAATTGCCTCATACGCCCCGTGTCCGAGGGCTGAGATTTTCATTTACTTCAAAGATCATGTTGGAAAGATTTTACTTCTCTAACATGCTTAGTCAACATCTGAGGGGTTAGAATTACTTATCAGTATGGTATTAAATCATGGGAGCATGGTTCAAAATTTAAAATGTTTCAAATGATTCATTTCATTTTCGAAACGTTTTGGAATGAAACTGTTTGGTCTGTCCCATTATGTTCAGTATGTTTTTGTACTATTTATGTACGGTTTGGAAAAGTATCGGAATGTATCGACATGTTTCCATTAGAATTAACCAAAACATTTGATCGACACTAGATTTTAAACCTTGCATGGGAGTCCCCTGTTGATATGCAAAGGTTGTGTCTCAATTCATGTAAATTTGTGGTACACAAAGTATAGATACTAAAATGTTCAAAGTTACTGTGAATAGTTCAAACAAAAAATCTTCTTTTCCAAGGAGATCCTTTAGTTGCTGCAATATCCATGAGTAGATTTCTATGCCAATAAAATAGCTAATTGATTTCCATCCAAAAATGAAAAGGAGAGAAAAGTAATAGCTAATGGATTTGTTTGCTTCAAACTAAACAGGTTCAAATTTCAAACGAAGTAAAATGCTAAAAAGTAACTCATTTAGGAGTAAAAAACAAGAAAATTGCTTTAAAACTTGTGTTGTTTATTAAAATCTTTTTCTTTTTCTTTTTCTTTTTTCTTTTGCAGAGTATAATCCATGCCACTCTTTTAATAGTTGCATGCCAGCATTCCTCTCAAATTAATAACCAGAACAAGTTGAAACTATCTTGTTTGTAAGAAATCAGCTTACGGATAGATTTTTTTAAGGAAAATGATTTAAAGAGCCTGGCACTAATTTTAGCGCCCGCCCAACCACAGGCTCTCCATGTCATTACCAGTGTGGGCAGTCAAAAAGAATGAGATCCAGAGCGCTTTAAATCAGGACACCTTTTTTTTTGTAAGTATCCGACCAAACGACCCCTAAGTACATGATACAGGCACCAAAATTGACTAAGTTAAATTAAAAGGTACAAATCAATCAAAAAAACAAATAAAAATGTACTAGGCCTACGTGTAAGCCACTAGCTTCGTTGTTGGTAAAGTTAGTTGTAGAACACTATTGAAATGACTTTGATTGTGCCGGCAACACTAAATCACCATTCATGGCAGAAACTGAAAAAAATGATCTCTAAACATAAAATTAGAAAACCTAAAAACTGAACTGATGAAACTTAACTGATCAGAGGTCGCAGTTCGAAACGTCCGTTCCCCCAAAGAAACGCAAGCAAACCATTTGTCCTTGAACTTCATCTCCGCCTACAAAATTAGAAAGATTTTTTTAGAGAGACAGAGAGAGAGAGATTTTGCAGAAATTTTGAAACGTTTTAGAGTCGAATTTCTTACCCTGGTGAGTTGAAGGAGAGCAATTCCGGCGAAATCCTCTGAGGTAAGGAGCTTGAGATTAGAACTTGAACTTGAACTGGAATAGGTGCAGCTCCGTTTGTGACGTAGATTGTGGAACCGACGGCGCAATCTGGCGCGAACAGAGGGTTTGGAGTCTTCGTTACAGTCTGAGGAGTCTTGCAGGTTTGATTTTGAGCTTCCATGACCCATCTCTCTCTACTCTTTCTATCTTCCTTGTTTGTTTCTCTCTCTTCTCTCTTTCTCTTTCTCTCTCTACTTTCTCTCTCTAAAATGTCTTCCTCACTTTCCTCAGTTCCGACTTCCGAGCGTTGAAGCAGTTGGTAGACGAAAAGGAAGAACAAAAGGCGCTTATTAACGCTGACTTGAAATTTTTGTTTCCTTATTCTTGTATTCTTTATGCAGTAGAAGATTCCTCATTTCCACTTGGGGACCGGATAATTACATCGAGCTTTTTATGTTTTCCACCCAATTTAATTATTACACTCTCCTTACACCTACCGTTGGGGCCACACTAAAATTATTAAAGGTTGATTTTTTTTTAAAGATGATAATTCTGGTACATAGTTGATCATGCAGGTCGAACTATTCTCACTAAAACTGTCCTTGGGGCAATGTAAATCTGTCAAATGGGTTGTTTTGCCTTGCCAAAAAAAATTTGTTCTTCCATCAATGCCATTCAAAGGGATTTTTGTGGGGAAAGAAAGAGAGAAAAAAAAAAAAGGCATTTATCTTAAAGCTTGGTCTTCACTTTGTAAGCGCACAAAAGAAGGTGGTTTGGGCTTTAGGGAATATGTCCCAACTTTCAAGGATAGGATGGAGATTGGTTATACAACCAACCTCCCTTTGGGCTTTCATTTTAAAAGCAAAATATTTCCCTTCTTCTAGTCCTCTTTCTACTTTTATTAAAACTAATGGTTCTTGGATATGGTCTTGTATTAGGAAAGGTCTTCAAAACATTAACAATCATCATATTTGGGAAGTGGGTGATGGTTCTAGTATTAAAATTTATGAATCAAATTGGATCCCTAGTGTGTCTCCTACTTCTCTAACCCCTTATCTCCGACACCCAAATATTACGTTAGTTCATCATCTTATTATGCCTGACCAGATTTCTTAGAATCTTCCTCTAATTCATAATCTTTTTAATGACTCTATTTCTTCTATAATCTCCAAAATACCTTTATCTACTACTAGATATGATCGTCTGCAGTGGAATCTAACTAAATCAGGTAACTTTAGTGTTAAGAGTCTTTATCATATAATTGCTAACCATCCTCAAGCATCTATTCTCACGAGTCCTTGTTCTTCAATATGGAATCATATATGGCAGATTAATACTTCTCCTCGAGTTAAACTATTTGTCTATAAATGCTATCTTAATATGCTGCCAACTAATGGCAAACTAGGATCTATTATACATATAGATGTTCTGAACTGTCCGATGTGCAATCATCAAATTGAATCTCTTGAATACTTATGTATGATGTGTCCTTTTACTAGAAATGTATGGTTCTCTACTCCCTTCTCTATCTTTCTGTTGTTAGTACTTATCCGAGTATGCAACAGTGGATTGAATCTTGGTTGCATTATCCTGTTGGATGGGATACAAGTTTTGGAGAATGAAATGTTTTGTGTGCCACTTTCTCTTGGATGATATGGAAGGCTAGGTGTAAAAAAGTTTTCCAAAATGTAGAACCAAATGCTTTAGAGGGCGTTTGGCAACCAGAAGCAGAAGTGCTTCTACTTCTAAAAAAAGTAGAAGTACTTCTAAGAAGTTAAAAATTATGAGAAGCTTATATGGTAAACTACTAACTTATAAGTTGAAAAGTCAATAAGTCAATATGGCAATGTAACATGATCAGAAGTCAAAATGAGAGAGGTTGAACTAAAAATGAAAGAGGTTGAACTATTATTTTTATTGTTTATTGTTATAACAATAACAACAATAACAACAAAATAATAATAATAATAATAATAATAATAATAATAATAATAATAATAATAATAGGTTTATATAATTTATACTATCATTTATGTTGTATTATATTTTTATCATTCATCCCCATCATTATCAACATCATCATCACTACTACCACCATCATCATCCATCATCCACCACCATCATCGTCATCATCACCATCATCGTCATCATCATCATCATCATCATCATCATCATCATCCATCATCACCATCATTATCACCACTACCTTCATCATCATCACCACCCGTCATCATAATTAACACCACTACCACCATCGCCCATCATCATCACCACAATCATCATTCATCATCATCATGGTCATGGTCATGATCATCACCGATAAAAGTAAGATAAAAAGTTTTAGTTGCTATGAAGAAGAAATAGTGAGAGAGAATGAGGAGAAAAAATAATAACAATAAAAATAATATAAGAGTGTGAGAAGTTACTTCTGTGAGAAGCAAGAAGCAAAATATTTTTGCTTCAAATAGAAGAAACTTTTTTGCTTCTAGAAGTCACTATCTGAAAGTGTTACCATACAAACTTTTTTGCTTTTTGACTTATATAAGTAAAAAAGCAACTTCTTAAGTGGTTGCCAAATACCCTCTTAGGAATTATCTTTACAGCTCTTAACTATATAGAACTCTATTCAAATGAAAATCCTACAGTAGCATCTAGTTCCCAGTTGAATATAGTTAGTAATTGGTCGCTTCCTCCAGTAGGTTACTTTAAAATTAACTTTGATGCCTCTTATATCTATACTATTATATAAATAGAATATCCATTCGAGGTAGTTATTTCATTGGATGGCCTGATTTTTTATCAAATGCCAAAAATTACCCTTGCATTGAATGAGATTTCTAATTTATCCAAAGAGACCATTTGTCACACCCCGATTTTCGGTACTCTAAATCCGACCTGATTCACCGAGTCCGAAAACGAAGACGTGATTAGTGTAATAGATGTATAAGTAAAAATATCGAATAAAACTGATTTTCTTTACTTTTGAAAGACAATAAATTTAAAAATATTTTATTAATAGTCTACTTTAGTCAACATTGGTTACCTTAAAGTCAGGTCCAAGTCAACCAAGTCAATGTAAAGGTCAACTTAAGTCTCTAGCTAAGTCAAAGTCAATTCAAGCCAACCAATATTTAGGTCAATGCTCATTGACTCGTCAAAATCAGTCTAAGTCAAAGAAAAATAAAAATGTAATATTTTAAAAATAATTTTCGTGTCAACTGCATATAGTCGAGTAAAATAGGCGTATCTACTTAACCGTAAATCTAAAATTTACAAATAAACCCATTTTAAAAACTAGATTCATAGATCTAAAATTTCATCAGAAATAGCCCAAGGCCAATTCTGAAAATAAAGGGCCCAAATATGCATCCGAAGTACTGATACGGACGTGTAAAAACTCAGAAAATATAATTTCAGCTTTTTAACATTTTTTTGTAAAATCAGTAATTTTGAAGAGAAATTACTCTCTAACCAGGAATTAGAAATATATCTTATAATACCTTTTTGAAAAGAAAAAATTGAGATCTATAATTTTATCAGAAATAGACTCGGCTCAATTTTGACCGAAACATATCCAAAAATACCATTTTGTAAATCTGACAGTATGAATTACGGGAATTATACAATTTCGTATAAAACCTAATTAATTCAATTATTAATGATGAAAATTAAATGTAAATTAATACATCAATTATACAATTTAAAACTTAACATCTAAGTTTATATGAATGTTAAAACAATAAGAATTAATACAAATAACCCTTTATCCTAAGTGATAGAATAGTAGTTTAATTCATCAGCTATATTTATACAAATTTGATAACACAAGCTATCTGCTTCTTAATCTGTACATCTTTGAATCCTTCACCCTCAACGTAACCTGTGGAGGGATTTAGGGGTGAGTAAAACTCAGTAGGTGCAAACTATCTAAAAATACTAGCTTTGAAACATGTAAAAATCACCATATTAATGCATCAAAAAAAGATTTTCTTTTTAAATAATTAACCATCATTTTAGGTCCATTTCATCGGTGTCCACCGTCTCCTCAAGTCGGAACTCAAAGGTACCTGCAGGTGTTATGGGGGTCTCCCATTACCGATACCATCTAGATTTATTTTTAATCTAGATGACAAGTTATTATTAAACTTCATTTAATTCATTTTTCTTATGAATAAAAACTCAACCCTTGCATTAAATAATTAAATATAACCATGCAAGATAAATACATTTCATATGCAATTTTATAACAAAAACATAAAATTAGATTTTATTTATAGTAGGGATCCCACCTACCTTATTCGATATCTCTAATTCAATGGTGCAGAACATTGAATTTCCATAACCTTGTTGATATTTGTAAAATCAACCTTATGTAACTAAATAGGGTATAAAATGAAAAGTAAAATAGAGACATGTTATTAAGAGAGAGATATATGAGGAAAGATGGGAGAAAGAGTTAGTATAAGTGGAAGAGAGAAATGAAGAAAGGGGAGAGGTTTGTGAGGAGAAATGGTAAGGAATTAGGGGTTTATATAGGAAAATTTTGAGATTTTATAATTATTATTATTATTTTAATATTTAATTTTTTAATATTAAAAATTATTTTTTATTCTTTTAGTGGGCTGATACAGTATGTGGCGGCTACTGTAGCAGCAGCCCACGTTTTTTTTATAATAATAAAATATTAATAAATATTTTATTAATTAATTAAATAATTAATTTTTTTTTAGAGATAACTCTCTTAAAGTACATTATGAGTTTCCATGCATATTACCATGCATATGAGAAATTTATTTTTCAAATCAACACTTACCCAAATGGGCATACTTTCATACTAACTTAATTATGTTTGTTAAGTGTGGAATATTCACACTATGGAATTTCTTAGGGTATCACATCATTATTGTCAATACGTTGAGATCTTCACTCACCCCACGAATTCAGTTGTCTCAGTTTTTTAAACTACTCTATTGTAAATTAAGTTTTACATTTATACCCCTTTAGTTTTATAAAACTAATTGTATTCAAGTGTAAAAATATATTTAAATATAGGTATTTTTGTATATTTGTCTTAATGAGGTAGTACAATAAATTTTGTTTCCTAATAAATCTTCCATGTTCATAGCTGTGTTACTATAGAGAATCCTAATAAAAAGAGATTCTTGATTACAGGATCACATAAAAAAACTAAAAAACATGGAATGAAGTAGAAGATGGTGGTAGAATTATACGAGTGTGAGATTCATAGAACAATCTTAAATTGTCTCTTCTTTTAGATTCCTACTCAAATTCTCAAAGAAAAATTTTGATGCAAGTGTGTAACTCTCTCTCTATCTAGGAATATGTATTTTCTTTATAAATCTAGATGTTTTAGTAGATCTAATTGCTATATATTTTATTTTTATTTTATTTTTATCTTTTTCGTTCTTTATAAATCCAGATGTTTTTCTTTTTTATATTTGAAAACTTAATAAATTTTTTTTTTCAAATATGTATTCACACAAAGACTTTTTATATTTCTAACTACAATTTTCTTTTTGCATATGCAGGATTATGCTAGATATGTAGTATTAGAATTTCAAATACTACAAGTACAGATTGGTGGAAGAATACTAAAACCAATTGAATTATATATATCAATTAATCAACCACAATTCTAACAATTAAAATCATGGATCAAATAAATTTAGATTAATATGTTCCCAATCAGTTTGAGACCAACAGGGATCATACTAATTTAGAGTTTTTTTAGGTTTTAATTATTTAATCTCATTAAATAAAATAACTAGGGTTTCTAAAATTCAAAACCACCCAAAATTTGAGCCGTCGGCCTCCTATTCATGTTCTTCAATTTTTCTCCATCTTAATCTCCATCAAAAAATAAGAAAACCTAAAAGAACTAATTTACATCCATCCTATACCTTTTGTGCAAAGGTGTACATCAAATCTAATTTAAAAGAATAAAATAAATAGGCCAGAGAAACCAAGAACTTCGTTTCTTGCCCTTTACAAGCCTCCATATCCTTTATATTAAATTAGAACATCCATGCACTCACATAAAATCATAACAAATGTTTAAAGAATTTAATCTAGGTCAATTGATCCATAATTTGCATAAAATATAATAGATCCATTAACTGGATTGGACGTGGCTCTGATACCACTGTTGGGAATCGATTATTCCATTTAAAAAACGCAGCGGAATATTAAAGGTTTAAAAAACTTTAATCAATTCCTAATAGAACGTCCAACTGTTAATAGGATCTGAATAGAATGGGATGAAAATCATACCTTTGAAGCGTGAACTATAGCCTCAAAACTTCGTTGTTAGCTAATGTTGATCCCACGAACAGATTTACTGGATCGGATCGTTGAATTTGCACCCCAATTGATGAGAAAATAACACACGACTTAAACCCAAAATAGAAAACCCTGCTGGAGTATTTTGGGTATATCTATTTGCTCGTTTATCCTTTTCGTCTGTATGATATATGCTTTTTGTAGGAAATCAAATTTCTTACAACTTTTTCAGAAATAGCCGACCTTCAATTCCTCACGGAAGTGCCTCAAAAATCGACTTCTTCTTCCTGCGGGATATTATTGCGGATTTTTGAACTCATAAATATTGTAAACATTATTTTTAGGGCATAACCCCAACAATCTCCCACTTGCACTACAAACAAAGGAAACTTTCCCTTAACCTCATTCCATGGATATGTGAATCAAAAGCCTTCTGGGGAAGTGCTTTGGTAAAGGGATCTGGTATGTTATCTGCAGATGCTATCTTAGTGACACTGATGTCACCCTCACTAGCATAATGCCTGATGACATTGTATTTCCTCTTGATATGCTTGTTGGTCTTGTGGTTCTTTGGTTCTTACAGTTTGCTACAGCACCACTATTGTCACAATAGAGAACAATAGGTGGCATAGCCTTAGGTACAACTGTAAGCTCAACCATGAATTTCTTTAGCCATACTGCTTCCTTTGCTGCTTCACTAGCTACTACGTATTCAGCTTCCGTGGTGGAGTCAGCAACGCACTTCTGCTTGATGCTCCTCCATACTACAACACCACCTCCTAGAGTGAACACATATCTTGATGTAGATTTACTCTCATCAGTGTCTGCCTGAAATTCTGAATCGGTGTAACCAATTGGTACTAGGACATCTCCACTGTATACAAGCACATATCTTTTGGTTCTCCGTAGATACTTCAAAATGTGCTTAACTGCTATCCAATGTGGATTGCCAGGGTTGGACTGATACCTACTAACCATTCCTACTGCATTACAAATATCTGGTCTGGTACATAACATTGCGTACATGAAACTACCCACTGCTGAGGTATAAGGTACCTTCTCCATGGCTTTCACCTCATCATGTGTCTTAGGACACTGATCTTTTGAAAGCCGAATTCCATGTCTGAAAGGTAAGAGGCCTTTCTTGGAATTCTGCATGTAAAACCTTTCCAGTATTTTATCTATGTAGGTTTCTTAGGATAACCCTATCAACCTTAACTTCCGATTTCTCAGAAGTTTGATGCCTAGGATATAGTTGGCTTCTCCCAAGTCCTTAATGCTAAAATGATTAGATAACCAAATTTTGACGGAGGATAATGCTCCTACATCATTCCCAATGATTAGGATGTCATCAACATACAATACCAAAAATATCACTTGTTCCTGTCTTATCCTTTTATAAACACAAGCTTCATCAGGATATTGATCAAAATCAAGGGACTTGATTGCCTGATCAAATCTGATGTTCCAGCTTCGAGATGCTTGCTTAAGTCCATATATGGATTTTTGCAACTCGCATACCATATGCTCTTGACCTTCCGCTACAAAACCATCTAGCTGGACCATATAAATGTCCTCCTCAAGATTGTCATTCAAGAAGGCAGTCTTGACATCCATTTGTCAAATCTCATAATCATAATAAGCAACAATAGATAAGAGCATTCTGATGGACTTAAGCATGGCTACAAGTGAAAAGGTTTCCTCGTAGTCTATACCTTCCTTTTGAGTATACCATTTTGCTACCAGCCTTGCTTTAAAGGTTTTCACATTTCCATCTGGTCCTTTTTTTTTTTTGAAAATCCACTTACACCAAATGGGTTTAATATTGAGTGGTGGATTTACAAGTTCCCAGACTTGATTGGAATACATAGATTCCATTTCATCTTTCATAGCTTCTTGCCAAAGTCTCGAATCTGTGTTACTAATGGCCTCTTCATAGTTTGGATCCGTGTCTTGTTCCTCAGGAACAACTTAAAAAGCTTCTCCTAACATTACAAACTTTTTGTATTTGTCGGGAAATCTTCTAATCTTCCCACTATGACGAGGCTCTAGGGCAGGAACTGGTTCAACCGGAGGGTTCAGTTGAACTGGTTGTACAGGTTAAGCTGGTTCATCTGCTTGAACTAGCGGTTCTGGATCAACTGCTGGTTCTTGCTGATTAGGTAGTTCTTGGTCCATCGGTTCAGGTTGAACCGGTGGATCAGGCTAATCTGGAGGTTCTTGCTTTTCTTAAACTTGTGCCTGATTAGGTGCACTTTGTATTTCGGTATGTGTATTCCTGGATAACCTAGATGCTTCCACTGTGCCTCTATAAGATTGTTGAGTCACGGGCAGAGATATTGTTTGATCCATAAATACGGGCAGACTATACGTACCCATACTCACAGGAAGTGAGTTAGGGGCATGTCTAACTCCCACTGTCGTTGTATCTTCCATCTCTTCAAGCATGACCTTACTTTGAAGCTTATGATTGGTAATGTGATCCTTTTCTAAGAAGATCGCATTCGCGCTTATGAATACCTTCTGTTCCCTGGGATTATAGAACAGATATGCTCTCGTTCCTTTTGGGTAGCCTATAAATACACACACTTCTGATTTTGTTCCATCTTGCTCGACTTTCCTTTAAGCACGTGTATTGGACAACCCCAAACGTGCATATGTTACAAATTAAGTTTGTGACCTGTCCACAACTCTTTAGGTGTCATAGGAACTGCCTTACTAGGAACTAAATTCAGTAAATATGTTGCCGTTTCCAAGGCATAACCCCAAAATGAAATGGGCAAGGAGGTATAACTCATCATGGACTTTACCATTTCTAGCAAAGTCCTATTTCTTCTTTCTGCAACACCATTTTGTTGTGGTGTGCCTGGTGCTGTGAGCTGGAAAACGATTCCATGCTCAACCAAGTATTAGCCAAACAGGTTTGAGAGATACTCGCCTCCTCGATCAGATCGAATAGCTTTCAATCTCTTACTCGTTTAGTTTTCGACCTCAGTCTTGAATTCTTTGAACTTTTCAAAAGATTCAGACTTATGATGCATAAGGTAGATGTAGCCATATCTAGAGTAGTCATTGGTGAAGGTGATGAAATACTCATAACCACCTTTAGCTTTAACATTTATTGGTCCACATACGTCTGTATGCACCAATTCTAATATTTCTTTGGCTCTTATTCCTTTCCCAGAAAAGGATCTTTTGATCATTTTTCCTTCCAGACAAGATTCACAAAGTGTCCATGGTTCAATGTCCAATGAACCCAGGGGCCCATTTTGAACCAACCTCTTGATCCTGTTTAAGTTAATATGCCTAAGTCTAAGATGCCATAAATATGTAGAATTTATTGAAGGTGCCTTTTTTTTGAGAGGAGACTGAGTCATAACTTCCTTATTATAAGCAGAAGGTATGATAAGAGAAATTAAATATAAACCATCAATCAATGAGCCAGAAGCTTTAATAAAACTACCTTTATTAATAAAAACCTTGGTGGAATCAAACTTCACTGTCAAACCATCTCTAGCGAGACAAGAAACTGAAATAAGGTTCCTCCGAATATTCGGCACATAAAGACAATCCTTTAAAACTAAAATATTATTTTCTCTATCACTACTATTAGTAAGAAGACGAACGTGTCCGATGGCGATCGCTGCAACTCTTGCCTCTGATCCCAAACTCAAGTAGATCTATCCATCATCAAGCTGTATTGTTATCTAGAACCCCTGCAACGAATTGCATATATGATTAGTGGCTCCAGAATCAATGCACCAGGAACCGGATGCATTATTGGCAATGTTTGCCTCGACAACAAATGATTGAAATATACCTGAAGGTTTCTTCTTAGCTAGAAACTATCTGCAATTGCGCTTCCAATGTCCTGTCTTACCACAGTGGAAATACTTTTCCTTTGGTTTTGACGTTCCCTTGTCCTTGTTGGCATCTTGAGTCTTAGCTGCATCTTTTGTTTTCTTCTTCTTGTTCTTCTTGAACTTCTTGTCTTTCGGCTTCAGTCCAGATGAACCCTCAGCTATATGAACATTTCTTGGCCTATTTTCTCTTACAATCCCTTCCGCCACCGTCAATTGGTTCATCATCTCAGGTAAAGATGATGTCATCTTGTTCATGTTGAAATTCAACTTGAATTGAGAGAAGGAAGGCGGGAGAGATGCAAGAATAACGTCCTCTTTGAACTCGTAGTCAAGTTTGGATCCTAGGGTCTCGAGTTCATAAAACAGACCCATCACGGTGAGCATGTGATCACGAACTTCGGTCCTTTCAGCCATTCGAGTGTTCATCAGCTTCCTAGTCGCTTCCTGTTTTGTAGGACGACTATGAACCGAAAACATTAGACGCGGTTCTTCAATGATGTCCTTGGCCTTAGGGGTGTTCTCAAACTACTGTTGAAGGACATTGGATAAAGAAGCCATGATATAGCACTTGGCCATATCATTAGCCTTCATCCATCTTTGATATTCTTCCCTAACCGGCTCAAGAGCGTCAGGACCAGGTACTGCGGGACAATCCTCAAGTAAAACAAACTTATAGTCCTGAGTAGTAAGCACAATATCCAGACTTCTTTTCCAATCGACAAAATTAGGTCCGGTCAATTAATTCTCTTTCAGAATAATGTGTAACGGGCTAAAACTCGATATCTATTAACATGTAATTAAAACAAATTAAACTATAGTGAGATAATATGAATTTGGAAAAAATTTTGTTTATAGTAATCCCCTCTAATTACTATAAATATTGGATAACTGATTGCGTATGCAGACATCAATCCTATAGGATATCTGTATGCATACCAAAACAGTTGAAATCCCATTTCATCAAAAGAGCCTATCCTGACATCCCATGTCAAGGTTGTTTTGACATCCGATTTTGTTCTGACCCCTAAATTAATGATAAATCTTCGTTCCTATGGGAAACGTTTTTTATTCATCATTCAGTTAAGTGTGGTCCACCATCTCAGTTCAGAATGCTAGAAGATATAGAAACAGTCTCCTATGGGAGATCTCTTTCTACACTCTAGTCTGAATACCGTGCTCATTAAAGCAATCCAAGCCAATAAGCTGCTAGGTTGTACTATTCCTAAGGGCATTAGACCCCTAGCCTTATTCTTGGACCGATGGTGGAGGGTCGCGGGATTGTGTTTCCATGAACATAGTCCCTCTCCCACTTAATTAGTTAGAGTGAGGGATATTTTTGAAACAATGTATCTCACTAAACTTACATCACATGCATTTAGTTAATAATACATATAAATAATTAATTAATTAATATATAATTAACTTACAATTTCCAGAAACACTTTCTCAAAGGTTTCCAAGAGTAAGTAGGTACATTAGGATCACATTGCATTGAGTATTATGTCACAAATCACTGAAAAGTACCTAAAAATAATATTTTTATATTTTCAGTGTCTCCCAAAAACTCCCAAAAACATGTATCTAGGTCCTGGTGGGACCCACATGCACTGAACCAAACTAAACGGAAGAGAACCGGCTCAAAAACCCAAGAAAAGGGCCTGAACCGGTCCGGTTCAGCACCTGGTTCAGTCCGGTTCAGACCGAATCAGGTCTGAACCAACCAATCAAACCAGCTGACTTGGTCTGACCCGAGTCAGACCGATCCAGCTCGTCTGACTCGACTGAGTCAGACCGAGTCAGACCTGGTCGGGTCTAGGTCGAGTCAGTGGGTCGGGTCATGGGTCGGGTCACGGGTCGGGTCAACAGGTTGGCAGGTTAGGGTTGGCGGTCCAGGGTTGACGGGTTGGGTCAGGTGGGCTGACCAACCCGTCACTCTCAACCTTAGCTACTACCATTAGGGCTTGGGCTTGTTATGCTTTAAGCCCATCTGTTCGAACTGGGCCTAAGGCAAAACCAGCCCATTCCTCTCTAATTAGTCTTCTTTCGGATCATTTTAAACTGAACCGGACTTTGGTTGCGCCAAGCCCATCAGTTAAAACATAACCAAAAACTAAACTAACTAATAACCATAACCTAAAGCCCAACACCGAACCTAACCTAATTTCCAAAACCCTTAACAGTAAGTTTTTAAAAAACTTTTCTTAACCGAATTTATTTTATTAAAACCAAATAAAATATTTTAGAAATAAAAGTTTCTAAAACCAATTTTAGAAAAATAAGTTTATACCAAAATAAAAACTCTTTTTATTTTGGAAACTTAACCTTTTGTTTTTGGAAACTAACCCTTTTCCTTCCCTTTTCTTTTTGTGACATAAACAGTATCCATCAAGAGCCAAAAAATTCAATGTAATTAAATCCTAAAACCAATTGAATTATATATATCAATTAATCAACCACAATTCTAACAATTAAAATCATAAATCAAATAAATTTGGATTAATATGTTCCCAATCAGTTTGAGACCAATTGGGATCATACTAATTTAGAGCCTTTTTGGGTTTTAATTATTTAATATCATTAAATAAAATAACTAGGGTTTCTAAAACCCAAAACCACCCAAAATTTGAGCCGCCGGCCTCCTCTTCATGTTCTTCAATTTTTCTCCATCTTAATCTCCATCAAAAAATAAGAAAACCTAAAAGAACTAATTTACATCCATCCTATACCTTTTGTGCAAAGGTGTACATCAAATCTAATTTAAAAGAGTAAAATAAATAGGCCAGGGAAGCTAAGAACTTCGTTTCTTGCCCTTTACAAGCCTCCATATCCTATACATTAAACTAGAACATCCATGCACTCACATAAAATCATAACCAATATTTAAAGAATTTAATCTAGGTCAATTGATCCATGATTTGCACAAAATATAACAGACCCATTAACTGGATTGGACGTGGCTCTGATACCACTGTTGGGAATCGATTATTCCAGTTAAAAAACGCAACAGAATATTAAAGGTTTAAAAAACTTTAATCGATTCCTAATAGAATGTCCAACTGTTAATGGGATCTGAATAGAATGTGATGAAAATTATACCTTTGAAGCGTGAACTGTAGCCTCAAAACTTTATTGTTAGCTAATGTTGATCCCACGAACAGATCTATTGGATCGGATCGTTGAACTTGCACCCAAATTGATGAGAAAACAGCAGACAACTTAAACCTAAAACCGAAAACCCTGCTGGAGTATTTTGGATATATCTTTTTTCTCGTTTATCATTTTCGTCTGTATGATATATAAGTTTTCCTAAAACGTTTCCAGAAATAGCCGTCCTTCAATTCCTCACCGAAATGCCTAAAAAATCGACTTATTCTTCCTGCGGGATATTATTGCGAATTTTGGAACTTAGGGTTTTCTTTTTCTCACCTTGAAGTAATTAGATCACACATAGATAGATGAAGGGGAGAGGATGACATTTTTTCTTATGGTTGGGGTAAAAAATTAACGCCCCTTTCTATATCTATATATAGAGAGGTCCCCAATCTCTATCTTATGCTAAGTCTAATTAGGTCTAAGTGGGTCCCACACTTTTAGGCTTTTAAATATTTAAAATTCTAAACTTAGTATCTCACACAAAATAGAATATAAATATTTTAATTACAAATAATTCCACCAAATATTTGTAACTGAACCCTCTATAAAGTGTGGATATTTAAAAGGAACCCTTACACTGTTATTACCGTAATTAAGTCCATCCACTATTTTTCGATGTTCGTAAACATCCCTGGCTTTACTTGTCAATGCCTAAGATGAATTTATATATTCTGACCCTGACCATCACCAATGCAATAGTTCTTAATGATCTAATAAATCTTCCAAATAATTTATACGACTATTGGGCGGTCTAGTTCATCAGAACCTACAAGGTGATTCAGGTGAACGTCATTTCATGTGGACTCCGTATTGAACTAACTTATTCCTACTATGGAATAAATGACCATCCATCTTACTTAGAATATTAGATCACGTTTTCGTTTCTGACCTCACTAATTAGCAAAACAAAACAGTCACTACTCATGTAGGTTATATGTTAATTCTCAGAATTAAGGACCAATTACTATAACAGTAATATTGATGATCATTATTGTTAACTGACAACAAAAAATGATAATCATCCTTTGACCTGTACAATGTAATTTAATTACATTAACACATTGGATTAGGAGTCAATACTCCTATGATGGAGATACATCACATTATATAACGTAATCATCCTTTGTGTTATAGTCTTTGAATAGACTACGAACCAACATTGATGAATTAAACCTCTCCTTGTATGAACGTACTTCATACAATTAATTCATTTTATTATATTATACTCACTATATATGCATGTTGAACAGAATTAATAAACTATTTATTAAACTCATAAATGTCGTAAACATTGGTTTTAGGGCATAACCCCAACAATAGTAACTGTAAAAAAATCTTACCCATTTTGATAATACAGTTTATTTATTAATTCAGAGTACAAAATAATATATTTAAAAAATAAATTAATGGCTAATATACGATATACACGCGTGTCGCGCGTGCCTTATGGCTCGTTATGAATAATGATAATATTAGTATTGGTTTGGTGCTTCGCGACTGCATGGGTGTTTGTAGGGGGTGCAAGATGATTCCATTCAGCTCTCTCTCGGTTGAAGAAGTAGAAGGCAAGGCTACTCTTGAAACAGTCAAATGGGCAAAGGCACTTCAGCTTCAACAAGTGCACTTTGAAGGCGACGCAAAAGTGATTATCAACTACTTAATTACTTCCTCTCTATCTAGACATATTGGATGGCGTACCAAAGCACATCTGGATGATATCCAAACTCTCATACCATCTTTTATTTTAGTTGTTTACTTGTTTGTTTCGTGGGGAGTCAACTCAATTGCGAATGCCCTAGCCTCACAGGCTATGGCCTTAGCAACTGAAGTTTCATCGACTGACCCACCTTTCTTTATTTTCGATATGTTATCCAAAGACTATGATGTTCCCTTAAAGGCTATGGCCTCCTTTTCTATCTAATATATTATCATTTCCTATCAAAAAAAGATGATCCTAATAAAAAATTAAACCTATCAATAAAATGATCAAAAATTTAACCCATTTTTAACGAGCTTAATGACTAGTACCATAATCTCACAAAGCATACTCCCTTAAATGGTCTCCATGTGGAAAAATGGTATAATTGGGACCGGCCTATAACCGGCCCATAAATTTATCCTGCTAAACAGATTAAGGTGTCACTTTACATCAGCCATCCATTATATATTTGTGAGATCCACTAAATAGTTTATCTGTTCTATAAACTAACAAATCACTTTTTTTATTGTGTTGTTAGCTTCACATAACCAACATATTATTTGTGTATTGTCATTTGGTATTGTCCCGACTCTACATATTCTTTGTTGTGTGGATTTAATAAAAAAATAGTGTATGAAAATATGAGTGGTTAAAGATTTAAAGAGGTGGTTGCTATCCCTTATAAAAAGTGTTGTTTATTCCTAGAGCACCCTTTTATCCGATATTGAACACTATCCTCACACGAGCAATACTATAGGAACCCCAGAATTGTACCCCAATCAATCCCTCTGGTTACTTTATTGAAGTAAACCCAATCATAATAAACTTTGACAGAGCATTAATTCCATTCCAGCTCCTTATGCCACTTTTAAAATGAAGAGGTATAATTTGGGGTGCAATTTCAGGATTCCTGTAGCATTTTACGTCCTCATGCATTGATTTGCCTCATGCACTGTCTTTTTTCCCCAAATTCCTAATACTCTCAAAATAAAACAAGGCAGGGAGTTTACTTCCACTTTTGTTTCTTATTAACAATCTACTTATCTTCACTCATTTACTGACATATATAGTGTATATCTAATGAACAACTTTTTTGTAAATATGATCTCTCACCATGTAGATTATTCTGACCCAACTGCATTTTTTACATAATTTTATTCTAGAAAAAAATGTTGAGAATTTCATACAAAAATGTATAGTGTACAAAACAATTAATTTCTCTAATATAGATTACAATAATGTCCCTCTACAATTAATTAGTACTAGTTAAGCGTAAACAATACGTGCATCAAACATGTATGAGTACTCCCCAACCCTTTGTTGTTGGAGTTTTACTAGAATAATACCAGAATTTGACACCAGAATATTACATCTGCTTTTTAAAAGTGGTATGAGGGGCTGAAATAGAATTAATATTTTTTCAGCAACTGTTATGATGGGTTTCCAATCAATAAAGTAAGCAGATATAATCTTTGGTGTCAAAATCTGGTGTCCCTGTAGTCAAGTCCTTGTTATAATACATCCATGATTTCACACATTAGTGTTTAATATGTATTAGTGACACACCCAATTTTTTCTTTTCCTTTTCATATTGAATCCAAGGATAAAAAAAATTAGAAAAACTAGTGAAAATGGGTTTAGGGTTAAAATAATTTTTTATTATCATTATTCTTTTTTAATAGAGTTGAAATAGAGAAGGAATAAAGTTCCAGAATCCAGGAGAACTAAATTAAAATATTTATTATCTATACTATTATATAAATGGAATACCCCTTCGAGGTAGTTATTTCGTTGGATGGCCTGACTTTTTATCAAATGCCAAAAATTACCCTTGCATTGAATGAAAAATAATTTTGTTTTGAAAATTTTAATTTATCTAAAGAGGGTATTATTGTCAATACATTGATCTTCACTCACCCACGAATTCAATTGTTTCAGTTTTTTAAATTACTCTATTGTAAATTAAGTTTTACGTTTATACCCCTTTAGTTTTATAAAACTGAGTGTGTTCAAGTGTAAAAATATATTTAAATATGGGTATTTCTGTATATTTGTCTTAATGAGGTAGTTACAACCAATTTTGTTTCCTAATAAATCTTCCATGTTCATAGCCGTGTAACTTTAGAGAATCCAAATAAAAATAGATTCTTGATTACATAATCTCATAAAAAAACTAAAAAATAATGAATGAAGTAGAAGATGGTGGTATTATACGAGTGTGAGATTTATAAAACAATCTTAAGTTGTATCTTCTTTGGAATTCCCATTCAATTTCTCAAAGAAAAACTCTCATGCAAGTGTGTAACTCTCTCTCTCTCTCTCTATCTAAGAAGAGGTATTTTTTTTTATAAATCTAGATATTTTAGTAGATCAATCTAATTGCTATATATTTATCGGTAAAGTTTCTTCTTTTTCTTTGATTACAGTGACCGAGCAAGAACATAAGAGAGTTGAGTAAACACTTGACAATGAGATCCATCAGGTTGGGTGGGCCGTCGTGCAGGATGGGACCATATATAAAAGGCAAAGCTATAAAGTTTACACATACTTAATACACATTATTACCGAGAATACAGACTTGACTGAAATTGGTGGAGTACCACCAGCAAATTTTTGGAGAATTGGTTTTTGTCTTGGACAATTTTATTTTATATTTGTTTGGTATTTCATTTTGTAAAAATTTCCATGTACATGTAATTTAAGTTGTATTGGGATGATGAGTCAATAATTAATCAGACTCCATTGATTCACAGACCGATTCCAGTCCAGACAAATTAACCAATAACCATTGAAGGTAATTACTAACTTATTCTTCTCCTTATTCCTTTGTGTTATTTTTTCCAATGAATCGTTGTTTATACAAATTTACAAACAATTTGAGATTATCTTTGTTGTTGCATAATGTTTTTTTTTTTTTTTTCAAAAAAATTTGGCATGGCCTTGATGTAATATAAAAATTTGCTTTGGCCTCAACGTGTAACCCACGCGCGCAGCACATGCCAGTAGGCTAGTTATATTAAACTGTTTCATTGCTATGCTCCAAAATCAACGTAACGGTAGGAGGTGTGGGACATGCTCCACCCAATGTTTCTAAAATCCTTAACTACTAAGTACTATTTGTTTGTTTGGGTGCCCCACGATTTCTCATAAAATAAATTTATTTTCATCAACTTATAGAAGAGTGATATAATTTTAAGAGCATTTTGAACTTACCCCCCCATTCGCTATATCGAAATGCACTTCCCCCCCCACTTTTGTTTGAAAAGAACTTACCCCCCCACTTTTAACAGATCCGTCATCTACCCGTCTTCCATGCTGACGTGGCCACAATTGATCACTTTGAAATGTCTAAAATGCCCAAAACAATCAAACTATGACTAACCTCTCCCAAAATATGCTAGTTTAGATCAATATCTTTTTGAATTAATTCGAGGATGATCTAACGGTTCTAAGACGAGTAGATGCTCCCATCAGTTCAAGTGTGAATTTCACGTGTGAAGATCACCTAACGCTACCAAATGAGCGGGAAGGGAACACTTTCCCTCCCATTTTTTTTCCACCCTGAAGCTCTGCAACCAAGTGATGGGCGTTCTAGGGTTTGAATGAAGGCAAAGCAGCGTTTCTCTCCCCTCTGCAACCAACCAATCGATCGAAGTTCACTCAATCCAGCGAGGTGGTTCGTTTTCTGATCAACCGGCGAAATGCTTCGCCGGAACGTGTAAGTTTTATCGCCTCTCTCCCTTTTCTTTATCTAATTTTGTAAATCTAAAGGTAAGATCAAGCCATTGTTAGAATGTTACGGTTTTCGAATATAGGGTTTTCAAATATAGGGTTTTCTAAACTAGGGTTTTGGAAATCACCTAATTTCTATTTTTTTTATTTTAAATAGACTTAGGGTTCTAGATTCGATGATTTCAAGTAAGGGTTATGGATTTCAGGTTCTAGCTTTAGGATTTTCTATTTAGTTTAAGGGTTTGTGTAATTAGGTTTTCGGCTGATTTCATGCATCCACTAACTCCTGACTTGATGATCTCTGACTGATGATGATCTTATTTATGCAGGAATTTTGTAACATTCCCAACGAAGAATATTAGAATACACTACAATGGTAGATGGGTTCCACCAAAATTTTCTGGAAGGGGGTTGTCTATCAATGAGTTTGCTGATGGCAAGGTGCATGAGATCCATGATCTTGATGGGGATTGTACTAGTACACTAAGCTTAATTGATAAGGTAAAAACTAACTTGAACCTTGCAGCTGATTTAGAGTTTGAGTTTATTTGGATTAAAGATGGACTTAGAGAGACAATACACAATGATTCTGACTTCTTCACAATGTGGCATGAAGCTGAAGTTGATCACACAGGCTTCATAAACATCATTCTAAGCCTGTGTGATCCACTAGAGCTTGAGCCTATACCTCCTCCTCCCTTGCTTTTAGAAGGGTCCAGTGCACCCAAAACTACACCAAAGAAGCGTATTCCCAAGTCCATACCTAAAAGGACTAAATACACTCCTAAAAAGGTTGTTAGCAAACCTGTAAATTCTACTCCCACCTTCCAACCAATTAGGAAGAGTCCTAGATTACAAGCAAAGCAACAAAACAAAGGGAAAAGTGTAAGTGCAAGGAGGAGTCTTTGGTCATGTGGTGACAGTGCAGGAGAGCAGGTTGAGTCTACAGTGATTCAGGAAAGAAATGAAGTAGAATCACATGAGGCAACAATATTTGGTGGGTCTAATATAGAAAAGAATGTGGGGACTCAAGCTAGTGTTGCAGATAATATAAACAGTAGCAATTTTGGGGATGTTTTTACTGAGGTGGCTGCAGATATGTTCCATGCATGTTCTGACTTTCAAGAATCCTTCTGGAGGGAAGCTGCTACACAAGCTAGTGTGTTTGAGGAACAAATGAGTAATGTAGGTGCAGGTTCTTATGGTGATCATGGTGAAGTCCCAGAATATAATGTTGATAATGAGCCTGCTGATGTTGAGACAAATGTTGATGAAATGGGTATACCAGATGAACCTGTTCAGGTTGAGGCAGAGGAAGAGTATCACAGTAACAATGATAGTGACCAAGAAGACAATGTGAATGGTGGTTTTCTTTCATCATCAGATGATGAGGCCGAGAATGGTTTACGGAGGGAACCAACAACTTTTCAGAATGAGGCACCAGTAGAGGGAGGTGGGCTTAACCAACCTACTCCACCTTCTCATGAATTTGAAGAATTTGTAATGCAGGCTGATGACCTTTATGATGATGAACAGATGGAAGAGGTACAGGTGCTGAAACTTGAAGTGGGTATGGAGTTTGCAACTGGTAAGGAGTACAGGTTGCATTTGAGGACATATGCTATAGTGCACCATTTTGCATACAAGTCAGTGAAGAATGAAGGTTACAGGCTTAGAGTTGTATGCAGGAAAAAAGGTTGTGATTGGTTGTGTAATGCTAGAAGGATTGGGAAGCAGCTTACTTGGAAGATTAGGAAACTTGTGGACACACACACATGTGAGGCTGATACAGAGGGGTTGAACCCACTTGCAGATGCAAGGTGGGTTGCAGATGTGTTGTTTGATGAGTTTAGTGATCATAAGAAAGCTTACAAGCCAGAAGACTTGGTAATAAAGATTTGGAGGAGGTACCAGACCAATATTTCCTATAGCACAGCTTGGAGAGCAAAGTTTAAAATTCTTGAGAGGATTTATGGGAACTATAAGAAAGCTTATGCAGCCATTCCTGAACTGTGCAACCAAGTGCTTCTAAGCAATCCTGATAGCATAGCAACCTTCTCAAGGGATGATGTTTACAAAACATTCAAGCATGTGTGCATCTCTTATCATGCTTCCATGCAAGGCTTTCTGACTGGATGTAGACCAGTTATTGGCCTAGATGGTACATTCCTAAAAGGAAGGTTTGGTGGTGTTCTTCTAGCTGCAACTGCTATTGATGCAAAGAATGGTTTATTCCCACTAGCTATTTACATTGGTCGATCTGAGGATACATTCAATTGGGTGAAGTTTCTAACAATTTTGAAACCCCATATAGTTAGACACCCAAGGAAATTGTGCTTTATCTCAGATAGGCAGAAGGGATTGAGAGAAGCAGTTGATAGAGTTTTTGGTGATACATGCAATCACAGATTCTGTTTCAGGCACATGTACAAAAATTTTAAAACACCATATCCTGGGAAGATGCTTCAGAGCATTGTGTGGCATGCTGCAACTTCTTATAAATTAACTGATTTCAATAGATGGATGCAGCAACTACAAGCTACAAACCCAGAAGCACATGCATATTTAATGAAAGAATTGCCCGAGTGTTGGTCAAGGTCACATTTCGAACATGATACTCATTGTGAACACATTACAAATAATTTTTCAGAGTCATTTAATAGTTGGATCCTACAGTTGAGGGACAAGCCAATTATCATGTTGATTGAAAAGTATCATCAGATGATGATGACCATGTTCTACAAAAGGAGGAATATAGCAAATGATTGGGAGGAACCAGGATTGGTCCCTACTGCACATAAGTGGCTTACCAAGATGAAGAACATGGTAGGAGATTTTATAGTAAGAGGTGCTAGTCTTAACAACCTTGAAGTTGAAGATTTCAACAATGCCAAATGGATTGTTGATTTACGCACTAAGACATGTTCATGTGTGCAATGGCAACTCAGGGGGTTCCCATGTGTACATGCCGTAGCATGCTTAAATTCAAGGAGGCCCAATTGGATTGAGTATGTATCTGCTATGCTATGTATCAAAGCATTAACTTTTAATTTGATTTGATTTTTTAGTTTCAGTTTTTAAGTATGTTTACTAACTTATTTTTTCAATGACAATCACAGGTACTGTAGTGAGGACTATCATGTCAGTGCTTTTAGGACTGCATATTCATCAATATTATTTCCTTTAGCTGACAGGCTGGACTGGGGAACAGTGAGTAAAAAAATATATTTACTTATCATCTTTTTGAATACTATATGAATATCATTGTCTTGACTACAACTTTATTACTCTGACACATACCCCACTAATCATATATAAATACCATATATTCACACCTAATAAGGGTTCAAAACTAGGGTTTCATGTGGTTTCTTATCTCTTTACAGCCAAGCTCAGAAGTAAAGCCTCCAGTTCTGAAGAGGCCTCCAGGGAGGCCAAAAATGAATAGAAGAAGGGCAGCAGATGAAGATGAAGGTAGGGGCAGTAAGCAAAGGAAATGTACAAACTGTGGTGAATATGGTCATAACATGAGAACCTGCAAGGGACCTTCTGCAAGTTCTTCAACTAGGCAACAAACAAGGAATGGAGGTAGTGCAAGAGGAAGAGCACCACATCATAGTGCCAACCAAGGTAGAGGAGAGAGAGCAGATACAGGTCAGGCTTCCTCAAGCTCTGGTTTGGGCAGGGGCACATCATTTTCTGGGTGGGGAACCAGATCTAAAGGCAGAACTGGTAGAAGGAGCTCTACTGCGAGAGTTGTAGGAAGCAGGCCTGTAAGCCTACATCAAACCATTTCTCAGACCTTAACTGGAGGTATGGTGCACCAAACCTTCCATCAATCAGTGGATCTAGGAAGTGTACCTTTTCACCAGCAACAAAATCAACAGCCCCAGCCACAACAACAACACCAACAACAGCAACATCCCCAACAACAACATCAACCACAAAGTAATCAATTTGGATGGAGTAAGGATATGGGTGGTGGATCTGGATTATTTCATTAAAAATTTCTGGTAAATGGGTGTTAGTTTAAACAATCTGACTTTGATGTTTAACCTCATGCTTTTTTGGATGTTATGGGTTTTTAACATGGTACATGCTTTTGTTAAACATGTGGTTGCAGGTGTTATGTTTTGGATTTTAAGAAACTAAATTATGTGTTATTAGATGGTTGTTTTGTTCATTTTGAAATCTCTTATTGCTCTTTAAATATGTTATTTACATTGGTAAAGAGTGATGAGAACAATGCAATTAACTATAATCAACATGGTTTTTCATTCAACATTACAGGCAGGTTATAGGTTACATGCATAACATAAATGAAAGCATTACAGGGGACACTTTAGTTCTTAATGTTCAGCTTCTTCATCACAAACTTACACACTTCATCTAAATTAAGTTCAACTTCGCTAGATTTTGAAGCCGCTAGCACGTCAGACATCCACTCAAATGTGTTACATTTAGGACATTTAAGATAGGGGATGCCATAGTTGTGTAAGGTTCCCGAGATTGACAATTTTCTGCAACCATCACAATTTGAAACACTGCAAGGGGTGTTTCTCCAGGGACATGCATTAATCCAATGGTTAGTATCCCCACAGCCAAAGCAGCCATCTACATAATAAGATTGAGGGGGCGAAAACACAACAAGACTGAGGGCCTCCTCAAGCCATTGAAATTGTTTGCAAGTACTCTTTTGACATGTCAAAAATCTCCTCCCAACTGAATTAGGTTGGGTTGAACGAAGAAGTTTCCTACTGCCGTTGCAGCCGGGCTTTCGACACCTTGTGTACACCCACGGACATTCAATGCCCGTGTGTCCATCAAGACCACACATTTGGCAATCCACCTGAAATTAAAAAAAAAATCAGCAAATAACCCCCTCTGATCAAACACTGAAATGGATAGGAATAAGAATAAATTTAGGCACGTTTCTTACCTTTGTTTCTTCTGTTGTTACTTCAGTTGAACAACTACCCCCTCCCATTCTCTAGATAAAGATTAAACAAGCAATCTGGACAGTAAAGAAATTAGAGGAGCTTGGGAGCTTGGGACTTGGAAAATAGACCTCTAACAATCCCTAACAGGTTTTTATAACAATGAAGGAAGGGAATCTGTTCAACGGTCATATTTTAGGCCGTTGAAAAGGACATCTGCTATACCACGTGTATAGCTTAACCAAACAAGGTTACCTTTGGTTAGTTGAGTTAGTTTGATTGTTTTGGGCATTTTAGACATTTCAAAGTGATCAATTGTGGCCACGTCAGCATGGAAGACGGGTAGATGACGGATCTGTTAAAAGTGGGGGGGTAAGTTCTTTTCAAACAAAAGTGGGGGGGGAAGTGCATTTCGATATAGCGAATGGGGGGGTAAGTTCAAAATGCTCTAATTTTAATTGCAAAAGAAGGAACCAAACAAAAACCATAATTTCTTTGAGTGCCCCTCTCAAAAAATTCCTGACTTCGTCCGTGCAGCTGATTGACATATGTCACTCGAACTACATGGCTTTTCCGGTGTATGGGCTGACAATAAGAACACCATTCATTAACGCCTATACATTCATTTCTACTATTTCTATCTGTTCGTTTTCCAGCTGGTTATACTATGTCAATTTTTTCCTATTTTTTTTGATAGGTGGATTTGTATGTAAAAAGGCTTGAACTCTCGTTATTGGTATTATTCCTCGACAACTTTATCATTCCAATCGAGTGACACTAATTTTCAATTATCAATTAATACATTGTTAGAGATGGTAGTATTAGAATGGGTGTATGCCTAAACAGGGCCGTCTCTGAGATTTAGAGGCCCAAGGTGAACTCATAGAGATGGGGCCCCTTATATGTAGAGAAAAGGATATTGCACCATGACCCATTGCACCATTTTTTGTGTGCAATCTACATATAGATGATCCAATGAGTCAATGCCTAAATTATGCTGAGTATATTCTCTTCACCATGCATGTAGAGCATCATACCTGAAAATCAGTCATTCTAAAACCTTTAAGCCCCCAAAATCATCCCTTATTTTTTTTTACTATTGATTTTCGAATGTTTGATGGGATTAGAAGTTCTCTAGACTGGGCTAAATTTTTGATTTAATAATCTATATATAAAGAATGTGTTGCAGCTGCTGCTTCAGGGCCTAAGCACTAGCTACGATGCCTACAAAACTAGGGAGAGAAAGGAGTAGATAATTTTAGGAGAGAGATGAACTGATGAAGTAAAGAAGAGTACAAAGAAGATTAGGGTTTTTAGGTTTAGCCGAAGGAGAGGGGCCCAAATTTTCATTTCATTAAGGAAAATGTTGGGATCGAAAGGGTATGGACAAAACCCAAGCCTAATGGTTGTGGGTCTCAATTGCATACGGTCCAAGGGCTCAAATTTGGTGAGCACGTTCTCCTCACCATGTAGATCATCCTCCTAAAAAATAAGTCCATTCTAAAACTTATAAGCCCACGTTCTCCTCAACTTTCAATCAATGTTTTATAGGGAGTTAGAATGTTTAGAATTGGCTAATTTTTTGTGAGGATGATCTACATTGTGAGAAAAATATCTTACCAAATTTCAGCCCTTGGATCGCATCCGACTGGCCCCACAACCATTCGGTTTGGGTTTTCTCTCAATTTCTTTCGGTCCCAAAAGTATCACAGTTTTTATTAATGGGTCTCTTGGTAAATACATGACTCTTGAATGGTAATATTTAAGTTTAAAAAATAAGTTAATAAGAAAATTTTGCTGTAACTAATAATATGCATAACACATATATAGGGTCTTCCCATTTTTTTGGGCCCTTGAATTGTGGGGGCCCAAGGCGGCCGCCTTGGTCGCCTTGGGCCAGAGCCGGCCCTGTGCCAAAACCAAGAGCTAGAGCTTAATTTATATGAAATATCAAAAGAAGAGACCGATCATCTAAATGCATCGTATGGTGTGATATTCATCACTTAACAGTGTATTTTGGAATGTTCAACTTTTGGTGAGAATTTTTTTTCGTAGTTAAAATGAGCCCATCCTAAGATTTGTAACGTGATCATCCATTGATTGTAATCAACGATAAATTGGATGACTCAGAATTGATCACCACTAATTTCTAATCACTAAATGATGAATAGTTTGATTTTCGTTGAGGATGATCATATACATGATGAGAAAAACATCCTTACCAAAATTGGACCTTTGGATCATCATTATGTGAGTCCCACAGGCTATTGTATTAGACTACATACACCTAAACTTAAAACAATGTAAACGATTCTCATTCTTGACAAATTAAAAATAGTTCAACTCTAAAATTAAATAAAAACACCGATTAATAGAAAATTAATTTATTACAGATCTTAAACATGCACGTCTAATAATCCTCACTAACAAATCATATTCTTTTTCCTTTGATCATCAGCATCACTTCCAAACCAATGGTCAAATAAAGCAGAAGTAGGATGAAAAGCAAAATGGCGCAAACAAAAGAACCCTGCAGGCAGCGCATCACAGTTCTAACTCCTTTGCAATCACATGACCCAATTTTCTTTCCACAGTTATAGCAAAATTGGGTCTTACATCTATAAAATAATTAATACAAAAGTTAATTTAATTAATCAATTAAGATCAACATTTTGAGAGAAAAAATTAATCCATATATGAACACAATACTAATCCCAACATAAGGTTTAAAAAAGAAATCTTTTTTTCTTGGTAATTAAGAACGGTAAAACTGTATTTAATTATGTCGAAAATTGTATAAATTAAACCTTCTATATATGAATTTGTTTCATAGGGGTAATCACATAATTAAGGGAGAAAATTGGCCTTCTTATGGAGTAGAGTTGTTTTTTAAGGTCGAAAAATTAAGTACTGGGAGGCCCAAAGCAGATTAAAAAAAATGTGGCCCCATATATACAAACCCTATTTACACCTTAATCAAAAATCAATTAAGGTTTACTGTTTCAAAACCTTTTTCAAGGTAAATTAGACTCATCAAATAATTATTTAATTAGTATTTTTGTAGTAAAAATAAAATAATAATAAAGTATCCCTTAAGAGAGCGGATCGGAGTACATTGGTTATAAGAACATTGAGTATATATTGGCTTGTGGGGGTCCACCTAGAGATAAATCATGGGCTCAAAAATAGTTAGGATATTCTTGTTGGGGTTTATGCCCTAAAATAATTTAAATTGATAATATTGATAAATTATATTTATTAATGAGCATGATATTATATTATTACTTTATTCATATGATGGATTAAGGGTTGTTCACAAGATGATATTGTAAGTAAATTATTTGTATGAAGTGTTCATACATGGAGAGATGTAATTTACTGATTCCTCATATTCTTGTATAGTTAATAGTCAGTGATGAATCTGAACAATTCATCTGATAAGACTATAACACACTAGACTTCTATATTATAGGGTGATGTATCTCCATCACCGGAGTGGCGACTCTAAGTCAGTGTGTTGGTGTATTAGGAATACACTGAACAGGTCAGACATAATACTTTTTATATTATTGTCAGCATATAAAAAGATTCTGTAAAACTTACTGATTGCAAATGTCCTAAATCCTGAGAGCAGAGTATACCCTACAAGTTAGTTTCTACTCACTTTGATCTACCAAACAGTGAGGTCAGACAACGCAAACGTGATCCAATATTCTGGGTAGGTTGGGTGGTCGAAATCACTTAGTGGGATTACTTTGTGTCAATAAGGAATCCACACCAAAATGATATTCCCTTGAGAGCCTAATCAAGAGTATTAATTATTCTAGACTGCGCAGTGATCCTATAAAATGTTTATTGGATTATTAGAATAATTATAATGGTATGATATGGCAGGCAAGGACTAAGATGTAATTACTCGAAAGGTGCTGACATTAATAGTTAATGTTACCTTGGTGTATATTACGAATATCAGTTAAGTGGAGGGACTATTTGCTGGTATAACGAGTGAAGGGCTTCTGAATAATATTCATTTACTTGAGAGTATTCAGTTGCAGTTATTTAGTGGACTTAACTGCAATTAGATTTATTATTTGAGAATTATATGAGATATATGGACCTCAAAGTAATAAATCAAAAGCTTAAGTAAGTGGGGCCCATATGGACCTAACTTGGAGCTAAAGATATGGGAAGAGAGTCTTTCTCTATAAATAGAGATAGGGTTCATAAGATAGCCCACCCTAACTTGTGTATCTAAAACTCTCTCCCAATTTAGAATTCAAGTTATGACCTTTATGGTTTTAGAAACCCAAAATTCGTAATATATTCCCGTCAGAATTTAAAATCGCGTTTTGAGGCTTTTCGGAGCAGAATTGGAGATTCGCTATTTCACGCAAAGTTGTAGAAAATTCGATTTCCTACAAAAAGCATATATCATATAGACGAATCGGATCAACTGTTAGAGAGTTATGATCGAAATACAGTTGCTGTATCTTTTCGAGTTTTCGACGATTGATCCAGAATGTGGGAGGAAGATCTGGGATTACATGCAAGTGGTTAAACGGTATGTATCTAATCTTTAAGTTATTGTTTTAATTCATGCATCCTCATGTGATCCTGTGAAGGAAAAATAGTTATTTGCTTCCGCTGCATAATTTAATCTAGACCCTATTTTCCCCAACAATTCTCTCCAGCATGTTGTTCATTTTAACAAAAAATTAGTCAATTCTAAAATTTGGAACCCCATCATCCTTTCAATCACTGAAAATCAATGGTGTTTGAGCTATTCATTTTACCGTTGATTTCACTCTATGGATGATAGGGGTACAAGTTTTAAAATGGGCTAATTTTTTGTGAAGATGATCAACATGATGGGGAGAATATCTTAATTTAAAATGAGCCCCTGATTCATCTCTAGGCAGGCCCCACAAGCTAATGTAAACTCTATGTACTCGTAATCAATGTACTCCGATCCGCTCTCATCTCTTAACCCTCTTTAAAAATCAAATAGACAATTAGAGCTCAAACAATTAACATCTTATATATAATTATCTATAGAACAACTGAACAAGTCAACTAATAAACCAAAGAAATAGGATATCAAATTTTTATTTTTATCGGTAAAATAAAAATTACTAAATTAGAAATTAGAAATTAGGGCTAACTAAAAAAAAATATAGGAAATTTCAGTTGTCCACACACTTTAATGGCTCAATATATAAAATCCAGTAATCTACCTTTTTCCTTTATCATCATCAATTTTTTTTTAATTAGTAAGATAAAAATTACTAAATTATAATTTAGAGATAACTAGATACTTAGTTAGAAAATGAATATTAAGAAGAATAACTGAAGAAGAAAGAAGAATATAATGAAGAAATTTTTTATCTTAAGGGCTAAGTAATGGCGACGATGAGATCGCGAGCAGGCAGAGCACCGTGAGTCCGTTAGGATTTTATGCTTCTTTTTTTTGTGTTTTTCAGATTTGTTGTAGTGATGAAGAAGATTTCATCGTTGGAAATTAAGTTGTATTTACTTTTTAAATAGCCCCAAGATAAGTAGCTATTTTATTAAAAGATACTCATAAATCTTTTTTTTTTTCTACTTAACCCCAACTACTTATATATTAGGCATGGGTGACCCCTTAATTGTTGGGGCCCAAAGCAAGGCTTGTCTTGCTTGCCCTCAGGGCCGGGCCTGTGCATGAGCTAATTAATAAATTAAATTAAGGAAATCAATTAATCATCTTCTTTTAATTTCTTTAATTTCTCGTTAAAACCAATCCATAAATTGGGCTCTAAATTGAGATCGAAGATGCCCGGCCTCCATGTACGAGTCTAGAAATTAAAAGAATTATGTTGGAATTACAATAATTTTAAAAGGAATTAATAAGGAATAAGAAGAGATACCTGCATGTGATGATGAAACAACCACGGGAAAGCTCTACGTAATGGTTGCAGGTTGGACATCTAGTCCATTTCTTGTGTTTAACCATATCCACGAACAAAACGTCGTTTCTATCGACGTCCATTATCACCTCAAAACTAGTTAGACATCGATGATTCTCCCGCCATGGAACCATGCAATGAAAACAGAAGAGGTTCTTGCAACTTGGACAATTTGATCTTGTAATCCGAATATTCGATCTCTCGCACTCAGTCAAAACTAACTCTGAGCAAGTCCTCAAAGGGCAGTAGGCTCTTCCATGTGCGAACCCGCCTTCTAATGATGCTAGAAGTACTGCTGCTTCGCAAAGTACCCTACACATTTTTCGAAAACTTTGGGTGGAAGGATTGAACGGCACGATAGAGGGTCCAAGATCACATTACAATCAATATTAGGGCATTTGATCTCCGATGTGTTGTCCTCCTCGACCTTTACTTGTATATACTTCGCGATGCAATCGGTACAAAAGGGATGAGAGCATTCGATAGTCTTCGTGTTCTCGAATTTCTGATTCAAAGGAACTGGTTCTATACAAATTTCACAAGTGAAGAAGCTTGTTGGATTAGTATTCATCTCTTCTTTTTTGGAATTCATCTGTTCATCACAAGAAGAAGAAGAAGAGTTCTTAGGGTTTTGCTGTATGTTTTCCATATTGGATGCAAAGAGATAGAGAGAAAGAAGAAAAAAAAAATGGCAGAGAACAGGGCAGTTTGGAAATGAGGACTTTTTAGTTGTTACTTCTTCTTCAATCTTCATCCCATTCACCACTTGGAGCTTAGAACAAGAAATAATCTAATAATGGAAATACTTGCTACTATAGAGATGGGGTGGAACTTACTCATTTGGTTATGGGGTGGAAATACTTGTTAATATATATTTATTTTTCTTTTTTGATAAAATACTTCATAATTATTTTTTTTAAATAACATAGGTTATGCTTGATATGCTGTGAAAATTCAAAAATGCCAATATTCGTGATTTTTGTAGGTGCTAACTAAAAATTTATGCATTATAAAAAATTCTCAAATTGCTTATTTTGTAGACTCGCTGCAAATTACACCAAATATTTGCTAATAAAAATGCCTTCACTAAACACCTACAAATTAATACATGATGACCTGTAAGTATTCGCATTTGCAAATTTTCACTCCATACCAAGTAGGTCCTATAATATCTTCCATTTCCTCATACACTTTATTTTATTTCCTAAAAATAAAAAACAGAAAACAGAAAGAAATTTTTTTTTTAGAAAATTTGCCTAAAATTAAGCAGGGGTATTTGGTAATTAACATGCAGTGTTACTGGATTTGAACTCCTCTCTCAGTGGTATGCAGTTGTAGTTGGTGGACGTAGCAGTCCATCTTAATTTAGAGGGTAGGTATATCTGAATTTCAGTGCCTACTCCTCTTTTAACCAAATATAGATTTCCCTCCACTTAATAGTTGAGCTAAATTTCCCTTGTTGAGTAACAGCCTATCCCTTTCACTACAAGAAAAGTGGGTTTTAGAGGCCATAATTTTACCGGCGGCCAGTAAATTGGACGCTATAGATAGCCTTTACCCGCGGTTCCGAAAATTCGCCGCTAATTGATTTGTTTTACCGACGGCCAAAATTTAGCGTCGCTAATTTTAACTTTTTTACCGGTGGCCATCAAAAATTCGTCGCTAAATGTGACTTTTTACCGGCGGCCAAAGAATTTCCGTCGCTGTAGATGTGAATTTTTTGCGGGAATATTTCGCGCCAAATTATTACCGACGAATCATGAACATGCGCCGGTAAATGTCCACATATAGCGGCCAATATTTTTGGCCACCACTAAAGGTACCTATACCGGCCATTTATCAGACCGCCGCTAAATTTCTACATCTTTTACCGGCGGCCTCTTGACCCCCGCTAAATCTACAAACCCATTACCGGCGGCCTCTTGACCCCCCACTAAATCTACAAACCCATTACCGAAGACTGTTTGTTGAACCGCCACTAAAGGGTGTATTAGCGGCGGTTTCTTTGGCCCCAGTTAAATGTTTTATACATTTATCGGCCATTCTAGTGACCCTCGCTAATTCGACAAAATTTATAACCATACCCTTGTACAGTGCCTAGCCATTCCCCGTTCCCAATACCAACATATATTTGCCATGCCATAAACTGCATGTATCTTGCCCTTATAACGTACTGTTTCGAGTGCCATGTCTTGTGTCGTAATCAATGTCATGTCATTGGACCGTGTGAAGTGTCGTACCTAGTGCCAACGTTCACAATGCCATTACCAAGGTTGTGCCCCGCTATCGTTCTAAATGTCACGACATGACCAACACCCAATGCCAGCATTCACCGTGCTATGATCAGTGTCATGCACATATACCGTGCGAAGTGTCGTGCCTAGTGCCAACATTCATTGTGTCATGACCAAGGATGCATGCATGTGCTTTAGTACCGGGCTAAGTGTTGTGGCCTCGTGTCATTACCAGTTTCATGTTATTTAGACATGATTTTGACGTGGTCCCTATATGGGCCGCATATGGAGATGATTCAAAGGCTGGTTTAATTTATGGTATTAAGAGATGTACTTACTATATTGATCATCTTAATTTATTGAAAAATCACATTGCTCTAAATATTCTAACCCCATGAAAAGTTGTGTGATTTATAAATTGTCTATTATTATTATTATTAATTTTAAACTAATATTTGAAAGGGTTAGAAGTTTTAATAACATTATAATTTTATATAATGATGATCATCTCCACGAAGATGACCGTGTGAGGGTGATCTCCTATTTGATCATATAGCGTGTTTTAAAATTTTTAACATAATTTTTAATAGGACCAAAATATGTACATCCTCACAAAATTCAACCATCAGATCATTTTCATATAGGACCTCCATGAAGTGTATTAATAACATGATGAGATTAAAAATTCTAGCAAGTTAATTATTTAACAGATTACACCCAACATTATTTATTTGTGAAAGGCCTAACTATTTTGGGTGGTAATATCCGCACTCAAAATAAATAAGATGACACCCAACAAAAGCACCCATCTATTTTGGGTGGTAATATACAAACCCAAATTAAAGCACACAAAAAATAGCGCGTGAAAACCCGCCCTCTTTTAAAACAGAAAAAAAAAATTGAGGGGAAGAGCTGAACGAAAATCAGTCCCTCTCTCTCTCACTCTCTCTTTTTCTCCCCTCCATGGCTCCAACCCCACTCTCCCTCTATCTTTCTCTGTCACTCTCTCTTTTTCTCAGCGGAGAATGGTCGTCAGAAGAGAACGGTCGTCCACATCCCCAACATCACCGGTAACCCTAAACCCCCCTTCTTTATATTATTTTTCTTGTTCTACTCGGTTTCTCTGTTTGAAGCTGAAGCTGCTGCTGCTTCACAATGAGCATTAAACCAATGAGGTTCAAAAATTAATAGGAACTGATCTATTTTTTCTCTTCACAGGAACTAGGGTATTGTTTGATTCATGTATGAAAGAAAGATTAAATCAATTTGATTCTTCAGATTAGGGTATTTTCATCCTTAAATTTATTTGCATCTATTTACACAAATTTGTGATGTTACTTGAAGAATTTTATGTTATAATTTGTGCTGTTACACATTTTCTTTAGAGCTTTGTGTAAGAATTTCTTCTTTGGTAAATTATTAGGGTTTTTTGTATTTAAACCACTCTTGTTTAATCTTGTCACGTTGAAAAATTAAGTGGTTGATTTGAGATGCCTTATGTAACCTTTGTTTTATTGGTGAATGTGTTGTTGCTAAAAAAATTAGGTGTTAATGGATAAGATTTGGATGCAACTTCGTTAGCTCCACAGCCAGTTAATGTCGTTAGCTCCACAGCCAGAAGACTAATGTGTAGGTAAATACCTTTTATGCCTACTCAAAACATTTGAACTATTGCATTACAACTTGCTTGTTTATAGGAAATGAAGTTGGGTATTTTTATTTTTATATATGCTGAAATTTGTAGGTAATTGCATGAACAAATGGTTATATACAATAAAGAGAGAAGGTAACATTAGATATTTAAACTAGCTTAAGAGAGAATGTAACAGTAGACATTGAAACTGTCCTAAACTAAACTCTTAGAATGGCTTCTTTGTTTTGTAATTTAGCTTGAATAGTTTTCATGTAGGGAGAAATGAAGATCTTTATCCACCTTTTCTGTAAAAGATTGTTGATTATTTTTTATTGTGTAAAATCCTTGTGTTTTGTTTATAATATATAAGGTGAATGATAAGTGTCTTGTGATTAGACTGAGTATGAAATGATCGGCATCTGTGTTGAACTTGTTGTTATATCACTACTAAAAATCTGACTTAGCTCCATGTTAATTTTTCTTTAGTTTTTAAATTAAAAATCTGAATGATATTTTGTTCTTCTCAAAATTTATGGTTGAATATTAAATGCAAGCTTCCTGTCAATTATTCAAAAACCCTTGTATAGAAGAAGTAGCCAAGCTCTCAACATCTAGAAATTGTTGAATATAAGTCCACTCCTTAACATAGTTTAATGTGAGTCCACTCCATGTTAGACCCACAGACCCTTGTCATATATACTATTACTCCTCTCTCTAACAGTTCAAGCTTTTAGAGCAATTAGTTGTTAGCATGGTTATCAGAGCCAAAGGTATCTAGAGGTTGTGGGTTTGAGTATACATCATAGTGTTGATGTGGACCATTGGTGAAAAGCTTAGGTTTCCTCTATTATGACAACTAGTTGTCCTATATATACATGCACTGCTAGCAATAAAAAGGGAAAACTTACGTGTAAGAGAGCTGATTGTGTGACAATATATATTTTAATTGCTTAATTAACACCATGTACAACTTGAACTGCTGATCTCAAAGATATAACCTATTAGAGCATCTCTACTTCTAATTTTCTTCACAAGACATCCTCTTATTTTGTTTTGCAATGTTGAGATGCAACTGATGTGCAAACTTGGTTTTGGCTTTTGATTATGACATAGAAATAAGTTCAAAATCCTAAACTTGGTCAAAAAAATTAATCATGAAGGTTATGCACTTATTGTTCCTTTTGGCATTATAAAAAGTTTATTTATATTGTATAAATTTTACTTTTTGTATATCTTATATGCTGTGATACTCTGTTTTTCTTATTACTTTGCATTTTTTGGCATGTTTTATTCCTTTGATACTTAATTTTGTTTTTATTTTTGCAGAATTGGAACTAGAGAAGTCATTTGATAAGAAGATTTTATAGGGTGATGTAGAGAAAGATTAAAATAGGAAGGAGTTTTTGTTTGTTTTGCTACAGCTAATATAGACAAGATGGCCATTTTTTTTAGTTTAATTCAAATGGATGCTAAGGATATTTTTGAACTTAATGGAAGTTGAGACTTCAAAATTTATGTGCTTGTGATTTATTATACTTGTTTCATCTCTTAAGTTGTTTCTAGTTGACAGGAAAAATTTTGGTAAATTTAATTATTAAAAAAAAATTATTGAAAAAAATGCATATTACCGACAGCCAAAATAGCTGCAGGTAAAGAAAGCTTTAGCGGCGACCATAATTCGACACTAAATTGACATTAGCGGCGGTCACAATTGGCCACTAAATAGACATTAGCGGCGGCCACAGTTCGCCACTAAATACACATTAGCGGCGGCCGCAATTGGTCGGTAAATATGATCCATTACCGGCGGCCGGGTACCGTGGGTAAATCATATTTTTAGTGGCGGTTTATAACCGTCGGTAAAAATTACTTTTAGCGGCGGCCACAAACGTCGTCGGTAAAAGTGTTTTTAGTGGCGGCTTTTGTCCATCAGTATTTTAATTGGTCGACTAGAATTTTGGTCGTTTTAAGTTTTGGGTGACCAAAATATGAACTCCTTTACCGGTGGCCAAGATCCGTCGCTAAAGGTAATTATAATTACCGGCGGCCTCTTTGTCGTCGTTAACATATTTAGCGACGAGGCCTTCAGTGACCAATCCGACGGCCGACTCTGGCCGCCGGTAAAACTTTTACCGGCCAAAATATAGGTTTTACCGGTGGCTTTCGACCCCCGCTAAAAGTCATATTTCTTGTAGTGTTTCTTCACATGGAGAAAGGTTCTTCTGAGACCAAAAATTTGCAGCTGGCCGGTGATGAAAGTAAATGACCATTAATTACTATATATATAACAGAGTTTAAGAAAAGGATCATTAACAGTTTTTTTTTCTTTATTTTCCCTTTTCTCCACTAGCTATATATACTCCTCTCAAAGACTTTTTAAATTTTTTTTGTTTTAAAAAAAAAAATTTAGACCACATTTAGAAGATAGAGTTAGGAGTTTTAGAATAACACAACTTTTAAGATGAGAACTAGAAAATTATCTTCGCCAAAAAATCTTTTGCTACTACGTACTTTGCGTTTGTTTGAGTGCCCCGCCCATTATTAAAATTTTACTATCATATTTCTTTTCTGATTAAACAAATTTATTTTCATCCACTTTGAAAGGTCCATGTTTTTATGTTTGTCGAATTTCGTGTCAAAGGTAAACTCAAGATGGTCAATGTAACTTGAGTTAGAGTCTAGTGAGTCTCNTCGTCGGTAAAAGTGTTTTTAGTGGCGGCTTTTGTCCATCAGTATTTTAATTGGTCGACTAGAATTTTGGTCGTTTTAAGTTTTGGGTGACCAAAATATGAACTCCTTTACCGGCGGCCAGGATCCGTCGCTAAAGGTAATTATAATTACCGGCGGCCTCTTTGTCGTCGTTAACATATTTAGCGACGAGGCCTTCAGCGACCAATCCGACGGCCGA